>LPNX010894778.1:0-192191 GCA_001517045.1 Pseudotsuga menziesii
TATCAACGGATGCTGAGCGTTTTGAAGGAAGTTCGACATCATAAATTGATTGGGTATCTCAATTAAATGACCCATATACCAAAGCCAATTTCTACCCAATTTGCAAGTATTTAAAAAAAAAAAAAATCCACGTCCGTCGCTTAAGCGATGGTTCTATCTGTCTCTTTTGCGACGGTTAAGCTCCATTTCCGTCGCTTATGCGACGGTCCTACATGTCGCTTTTTCGACGGCTAATCTCCATTTTCGTCGCTTATGCGACGGTCATACATGTCACATTTTCGACGGCTAATCTCCATTTCCGTCGCTTATGCGACAGTCCTACATGTCTCATTTCCGACGGTTCTACAAGATCTTCTACAAAAAAGCGACGGTTCACCCTGTCGCCTTTCCGACGCTTCATTTTTATAGACGTCGTTTAAGCGATGGTTATTGATGTCTCTTATCCGACGCTTTAAATTTAACCGACGGTTACTTCGGTGTCGCTTAACCGACGGTTAGTTAGGTGTCAGATAAGCGATGACAAGTTTCCGACGCTTCAAAAAAAATCATAGTGTCGTACATGCGACAGGGAAGTGTCGAAAATCCGACAATACGGCCGTCGGATTTTTGGGCAAAATGTAGTAGTGTGTTTTAATTTATTTGGCTTTGTGTTTTTATATGAGCACTTCATTTTTAATTTATATGATGGATGAAAATGTACCAGTGCCATTGCGGAGCAATGTCACAAAGATAACATTGTTTTGGTATTGTATTCATGAATGTGGGTTATAATTTGGGTCCTTGAGCCCACGTTTTGTTTATAAAAAGGGTTTTATCATATTCTTTAAATGAGTTTATCTCTATTTAATTATTCACTGGGTTTGATTTGGGAATTTTTGCCTCTGTTTATAACGACAAGGGAAAGCCTTGCTTCAAGCTTGAATTGGTTTCGTGGGAAAATTTACTGTCTATGGTTTATGAATTTGCTTTAACATTTTAAATTGAATGCCTTTAGTTTATTTCTGAGGGCAACCTTATCTCTTTTTATACATTTGATATAATTCTTGGTTAGGATGATAATGTAATTGTTGCCTTGTTTTGTTACTATTATTTTGTTAATGGTGGCCATAATGGCATGGCCCAAGCTTTCCTATATCACATAGTTTGTGTACTCTAAGGTTTATATTTTAATTATTTTAGTTTATAATAACTACATTGTAACATCTCCAAAATTCGTAATTTAAAAAAAAAAAACTCAAACTACAAATATAAGGGGTAATAAATCCACACAATCCTTATCTTGTGTTTAGACTTTTATGCATTTAACATAAATAATATGCTATGACACATTATGGTGCAACTTGTCATCATGACGACACTACTTTACTTGTTGTGAAGTTATGCAAGAATGTCATCTAGACGACTTCTAGACTTTGGGCAGTCATGTGACTAAACTTTGTAAATGTTTTATGTTATCAAGGAAAACTCTTGTGAGGGTTTCTCAATGTAAATACACAATCTTTTTATTCCTATAAATATAGCGAAGACCTTCAATCTAGAATTCGTCTTGATTTTAACTTTCTAGGTTTGTTTTTCTAGATAAAAAAATTCTTTAAAGACGGAAGGCCATTTATATTCTCCAAATATCTTGGTTAATACAATAGTTTATAATGATATTATTAAGGTCGCGAGGCCATTTCTCTATTATATTGTTTTATCATAGAGCATTTCTCTATTGAGGGTTTAATTAAATGAAGTTGTTTGGAAACGTAGACTTTTATTTTTGTTCTATCCAAAATAGCCTCGACGAGTTTCGATTTAGTGACCCGCTAAAAAATATTACAGAGTTTGATTATTGACTATATTTTTAATTTGTGGTTTTAAATCCTAGCTTAAATATTAAATAGATAATTAAGTTGTTTGTTCTAGAATGAATGTTATGATTTACTATTTTATGCAATGTTTAGTTCCTTGATTATACTCCATATATTGTTTATGTGTCGTTTAAAACAAAACTATTTGCAGCTTGGGGCCAAATAAGATAATTGATTTAATTCCTATCTCAATCTATTGGATAAACTTAAATTTATGCAAAACCTGTGCATAAATGTTTAAGAAAAAGTTTATTTTTTTTGTTAGGAAAAAACAAAAGCCTTGTTGTGATAACTAAGGCCTTTACGACCATGAGAATTTATGAAATGATGCATCTAGGGTTTGAACCCTGGTTCTAAACAGTTCTAATTAAGTAGGGTCTTCACTATATAGTATGTAATGGAACTAGAATTTTAATATATTTTTATTTAATACTCTGACGTTTTATTTTATGTATTTAGATATAATGTTAAATAAAAACTGTGTAGCTTAAATACGATGTTCTATAGAATTTTTTGGATTGAGTTCTTTAAATTCTAGTTTTGTCTTTAGTGAAAACTTAGACTATTAATAAAGGATTGTACGAAAGTAAAACCATGTTATATTGTGCTATCCTAAATAGATCTAGAAACTATTAACAATAATATGATTTCTTCTGATTCCAAGATTTATTCAGTGATGAATACAATAATTTAAGAATAAAATGAGATGAAACTTATAAGGAAATAAATACTACAAATTAAAAAAAAATGAAAATTATATGTAATATAAACAGAGAATCCTACTATACTCTACCATTTGCCATTAATTTTATGGAAGAGAAAACAGTAGCATCCTTTACAGTAATACTCAAAACAATAAGTCTTCCTAACCTATTTCACCCTAGTGATGATTACTTAATTCAAAGAATTCCATAACAATATTAAAAATCCAATACAAATATGAAGTAATTTTATAGATAATACAAAATAGCTTAGAACCTGGATAATTTGTAGAAAGGGGGACAAACACCCAAATTAGACCATCTCTCCCAATCGTCTCCTCAAGCAGCCAACATTACTTGCTTTAGGACCCTCGATCTTGTTAACTGAACCAATAGGACAAATATGTTTTGCAACAACCCATATAGAAATCTCTATAACTTATCACTCAATATCAGACTTAACTCTCAAGAATTCCACTTTATCTATCCCCTCATCGAACTCCTTGTGTACTTGACTTTTCATTTTGTAGCAGTCACAAGGTCCATTCCCTTGGAATAGAATGTAGTGAGCCTCCTACTCAATTCGATGGTATTTATAAGATTTCCTAGGTCTTTGGGTCATTTTTTAAAATTAAATGAGCCACCTGCTTAGTTCCTCCTCTCAAGGAACATGACCACAATTTTAGGGATTTTGCTTCCTGTAATAGCTAGAAAGAAAAATGCTAGTGCTTCCACTTTTCATTCAGCCTTCTACAACCCATCATTCCTCCTAGTGGGTCAATGAACACTGTTTCAACAATCTCCTTTGGATAGGTGTCTCTCCATTTAATTATGTAATAAATAAATTTTCAATTACAGTTATCCTTGACCAAGTTGGTCATAAAAACTTTATAATAACTTTTAACATAATTTTTTCTCAAATCAATAAAAAGTAATTATCTTTTAGTTCTAGGTAGGTTACAAACATGCCCCCTTAAGCTCAACATCATCCTTGATGTTGCTTAAGTTTATTCCGAATCTTCTTGGAACAGAGATGGATATACCTCCCACATATGGCTCTCCAATTCCTAGGTTGCTTCATCTAGACTGAGGTGCTTCCATTGTACCTTTACTTGTCCAATGATGTGATTTCGGAGAAAACATTCCCTCCTATATACAATACATTCTATTTTCAGCTGAAAATATCCTTCAATTCTACCTGAATAACATTCTAGTTGATCACATGATTAGAATCATGCACATACTTTTTCAGTGTGGAAATATGAAATACATTATGTATTCTAAGACTAGGTGGAAAAGCTAACTGATATGCCATTGGTCAAACTCTCGCCATTATTTCAAATGGTCCATAATACCTGGATTCTAATTTAGCACAAATCCCCATCTTAAAGGAGTTATTTCTAGGTTTTACCTTGACAAATGCATGCTCACCTACTTGGAATTATTTCTGAGTTCTTTTAATGTTTGCATGACTCTTTTGTTTGTTCTGAGCAGTTTTCAAATTTCTTTGTACTTGTTTCACTGTTATTTTCAATTCGTTTAAAAAGTCATGTCATAACATCAATATGTAAATGAGATTACTCCATAAAATGGGAGTATTACATTTCCTACCATACAATATTTCAAAAGGACTGAGTTTAGCTCAAGCGTGATCATGATTATTATACGCAAATTTAACTAAGTGCTAATAATCTTCCCATTTATTTGGATAGTCTCTAACACACATTCATAACATGTCTTTTAGAACTTGATTGACTCTTTCTGTTTGTCCATCTATTTGTGGATGATAAGTAGTATTGAAATTCAATTTAGTATCTAGTCCTTTAAACAATTATTTCCAAAAATTACTAGTAAACTTAGGATCTCTGTTAGAAATTATTACCTTCGGAATTCTGTGTAACTATAAAATTTCCTTCATAAATATATGAACAATGTTATTAGCTTGATGAGTTGTTTTAATAGGTATAAAATGTGCCTCCTTGCTTAGTTTGTCTACCACTACCATTATAGAATCATTTTGTTTCTGATTTTTAGGAAAACTAGTTATAAAATCAAGACTGATAATTTTCCATTTCCAATTTGGAATTGGCAGTGGTTGCAAAATAACCACTGGGTGTTGATCATCATCTTTAACTTGCTGGAAATACACCTAGCTATATGTTCAGCAACTTCATTCTTCATATTAGGCTAGAAATAATATTTCCTTAGCATATTTATAATCTTTTCATACCTTGGATGTCCAAAATAAGGACTTGTATGTACTTCATTTAAAACCAGTAGTTTAGAATTAGGCATGTTAAGTATATAAAGTCTATTTTTATACAACATTAATCCTTTTTCATTTAAACCATAATTTGTTTTTATATTTTCAGATTCATTATTAGTTACTTTTTCTCTTAGATTTTGGTATTTCTTGTCCGTTTTTACCCCTTCTTGTAATTTATCATCTAATTCAGTTTTGTAATTGCTAATAGTAGCTATAAAATCCATTCCTGTATTTCTACTTAAAATCATCCATTTTGTTTTCCTTCCCTTTTATGTGTTTGATATCAAAATCATATTCGCTAAGGAATGCTAACCATCTAGTTTTTCTTGCGTTCATATTTTGTTGATCAAATAAATATTTTAAGCTCATGTTATCAGAAATTACTAAAACCATTTTACCCATTAGATGATGGCACCACATTTTTAGAGCATGAATTATGGATGCCAACTCTAAATCGTACGTTGCATAATTTGTTTCATGTGTTTTTAGCTTCCTTGATTCATAATCTATCACACGACCTTCTTATGTTAGTACCTCACCCAAACGTTTATGGCATGCATTAGTGCACACACTAAAATCCTTGTATGGATATGCTATTTTTAGGATAGGTGCAGTATTTGACAATTCTTTTAATTTATTAAAACTTTCTTCACACTTTTGATCCAATACGAATATCTTTCCCTTTTTTTGCAAAGATGTTATGGGATTCACGATCTTCGAGAATCCTTCTATAAATTTCCGGTAATAGCCAGTTATTCCCATGAATGACCGTACATACAATATGTCTTTGGGAACAAACCATTCCATTATTGATTTTATCTTATCTGGGACTACTGATATTCCTTCCTTGGATATCACGTAACCTAGATACTGTATTTTATCTTTAAAGAATTCACATTTACTAAAATTAGCATACAGTTTATGTTCTCTCAGAACCTATAGTATTATTTGCAAGTTTTCACCATGTTCTTGTTTTGTTTTTGAGTAAATTAATATGTCATATATGAAGACAACTACAAATTTATCTAAATATTTACATAAGACATTGCTCATTAGGAACATAAAAGTTGTTGGATCATTCGTTAGCCCAAAGGGCATAACTACAAAATGATAGTTCCCGTATCGGTTTCTGAAAGCAGTTTTAAAGATATCATCGTCTTTAATTATGACTTTTTGATATCTAGATATCAAGTCTATATTTGAGAATATCGTCGCTTCACGTATCTGATCAAACAGATCATTGATGCAGGGAAAATGATATCTATTTTTAATTATTATTTTATTTAGCTAATGGTAGTCTATACATAAATGTAATGTACCGTCTTTCTTTTTAACGAATAAAATAGGTGCTCCCTAAGGGGATACACTTGGTCTTATATAATTCTTGTCTATCAATTCTTATAGTTGTAGTTTTAATTTGTTAAGATTTAATATGTTCATTCGATAAGGTGCCTTTGAATTAGGTACAGCTCATAGTACTAACTCAATAGTAAAATCAATATCTCTCTTTGGAGGTAATCCTAGAATTTCTTCCAGGAAATCATCTGAGAAATCTTGTAAGATTCGAATATCATCAAATTTCAGCTTATTTTCTTTATCCATGTGGTCCTTATTTATTGTATGTACAAGAAAGAATTTACAACCTTTTTCATTTGTAATGTTGAGATTTGTCTAACATAAACTTTCTTAGGTATCTTTTTGATGGTAATTCTTTCTCCTTTATCATTTAAACAGGTAAATTTTTTCTTAAAACAATTTAAAACTACATGATATCTTTCCAGCCAATCCATGCCTATTAAAACATTATAGGACCCTAACGGTAATACATTCAAATGTACTTGAGTTTTGAACTGACTCATGACCATTTCTTAACTTTCAACATAATTGACTACTTTTATTTTAGTTCTTGTAGCTAACTGAACCAACCAAGACTTTTCAAACCTTTTCAAAGATAAATTGCATTTTTCTGCTATGCTAGGTGACACATATCTTAGACTAGCACCTGGATCAATCAAAATAGAAAAAATCTAGTTTCGTATCATACCTTGTACTTCCACCATGGAGGTTTGATGATGATCCTGTCGATTCTCCATGACTGCATTAATTCTGGGCATTTCATATGCTATGTCACCAACTATTTCTTCCTCTTGAATGGTATGCACATTGTTGTAGTTTCTCCTTTTGTTCGGACAATCATTTGCATAGTTAAGTCCCTAACATTCCCACTACTTTACAGGTTCTTTTCTTTTGTACTGGGGGAATCGGTAACTGGACGGTTCTGGTACTCACGTAACATGGGGTCCATTCCTATCGGCTGCCACTATAACCCTAGGTGCGTCCACACAGCCTGCAAGCATGGGGCATGGATAATTCTGGGTGAGATTTGAACTTGAGACCTCCTTTACAACATTCCTTCATTTACACGACACTTGTCAGTCAGTCTACACCCATGCGGGCTACTTTACAGGTTCTTTTTGTTCATTGTTTTTAACATAATTATTACGCATGTCTATTCCTTTTTGTGCTATAATGTTTTTTTTGTGTTTTAACATTAAAATTTGTTCCTGGATAAGTATTCTTAGAGAAATTCTAAGAATTACTTTCGAAGTTTTTATTAGACTTAAAAAATTATCTTTTCTGGTCAAAGTTACTTCCTCTCTTATTCTTCCAGTTAGGTATGCTTTCTCTCTTTTCACTTTATTTGTAGCAGAAGTTAGCTTTTCCCATTGCCTCTTCAAGTGTCTTTCGATTATCAAACTTAATTATGTCCTTGAAACTAGTAGGAAAACAGATTAAAAACCTCTGTATCTTAGGTTTTTCATCAATTATATACAGTACATATCTTATTAAACTTAAAAATTTACTACTTAACTCTTTCATTGAAATTGAACCTAGTTTAAGTTCATAAAACGTTTTATCTCTTTCTTCATAATATTGTTCAGATAAGAATGTCATTTTAAAGTACTTTTTAAAGAATCTCCAAGTTAAATATTTTTCTTTAAGGTTTTTGACTCTTTTTATGTCCTACCACCAGCCTTTGGGGTTAGGTTGTAAATATCCATCTAGGATATCAGTCTATCAGAGTAGTTATAAATCTGAAAGTACTTTTTCATACCCTATGGCCAAGCCTCAGCTTCCTCCCCCTTTTTACACTTCTCCATTAAACATAGGAGTTTATACCTTTTTAAATTCTCATGAAATATATTCATATGGTTTATACTTCCTCTTCCTAGGACCACTATCGCTGTCACTACTTTCACTTGAGTATTTATACTTTACTCTATGCGACCTTACTTTAATTCCTTAATAAGATTTACTTTCACTATCATGAAATTTTAATTTCTTACCTTTATGTATGTATGATACTATTCCAGATTCAGTTTCATGTTCCTTTCTTTTATCTTTGCCTCCGTTGTGTACTTTTTCTAGTAATATCTGTTTTAGTTCCTCCTGGGCTCTTATAATTCTTTCGTTATCTTCTTTTACTGTTTGAAGTAGTTCCAAGGGTTGATTATTTAATTCCACATAAATGTTATCTAGATTATTGTGATGGGATCCATCTTCAGTAGATGCTTCGATTCCTTCCATTTCCTGCAAAATACAAATTTATATTTCTATACAGAAATAATTTTATAACATGGTCAATATATTTTATTTCTTGTTCTGCATGTGAGTGAACCAATCAGGCCTAGTGTTTGGAAACCTCACTCCGATACCACATGTAACATCTCTAAAATTTGTAAAAAAAAACTCTAACCGCAAATATAAGGAGTAATAAATCCATACAATCTTGATTTTTTGTTTAGTATTTTATGCATTTAACATAAATAATATGCTATGACACATTATGGTGCAACTTTTCATCATGATGACAATACTTTACTTGTTCATCAAGTTCTGCAAGAATGTCATTTTTAATTTTCGTCGTTTTCAAAAGGTGTGATTTACTGGTTAAGTTCTAAACTACTTGTTATCTCTATTAAGAAGATAGAAGGGTGGTTTCTGTGGTCTTACTTAGATCTCTGGCTAACGCAGAACTACTATCATCATTTTATAGGTGGCATTGCTTCGAGTTCACCTACTTGTGTTAACCCGTCATATGCCTCATTAAGGGTAAGCAAGGGCTAAACTTAAGGCATACACTATCCTAAGTGAAAAAGAACACCCAAGAGTTGGGTTTAAGAAAAAATAAACACGAGTATAAGCTTTAAGAACTAAGGCTTCCATGGTTTCCATTAGATGTTTTCAAAACTATAGGAAGGTGGGTTGACATTTAGATTTTTAAAAATGACATGGTACCAGGCCACGTGATGGTTTTATTTCCTCCAGTTGTAATGCATGTAAAATTGATATGCAAAAAGCTAGGGGTCTAATGCATCTTTCTCTTAATTATTGGTCTTGTCATTATGTTAATTTGTCTTCTGCACAGTAGAGAAAGGAAGAAAGAATCGAGCTCTTGGCTTCTAGGCCTTCAGCCTTGGCTTTAGCTCTTAGCTTCCAGGACCTTGAGCTCGGCCTCCCACTCTCCATGTCGAACAATGACACCATTATGTTGGTAATAGTTTGGCTCATAATCTTGGTAAACTATTTGCATTGTTCCCTTGGCTGTCAACATCATGCCTATTTCTGTGCAGGTAATTTTCCTCGGGTTATACTATTTTCTTGGTGTGATTCTCTTGGTTATAACAATTTTTTTATATTAAATGTAACCCTATGTTGTTTGTTTGCAGGAGGATTTTCGTTTGGGTTGATGCGTGGATAAAAAAACCTATCTTTGTGTTGACAGTGCTTGGTCTGGTAGGACATGGAAACCTCACCCTCCTTATTCTTAGTGGTTCCACTGGTTAAGGTTCTGTTGTTATGTGACTGGAATGCATTCTCTTGAGTTGGGAACAATCCCATGATTCCTGTTGTAAACAACATGGTAACCCCTTCCTTGAGTATTTTAATGATGATTGTAAGAGGTTCTCTTCGACTGTGGAGTCGAAGGAACTGTAAAGTGTTTACTTATCTTTTACTATGGATTTCTAAAAGATAGAGTATTTATTTTGGGAAGTCGTGTGGCTGAACTTTGTAAATGTTTTATGTTATGAAGAAAAACTCTTGTGAGGGTTTCTTGATTAAATACACAGTCATTTGATTCCTATAAATATTGCGAAGACATTCAGTCTAGAATGCGTCTCAATTTTAACTTTCAAGTTTTGTCTTTCTAGATAAAAAAAATATTTAAAGCCAGAAGTCCATTTATATTCTCTGAATTTCTTGGTTAATATCTAGTAGTTGATAATGGTACTATTAAGGCCGTGAGGCCATTTCTCCATTAGATTGTTTTAATGATAGAGAACTACTCTATCGAGGGTTTAATGAAATGAAGTTGTTTGGAAACGTAGGCTTTTAGTTTTGTTCTAGCTGAAATAGCCTCAACGGGTTTCGATCTAGTGACCTGCTAAAAAATATTACAGAGTTTCTTTATTGACTATATTTTTAATTTGTGGTTTTAAACCCTAGATTAATTCTTAAATAAATAACTAAGTTGTTTGTTCTAGAATGAATGTTGTGATTTACTATTTTATGCAGTGTTTGGTTCCTTGATTATACTCCATAGATTGTTTATGTGTTGATTAAAATAAAACTATTTACATCCTGGAGTCGGCTAAGATAATTGATTTACTTCCTATCTCAATCTACTGGATAAACTTAAATTTATGCAAAACCTATGCAAAAATGTTTAAGGAAAAGTTTACTGTTTTTGTTAGGAAAAACTGAAACACTTGTTGTGATAACTAAGGCCTTTACGACCGTGAGAAGTTATGAAATGATGCATCCAGGGTCTGAACCCTTGTTCTAAACAGTTTTGATTAAATAGGGTCTTCAATATATAGTATATAATGGAACTAGAATTTTAATATATTTTTATTTAATACTCTCACCTTTTATTTTAAGTATTTAGATATAATTCTAAATAAAAAATATGTAGGTTAAATACGATGTTCTGTAGAAGTTTTTGGATTGAGTTCTCTAAACTCTAGTTTTTTCTTTAGTGAAAAATTAGATTATTAATAAAGGCTCGTAGAAAAATAAACATGTGTTATACCGTGCTATCCTAAATAAATATAGAAACTATTAACACTAATATGATTTCTTTCAATTCAAAGATTTATTCAGTAATGAATACACTAATCTAAGAATAAAATGAGATGAAACTTCTAAGGAAATTGGTACTACAAATTCAAAAACAATGAGTATTATATGTAATATAAGCAAAGAATTCTACTATTCTCTACCATTTTCCATTAATTTTATGGAAGGGAAAGTAGTAGCATCCTTTACAATAATACTTAGAACAATAAGTATTCCTAACCTATTTCATTGTAGCGATGATTACTTAATTCAGAGAATTTCATAACAATCTTAAACCTGCAATAAAAATATGAAGTAATTTTACAGATAATAAACAAAATAGATTAGAACATGGATAATTTGTAGAAAGTGGGACAAACACCCAAAGGAGACCGTTCCTCTCAATCGTCTCCTAATGCAGCCAAAATTAATTTCTTTACGACCCCTAAGTCTGTTCACTGAACCACTAGGACGAAGATGCTGTGTAATAGCCCATATATAAATCTCTATAACTTAGCATTCAATAGAAGACTTAACTCTGAGTAATTCCACTTTAGCTATCCCCTCATTGAATTCCTTTTGTGCCTGAATTTTTAGTTTGCAACAGTCACAAGATTCATTCCCTTGGAATAAAATCTAGTGAGACTCCTGATCAATTCGATGGTATTTATAATATTGCTAGGTGTTTGGGTCAATTTTTGAAATTAAATAAGCCACCCATTAAGTTCCTCCTCTCACGGAACATGTCCACAATTTTAGGTATTTTGCTTCGTGCAATAGCTAGAAAGTGAAATGCTAGTGCTGCCACTTGTCATTCAGCCTTCTACAGCTTCTAATTCCTTCTAGTGGGTTATTGAACACTCTTTCAAAAGTATCCTTTGTATATGTGTCTCTCCATTTAATCATTTAAATAAATAAATATTTGATTATAGTTATCCTTAACCAACTTAGTCATAAAAACTTTATAGGAACTTTTAACATAATGTTTTCTCAAATAAATAAAAATATTTATTTTCAGCTCTAGGTAGGTTACATACATAGACTCTCACTTATTATTTTAGTTATCTTTATGTTAGTTTTTCTAATCCCTCATGAGAAGTAGATTTGAAATTTTATTTAATCAACTTAAAATAAGTATGATAAGGGTTGGTGCTATTCATATTCGTTCTCACTCAACACACTAAGATTAGTAACCCCTAGTGCTATTTAGAGCCTAAGCTCAGAGGGACTTCACTTAGTGAACATCTCACATATCACGTGTGATTGTGGGATATTAAAGAATACCCTTAATTTCTTAATTTCTAGAGATATTGACCCAAACTCTTTTTGTTGAAACCCCCTCCCAATACTTAAAACCTCCTCCCCACCCCTTTTTATACCTCAATCCTTATAAAATACCCTACCCACTCCCACCTTAAACCCCTTAACCCCTCAATACCTGCAATATATTGGTTTAATTTTTAATAATTTTAAAACCCACAATATGAACTAAAGTGATAGGATTTTGGTCAACAAGTGAAGCCCTCATACCTAAGCTCAACACTATTAATTGCACATTACACTAGTGTAATTCTAGAGCCTCTCGCTCAACACTAATACTAGGATGTACTTGTATAATACACCTAGGGATATAATGGCCAAAGATCCAATGCTCTAGAGTTTATGCTCAACATCAATTTGAAATGCTCCAAGGCTTATGCCCAACACTTCCAATCTTATAAATCATGTGTTCCAGAGATTATGCTCAACACAAAATATCATAACTCATGTGCTCCAAAGCTTATGCTCAACAAGAAATTTCATCACTCATGTGCTTCAGAGCTTACACCCAACACATTAGAGAACTCAATCATGCATTTAGTCTTCTACACATGCATCACAATAATCATCTCAGTATATGTATATGCTAATCACACAATAATAAATCTAGTACATCACACCACAACAATAGTCCTTGTCCATCAGGTCGAAGCCCAACATAAATAATCATATACAAGATAATAAAACATCTGCATTGTCCTATGCCCAATATATCTAACTAATCAACATAACTCATATGCATTGGGGCATACACCCAATATATAAAGATAAACATCAAAGTAACTCATATGCAATGGGGTTCGTGCCCATTATAGTTAAGGTCAAAATTTTGGATATTACAGTAATTTAATAAACCATCTCCCTACGTGCATGGTTTCAGTGGATGGTCGCATCCAGTTTTTTAATTATTCCACCAAAATCTGATGTTGGTAACCGATACAGGCCATTACAGGAATTGTGCCAACCGGTTGCATTTGATTCCTTAGGAGAACCCAAGTTTAACCCAGGGAAAGATTCACCGTTTTTATAATTCCACATTATTCAAGTTTTCTTTATAGTTTAAAAAATAGAATATTATTATGGAACCATTTTGACCAACGTTTTTCCTATGCAGTAAACATTACATCAACAATAAGACTTTCTATTGATCTAGTTTAACGTTTGCGACAATAAGTCCTTGTTTACCTCTTAGTCTGGTTTCTGGCAAAGGAATAATGTGTACAAATAACTACATAGTTTCATTATCAATGCCAGTTCTGGAGAAAAGGAGTTTTAAGAAAGATTTTACATCCGACCCTATGACTCAAGCGGTCATGGAACTTAGTAGCTGATATTTTAGTTTTATTTTTAAAAACCCTAAGTAGAGTCAGCCCCCAAAAATACTATGAATCTGTAATTGAACTCGTTCAGATTTCCAGTTTTCTTTTATGTACAATGTAACTGTAATGGGTTCCTTTTGCTTTGCTAAAAGGATGTGTCTATTCTCGAAACCCTAACTTAAGAAGTGGAATACTAAAGATTCTACTCCATAATAGAATGGTTGGTATAAAAGAATTGTTAATATAACGTCTTTTACTCATAGTTGCAAATGTTATAGTTGAGAAATATATTTTCCCCAAATATTGTATTTCGTAAAGAGAGGTCGTAGTTGTAATTTGGTATAATTTTGTTTATGTATGAGTTTATGGTCTGTTTTTCTATTTAGTAGGTTAAGAAAAGATATTGACTAAAAACAGAGTTGTTGAGCATAAAACATTTTTCTTAATCTCCTACGATATAAATAATAAAAACCAGAATATCAAAGTTAATTATTAATTGTTAACCATTTCGCCACAAGCTTAGGTTACGAATAAGAATAAAAGGATAGTTGGAGAGTTATCCAATATAAAAATAAATTACTTTAACTCACACCATTTATACAGAAATATCAAAATACATTAGGGTTAAGTTTTGTAGATGCCACATTTGTTCAATTCCAAAAAAGAGAAGTTCAAGGTCATGCACCACCTCACCATAGGAACTTTGAAGCCTTGAAGCCTCCAGAGTTCCACCCCTTTGGCCAAAATCTTGAATTTAGGATTCACTTCCTGCAGCTCCAAGTTACCACCAGTAATTAAAAGGATTTATTTGTCCCATAACCTAGCCATCTCATATTCTCACTCACGGTTAGAGTACAGAGCCTAACATTTTCCCAATGTTCTCTGGAAGACTTGTGCTATTTCTATAGAATTTCAATTTAGAGCCTTCACATGTGGTGATCTATGGCAGCTCCTATTCATTTTCTTTTTCTGGTTTAGTTCTCTTGCATGCCCTTTTCTCTTTTCCTATGACATTTTTTATAGCAAAACAACTAACTCCTTTTATTAGTGGCCACTTGTCTTCATAAAGTAGTCCAAAGATTCACTTAATACGTTCAAGTTTCTATCAATTAACTACATAACTCTTTAAACTCTCATATTTCAGAATTAAATTTATATAAAAATTATATTACTTGTTCCAACTATCTATTAAATAAAATTACCGAAACCAAAAGTATTACTAGAAGTATTACACTTTCTATAGGTTTATCCTATATAGATATAGAATTTCAATATAAATGTGTAGATATAAAATTTTAATATAAATATTTTGATCATATTCCCTTGATTATACATGGAGTAACTATTTAATAATTTTCAAAATTTTATTAATTTAAATTCTACCTTTTTATGAATAATTATTATTATATACTTTTATAAAAATATTAAAAATTAAAAATATTTCTAAATTTTTTATTATTATTTAATTTAAAACTTAGATCATCTAATATATAATTATATATTCTTAAATGTCTTTATATTATTATTTTTATATATATATTTAAATATTATATATTAGTAAAGGTACAAATAAAGTGGTTTGGTTCATCATTTAATTTTGTTAATATAAATGATTGTTAAACAAAAGATAAGCATTAAAATAATTACAAGATCATTATAGTTATTCAATTATGGTATAACATAAATATTAAACTAATTAATATAAACTATTTAATAAACAAACAAAACAAAAGTCTATATGGAAAAAAAAAACTTAAATCTTAATCAAGATGCATTTAAGCATAACAAGATACAACAGCCATGCATTGAATCTCTGTTGTACACTTGTTACACACCAATTAATCTTGGTGTTCGCTCAAGGAAATCCAAAACCTTAGATAGTATCTAATATCTAAATGCCTTTAGGCCTAATAAAATATTATATACTAGCAAGTAAAGTGGTTGGTGAACACCCAAAGGCACAACCAAAAACAGTTTTTTGGAGATAGTTGACCCTTAAACCAAGACTAAACATTAATTACCAGATCACTAGAGTTATTCATTTATGATATAACATAAATATTAAACTAATTAATATAAATATATCACAAATGCTATTTAATAAAAAAAACAAAAATTAATATGAAAAAAACAAAAACTAATATCTTAAATCTTAATCATAATGCATTTAAGCATAACAATATACCACAACTATGAAATGAACTTGTGAAATACACTTGTTAAACCCAAATTAATATTATTAATAACTAAAAAATCAAATAACATCTAAATACCTATCCACGTCATTAATTACAAAACATTATTAATTACGAATCATACATCATTTTCATTTTAACTATTTTAATTACCTTTCTCAATCTGATATTCTTTAAACCTTCTTCAAGTCGCCTTTCGAAGTGTTGTAAGTCTTCAATAGTAATTGAATCAAGGTCTTCACCGGATAAGTGCCTGCAACAATTTGAAATTATAAATTAAAATATTTTTAGTTTTAATTGTTTCCTTTTTAATCATATTGAATTATTATTTTTTTAATGTGAAAACTATTACCTTTTCCATCTTTGTAGATGTTCATTCTGTGCCATCAAGTTCGTGTACTCCAACTGGGAGTTCTGCATTTTTAAAAAACATTTCAATATTAAGCATGTACCATGGATTCAAGATACATCGATGTTACTTTATAATTAGATACATCAATGTTACTAATATCTAGCGATTCAAAAAATCATATTTTTAATTACATAATAATAATTTTAAAATGTCGAATTCAATATATATTAAGATTATTTACAATTTTTATTGATTAAAATATTATATTTTTAATTACATCATAATAACAATTTCGATTTTAGAAAATAATTTTAATTACATAAGAATAATTTATAAATGTTGAATTGAAGATGGGCAAGAACAAAAATGAATGGGTGTATAGTAATTTTTACTAAATAATCTTGAACATGATTAAATTAGCATATTTTATAGTTTGTGATTGGATTAGACTCATAAAGATTAAATGGTTGAGAGATAACAATGTAATAAAAAATAATTTGAAAAAAAAATATAATAAATCAATTTTTTTATAAAATTAATAATTAAAATATATAATTAACATTCTCATAAAAAATTTCATAAATATAAAATTTCATAAATTAAAAACAATAAAATTATTAATAATATTTAGTTAATATGAATATAGCTTCAATTAAATAAACATGTTCTGATAAGCATTAAGGATACTTCATTCTTTATAAATAGAAACTAGATTTATATTTATTTTTCGAGATATCACACTACCTTATTCTATTGAAATTAATTAAGTTATAAAGATTCATTATTATTTATATTTAATTAAGCTATAAACATTCATTATTATATTTAAGTTTATATTATCATACATAAAAAAAATCAATTTATTATTATTTTAATTTTAAATAAAAAATCCAATTTATTATTATTTTAATTTTAATTTCATTACGGACGAGAAGGTTTCGCAGGTGTGGACGGCTCGACATTAGGTGTTCTTTGTACAACCTATGGATTTCGAGCCTGAACTCGTCAACTATTTGAATGATATCTTAATGGAGGGTGAGATTTTTGTTTCCTTTCTCGGGCAACAAGGGATCGAATTCAGTGGCTTTTTAGTTGAGGGTACAAGAATCTGACAGTGGAGTATAGTTATTATTTTGGATATTCATGGGAAATATTTTTCATCCGCAAGAGCTATCCATTGAGCTAGAGAGTATTTAATGTGGCTGCAGCAAGCTTATGATCGTTGGATTTTGAGCTGCTCGAGATCCAATGGTCAGCAAGCCTGCTACAAACGCATTAAATGCTCTGCAGCTCAATGTATAGCTCTTTCCTTTCTCATCAGACTTGGAAATTCAATTTTCTTGTGTTTCTCAATGAAAATTTAATGATGGTTTCAAGTTTTTATTATAGGTTTAAGTAATTTAGCTGAGTGTCAATTTATTTTTGATATTATATATAAATGTGAACAAATTTTTTTTTATATTATATAAATATGAGTAAAATATTTATATAGAAATTTGCAAGTCCAAATGTACAACTACAATCAGCAAATTATAAAATTTTAAAGGAGAAAACTTGGAGATTCTCCTTGAAAAAATCAGAAAGCTTCTTCAAACTACATAGGAGAAGATTAATAATACAATTAGAGACACAAAATATAAATAAATACCATATACATACACAAGTCCAGCATTTATGTGTTCCTTAGATAACTGGCATTTATGTTCCTCCGATAACTGGAAATTAAGAACAACTCAGTAGCTGGCTCAGCACAATGGCAAAGATAATTACCTAGGTAACATAGATATTACAATTTGTCTAGATATCTAGATTCATAAACATCAAATAAATCTTTCAAATATTTGTTTATATGTCAATGTTTGACGTTTTCATCATATATTTACATGTCAAATAATGTAAAAATGAAAAAGAACCGTCAAATTCCAAGCCTGAAATTCTGATGACTTATCAAAACCGACTTACATGTCAAATACAAAACGTGTAAAAATGAAAAAAACGTTCTGCGGACCCTCAAATTCCAGGCCTGATTCTGATGACCTATCAATTCTTGGTTTTTATAGCAGCTAAAGGGAAGGACATTGTATTAGATTCTTGCGACCAGTGCTCACAATGGCCTACGACAGGAGATGAGAAATTCCCAAGATTAGAAGCGTGGGAGGACTCGATCCGTTGTCTGATCAAGCATTCATATGAAACCCGCGGGACTCCTGATTCGACTGCTAGTAATGAGGCCTTTCATTATGCCCGGGGTTTTGTGGGCTTGTGACTGGTGTTGGATGAATTTAACACCTCTCATTCACGGTTTATGCTTGAACAAGAAGAAAAAGAAGCAGAGTGGTGGACTTCTATGGAGGTAAAGTCTCTCTAGTTGTTTTGAAAGGTGTGAATGTCATGCAGATTGAGGACTTGGAGGACCAAGCTCTAGTGGAAAATTTTTATGGTCAAAGCGATGAGAGACTAGTTCTCTCATCGCTTGGGTTCACGAGTGTTGGGTTCCAATGGTGATTTTGGTTAGGCTTTGTCTCTTGAAGAAAGGAGGGAGCATAGCATATTCTTGGTCATGTTTGGTTTATGGGGAAACATGTGTTTTCATTGAATATATGGCATCCTTTATTTGATCCTTGGGATGGATCCAATGTGAGTATTAAGGGATGGTTAGGGTCAAAATCCTTTAATTTTTTTGGAATCTTGTATGGAGGTGGGTTGAAGGCCATTGAAAATACTCTTGGAAAATTTATTACGGTCGATGAATTTTGTCCTTCTTAGAGAGTTTGTCCAATTTGGTTGTGAGGATTCGTACTCAAAAGGGTTTGTTTGAATCTTTGAATATAGTGTTGGGAGAAAAATCTTATGTTCAACTTCTATATTACCTAAATGCGCATTTTAGGTGTTCCAACTATCACATTTATGGACATGTGCTAGTTGATTCCCTCAAGACATATCCCTTCAGGAATTGGAGAAATTGGAACAATTCTGGAAAACTAAAAGTAAAAGCATGGCCTTAGCAGGTAAGTCTCAAGGAATGTTCCCGTTCGTTCATTTTTTGATTTTAGTATGGGCCGTTTGTCCTCTTCTCCTTCAAATATTGATGTTTTGGTTCATGTTGATTTTGTTGACCGAGTGTTGGAGGAGGGGTTTGATCCATTGAGGCTAGAGCTGAGAGGCTTGTGTGACTGGTGTCTAAGGGAACTCAGATAGAATATCCAATAAATTCCTTCTATTTAATTATGATGTTTATGGTTAGCCTTCTCATAGTCACGGGGGTCCATATTTGTTGAGGTTGAGAGTTTAGTTTATGGATTTGGTTTCGAAGTCTGAATGATTTGGGTGGGGATGGAAAAAAATCAATATGAAACATGCCTAAGAGAAGGTTGTCCATGAAGTTAGTCAAGGTTAAAAAGGCCTTATTTCATAGGTCCTTAGAGTGGTACATGTCCCTAGTGCTATGACCAAATTAATATTTTGTTTGTCAATGCTCATGGACATGGAGGGAAGTTGAAACAATTGTGCCTCAAGCATATTTCCAAGGAAAAACTTGATGTGATTTTTGTTCATGAGACTACAGGAAGGGAAGAGCTAGTTGTGGTTGAGTTGCATAAGTGATTCAATGATTGGGATTTTATAGTAGTGGATTCAATTATGGGTTGTTCAGGGGTAATGGCCACTGGTTATTATACTCATTTGTCACTTATCAACAATTTTGTTCTTAGCTAGTTATGTGTTGTGTATAGAATTTTTCAACAAGAGTTTGAATAGTTCTTTTATGATTACCAATATTTATGGTCCCTTTGATACTAAACATGTGTTTCGACATCATTTGTGATCCTTACCTTGTCTTAACAAGCCTCATATAATCATTGGATGGGATTTGAATTTTATGGCTAATTAGGAATAAATATGGGGTTTGATAGCTCAAGAGGACATGTTAGCCGAATACTTTGTAAATAAGTTTGAAGAAATGGATAGGGTGGATTTCGTACAATGTCAACTTTGGACAACATGCTCTAACATTCGAGTTGGTTTAGAAATGTTTTGACAAATTTTTAGTTCATTGCAACATATTTGAGGAGGTGGAAAATTTGAGGCCTCGGGTTGGTAGTATGTCACTTTCCCATTTACTTGGAGATAAGGGCCAACAAGGATAAACCTGATTCCCTATTTATGTATAGTGCTTCCTGGTTTTGTAAGATGAAATGTAGTAGGTTGTCAAATAATGAGAATTTGGTGCAATTTAGTAGAGAGAGGCATATGAGAATGGATGGTCAACTTACTATGGTTGAAGACGAGATTGAATAATTTTTGTGGCTACTCCTTAGGATGGCCAATTCAAAGCAAGGACACGCTCGAACATATTGTTGGGATTTAATAGAAAGGGATAAGTTGTTGTGGGAGAAAGAGGTGGAATTGATATTAAAAAGGCACGTTCTTTGGACTTCATTGATTGATCCAAACACTATAATTTACTATAACTTTGCTAAGTTTCATAGAAATTCAAATACTATCTCGAAATTACTTGATGTTGAAGAGAAATCATTTAGAGGTTTTCATGATCTATCCAATTTGGGAGTTGACCATTTCAAATAAATTTTTACTAAGGTTACTTGTCTAAATTTGGAGGTGGTTCTCGGCATGGTGGCTAATTTTCATAGAATGATCGATCAGAACATCAAAGAGGTCCTTTTTCATCATGTGCCATTGGAAGAACTCTATGAAGTACTTGCATCCTTCAGGAGGAAAAGATTCCTATCATGGAGGGGTGGAGTGATGAGTTTTTGTTTATTTTTTCACATATCTGATGATGATTTATTAAAGGTTTTGGAGGAGGTCAAACATTCCAGTTGGGAACTAAGGGGCATGAAATCCACATTTCTATTATTAATACTGAAGGTGGATAGGCTATAGTTGTTTGACAATTTTCATTTTATATTCCTTACCAGCTGTATCTATAAGATCATTCCAAGGTGATCACAGTTAGAGTAAAGCCAATGCTTTTGGGCGTGATCTCGATGGGGAAATTTGGTTTTCTTAAAGGGAGGTTGATCCACGTGGTAATTAGCACTTCCATGAAGGAATTCATTTGAGAAAGACAACCAACATTCCTATTGGAGTTATTAAATTGGACCTTTCTAAATGTTATGATAGAGTCTTATGTTTCTACTTAACACTTTTGTTGTTGGACTATGGATTTAGTTTGGATTATGTTGGATGGATCATGAGTTCTATTACATCCTCCCGATTTGTTGTTAATAAATGAACTGGGGTACAATTTATTCAATATTTCTCAAGGATTGAATTACGGGTGACCTTTGTCCCCCTATCACTTTCCCTTTGTTGTGGAAGAAATTTGTAGAGTGAAACAATTTACCTTAAGAAGGAGATCGTTACATGATATTTCCTTTGGAGGCTCAGAGAAAATAACACATATGTTGTCCCCGTATGAGATCATTTCATTTTATTTTGTAGAGAGGGAGAGGGAAATCACTTTTAGGGGATCATTAATCATTTTTTCGAGGATTTGGGCATGGACATCAATGTTCATAAGTTAGTATTATATTGTTTATATGAGTTGATGGATAGGAGGCATGTTTAGGAGAGAGATTTTCCTTTCTATGTGCATAATTTATGATTTGTATTATTTAGAGAATGAAATGAAGGAAAGAATATAAAATGTAAATGGTAACGGATCTCAATTTACCATTTGTTTTTTTTTTTAAACTATTGCATAGAGCACAATGCATAGTGTTTAACTGTATAGAACGTAGACAATATGTTGGTATAATCATTAAATTCTTACTCTTCTATGCATTTATGTTTTGTTCCTTAACTCTATCCAACCTCCCATCACTATTCAATATTTCTACTTATAATTATTAATTGAAACTCGTGTGCTACATGCCTCTGGTTTATAGACTTATACTTGCCAAATATGCTATGCAAATCTTTCCAGTTTTAGGTGTAGTAACGATGTAAAGCAAGTGCACTTACTAAAAGCCACTTATCTATATACATATATATGTTTATGCATCTATGCATTGCTAGTTGTCCTTACTAGGATCCACTTTTTATCTATGACATTAGGGATGTGACTTATCCAAGCTTTCTATTTAACTTTTTTTTTCTTTTTTCTTTTTACATGAGAATTAGTGACCAAGAAACACACCAATACTTCTCCATCTTTCATAGATGGTAAAGAAGTCCTAACTCCAAAATTCTTAAAGCTCGAATTAATGACTTCTCCCCTCTCTAAAAATTGTGCACATGTCTTATCAATTAAGCTATCCCTTAGAGCTAAACTTGCTAATTAATTTTAAATTGTTAAATAAATAAATAAACACTAACTACTAGTGGTAGCATAATGAAAGTGCTCACCCTAGCCATACGATCTTACAATGTTTACCATCGTATTAGCCTTAGCATTGAAAATGGATTATATTATATGGTTGATCACTATATTACGATACTCATTGTATTAGCCTTGCATTGAAAATGGATTATATTATATGGTTGATCAGTATATTACGATACTCATTATGTAACACATAGGATTTGGGCTTATAGTACACTGAGTATGTTATAAGCATATTACATACATCATCACTCGCGAACATATCCTCATTATCTGTTTAATCCAATGCCAAGCTATCCTCATTATCTTGCTGCGTTAATGCTCTCTTTGAATAAAACTATTAAATAACGAGTCGAATCTCAATATGAGTTTTGATTTAATGAATCCCTTTGTATCTGTGATTTACGAGGCCATAAACATAGCTCCATTCCACGGTTGAACTATTAAATAACGAGTCGAATCTCAATATGAGTTTTGACTTAATGAATCCCTTTGTATCTGTGATTTACGACGCCATAAACATAGCTGCATTCCACGGTTTACATAGGGCGTATGACCGGCATGCTCATTCCATGTTGTAAGGTTAATTCCACAGAGTGACCTAAACTTTTTTGTGACCTAAACTTTAGATTATTTACACCAATTTTTGCTAAAATTTTGATCGTAATTTGACAAGAATTGTTGAAATAGCAGTTTCATTTTGTTTAAATTGCATAATCCAAATACCCAAGAATTATCCAGAAAGAGCTGAATCTATTTTTACAACCAAAATTACAATTTCAAGTACAAAATCTCAATTTCAGCGAAAAAATAAAAATAAAAAAATCCCTTCCCAAATTCAATTTAGCCCACAAAAATGCAAATGGTCTAGGGTTTAGCTCACTCCTCTTACATGGCACATGCATATGCATGGTTTCTCCCCGTCGAGGGATAGTTGACTTGTGATATTGGTTTAATCATTAATTTGTTCATTTAACTGGTTCATGGAGCTTAGTTGTCCACTGCCTCCGCAACACCTTGTTGGAATTAATTTACGTACCAATCCTCTGATAGCTTCTGTTCATTTAAAATTATAGCTCCCGAACTACATATAATTTTTCAGTAGGTTTTTGGTTTGGGATTCTTCTCGGCCATGGATTAGCCCTTTCTTGGCTTCGGCCCTGCCTTGGTCCTTCCTTCCCCGACTTAGGCCCTTCTTTCTTCATAGAGTTTTGGTCTCCCCTTAAGTCTACACAAAAATTTCATCTCAATGGGTTATGTGGTGTTTACCATTCTTATCTTCTCGACCTGTGGTGTTTACCATTCTTGTGTGTATGCTCTGAACTTTATAGGGTTTGACTGAGGTTAAACTATGCATCATTTTGGATACACGCTTAGATCTCGACCTAACCCAGACAAGAATGCAAAGCAACCCTAGCTTGTTGCTCGAATAAAGATCCCTTGACGACCTGACACATTCAGGTAAGCGAAAAGATTTCCATTCCACTACTTGCATATATATATTTGTTCTATGTTTTGTAGTGCCGCGTTCCCAACCCTGTCCCTTCTGGGTTCTGTAGGTGTTGGGACTGGTTCACTGGTTGTGAGATAGCAAACATAATTTGTTCTTCTGAGGCTTCTTTTACTCACAAGTAAATATTTATAATTATGTTGATAGGTATTTAGATATTATCTTAGGTTTTGGATTTGGTTGAGCAGATCAATAAGATTAATCTAAGTGTGTAGCAGGGACTCATTTCTTGGTCTTCCTATATTGTTATGCTTAAATGCATCCTGATTAAGATTTAAATAAACTTCAGTTAAAAGGTGGTTAAAGAAATTGGTAATACTTTTGTTTTTGTTGGTAACAATTTGTTTTTTAGTTTATTAAATATTATTTGTTTTGTGTTCTAACAAATATAAAATTATATATTTTAGCCTTTATTTAAAAGCTAGCTATCTTCACAAAACTAAATGGTTGGTTATACATATCCTCATTCATTGATCATTTACTTGTGATTGTGCTAATACTTGCCATTTTAATGATAATTGATTCGTTTAAAGGTTAATATATGCGATGGTATGGTTGGGGTTTCATGCCTCCTTCGAACGCAACCCAGGTGCTCAGGGTTCAGTTAATTTTTTTTACCATTTTAATGATAATTGATTCGTTTAAAGGTTAATATATGCGATGGTATGGTTGGGGTTTCATGACTCCTTCGAACGCAACCCAGGTGCTCAGGGTTCAATTAATTTTTTTATGGTTTTCGACGCTCGACGTTTTACTTTGCTAGTTCATAGTCAGATTTTCCATCGAGAGTATAATTCAGTATACGACCTCGTCGTTATAAGCACACCGAGTTTGTTATTATAATGTGAAAGTGTACTTACTACAATTACTAGCGAAAATTTTCTGACGTTCTAGGTTTCGACTGGCCCTATAACAGACGTGGAACGATATTGACACTAGTTTAAAACTCGCAACATCCCTATCAGGATTTGCAAATATTGTATTTCACCTTTCTCTTTACACAGGCTACCTAACTTGTTGGTATCGACGTTGCTACAAATAACTTGTTCGTAGCTTGCAAACCTTTGTCTGAATTGTTATTTAGATGTTTTATAGTTGTAGTTGTTTATTCACTATATTTTCGTCCTGGTTTAATCCCTGTCTTCTTTTTACTTATTCATTTATTGTTTACTTTTGGGTAACTTTGTTATTCTATGGTGGTCAATCGTTGAATTATTTAGTATTAACAAAATATAAATATTAGAACAAAGTACTTATTTATATGAATTGCTTCCATGAGATGTGTTGGTGTAGGGGTATATAGTCAGAACCTCGCAGAGGAATCTCAAATAAATACAAATATTCTGTAACACTATAAAACCTAAACAACTAGTTTATAACCTGAAAATTTTATGGGCAAAAAAAGATTTTACAGTTTTTATTTCCATTTGTTTTTTCTAAATTGGATAATATTATTTTACTCTAAATGTCACCAAAATTATCTAGGAACTATACCCAATGCTTATAAATTTGAATATTTTTAAAAAAATATTGCCAAACATTTTATGGTTAAAAATTTAAGAATTTGTAAAATTTGTAAAGGTTTCTACATTTTAAGAAAACTACTGATGCTTAAAATTTTCCCTGGCCCATAGAATTTTAATCTTAGCATAATTAATAACCAAGTAATTTATAGATTAAACAAATGCAACATAAGGAATTCCCAACATAAAAGGGATAAAAGATATCCTTGCATCTAGGATAGTAAGCCTTATTAGAGCTGAATTATGAATGAAAAAATAGAATGTAAAACTGATATAACATGTAAGTAACCAAATAAACTAGTGATTGTATGAAGAAAAAATATAGATTGAACACCAAGTAATTTATAGATTAAACAAATGCAACATAAGGAATTCCCAACATAAAAGGGATAAAAGATATCCTTGCATCTAGGATAGTAAGCCTTATTAGAGCTGAATTATGAATGAAAAAATAGAATGTAAAACTGATATAACATGTAAGTAACCAAATAAACTAGTGATTGTATGAAGAAAAAATATAGATTGAACACTTAAATTGTATAATAGTAAAATATAACTTTAAATTTTAACTTGAATAACATTAATATATAACTTGAACATTTATTTTTTTTTAACAAAAATATATAGCTTGAAATTTTAAATTTCATAACATATAAAGTAATTTAAACCACATATCAAATTTGCATCTATTCACAAATACAGTTGGAATAGCCACGTTCTACCAAACCATAGAATTCTCAACAACCAATTTTACTTGCTTAGAAATCACCCCCTAGCATTAACCATGACACATTATGGGTATATCCTTCAACACTCTCAAGGGTGTAACTAACTCTTTCTTAACTCAAGTAGAGCATTTGCTTCTCAAAAATTGTTTAACAACTCATAGTGCCCAGGGAGTATATTTCTTATGCAGACTAGACAATGTCATGTCCTCATACACATGCATATAAATAATATTTTTTCCTAGGTATTAAGCAAGACCAATTTCCTTCCTTGGGAATTCTTTGGACTTGGATTCCCTCCTATATTTTTGGAGTTGCTTCAAGGAAATAAACTCTTAACACTTGTCTTTCCCACATAACCAATAGGATGGTTGTGTTCCCCACCTATGGGGTCATGGTTCATCAAGTTCTAACATGGCTATTCCAACTACTCCAAGATTAAATTAATAGTGTCAAATTTTTTCTCTTACATGTGTCCTCTAATTAGGACAGGGTTATCTTATGCATTTTTCAAAATAAAATAATAAAATATTAACCACTTAATTATAAATCTGAATTTTCCACTTAGTCAAATAAACAATCAAAACATCTGCGATATTATATAAACACAGGCATATTTTAAATAGAGAACAATACTATGGTAAAACCCAAATTCTATGAATCAATAGAATGAAAACGCACTATAAAATAAAAAGAAATGGAAACTAATTACAAAGAAATGCAAACTAGTTTGGATAGTGGTACCTTATCTCTAAAGAGGGATGTGTTGGATACAACCATTCACAAGAACTGATTAAAAAGATACTAAAATGGAATTGGAAAATAACCATAAATAAGAAAAACCTTTAACATCCACAAACCTAACCCTAGGATATAAAGTGCCAAAAGGATTTGTTGGCCTCAAGGTGGCTATTTGATATGCCAACTTCTTGGGGCCGCAAATGTTTGCATTAGAGCTGTATGTAGGGTGCATGATTGACCAAAAAAAATCATTTAAGGCCTCAAAACTACCTTGGATTTTTGGGACCCAAACAATTCTAGAAAATTGCAAATAATATTGAGAACAATTCTAATTTTATGTGGAACATATATGTTTCCACCAGTATTAACCTTATCTATCCTCCCCCCTTAGGGATAAATGATCCCTATTTGTAAGGTTCCTCCATAAGATGAAGAAACTTTTCCTAAATCTAATTCTTGGTTAGACACTTTCCCTGATAAAGAAGTTTCCTTTCTTTGTCAACCCGATATAATTTCATGTTCTGATTGTGTGTGTCCTTCACCAATGTTTCCATGATTTGTTTGATTGTTGCATGCTTAATGTAGCTAGGATCAAGTTCAATGTGGTCCAAGTGCTCTCCTACCTATGAGATGTCAAAGGGAGGTGGTAGATATGGCCTGAGTAGCTTCACGTTTAATGCAGGGTGCAAGGTGAGGAAAGGGGGTGTTGTTTTTTGTGAAAATATGTTGAGATTTGATATTTAATTCTTTAAGTGTGGAAATATTGAATACTTGAATCAATAGAACATTCAATCACATAATACATTCAACCATAAAAAATGATATACCCTAGGAAAATCCCTTAAAACAATGAGGATGAAAAAACCCCAACAAATCTTGAGAGCATAATTATCATAGACACAAGAGAATGTCTTTTACAATAGTAGATTGCTTGCGTCACCCCAGGAGTTATATATGAGAGAATACTGAGCAATAGAGAATAGAAATCAATTATATGAACTTTCCATGTTCCTATCACATTAATAACAATTCAAAATTATTTCCATGCAAATAATAGTGAATGATTGCATGAGAATAGTGCACCACTTGTACCAAAAATATGAATTTCCTTCATGGGTAATTAATATAATACATTGGATTCTTCACAAACCTAACCCTAGGATATAAAGCGCCAAAAGGATTTGTTGGCCCCAAGGTGGCTATCTGATATGCCAACTTCTTGGGGCCACAAATTTTTGCATTATAGTTGTATTAAGGGTGCGTGATTGACCAAAAAGCATCATTTAGGGCCTCAAAACTACCTTGATTTTTGGAACCCAAAAAATTGTAGAAAATCACAAATAATATTAAGAAAAATTCTAAATATGTGGAACATATCAGTTTCAACCATTATTAACCTTATCTATCCTCCCCCCTTAGGGATAAATGATCCCTATTTGTAAGGTTCCTCCATCAAATGAAGAAACTTTTCCTAAATCTAATTCTTGGTTAGACACTTTCCCTAATAAAGAAGTTTCCTTTATTTGTCAACCCGATATAGTTTCATGTTATGATTGTGTGTGTCCTTCACCTATGTTTCCATGATTTGTTTGATTGTTGCATGCTTAATGTAGCCAGGATCAAGTTCAATGGGGTCCAAGTGCTCACCTACCTATGAGGTGTCAAAGGGAGGTGGTAGATATGGCTTGAGTAGCTTCACGTTTAATGTAGGGTGCAAGGTGAGGAAAGGGGGTGTTGTTTTTTGTGAAAATATTTTGATCTTTGATATTTAATTCTTTAAGTGTGGAAATATTGAATACTTGAATCAATAGAACATTCAATCACATAAGACATTCAACCATAATAGAGGATATACCCTAGGCAAATCCCTCAAAACAATGAGGATGAAAAAAGCCCAGCAAATATTCAAAGCATAATTATCATAGATAGAAAAGAGTGTATTTTACAATAGCAGATTGCTTTCGTCACCCAAGGTGCTAGATAAGAGACAATACTGAGAAATAGAGAATATAAATCAATTATATGAACTTTCCATGTGCCTATCACATTAATAACATGTCAAAATTATTTCCATGCAAACAATAGTGAATGATTGCATGAGAATAGTGCACCACTTGTACCAAAACTATGAATTTCCTTTGTGGGTAATTAATATAATACATTGGATTCTTCATTATGCATAACATATGCACCATGCCTTTCATCTTTGACATTAAATGAGGCTTAACAAACTCTAGAGTGAGCTCTCCATCTAACTAAATGCATTTCCCCTTTGTTAGTATTATAACTTAAACTTCATCATGCAAACATTAAATGAACTGAAGTTTTGTCTTTTAGTTCAACTAAAGTGTAATCAATGAAAAAAACTTTAGTTAGCTAGTCGATTTTTACTGACACTTAGTTAACTATTATTAACTAAAATCATGTTGATTAATTTACTTGAAGTGACCACTGTGAGTTCTTTCACTAACACGGGCATATATTGTGGCTTTAATTAAACGTTAATAATTCCACTTCATCAAGTTAGTCAACTTAGGTAATCTCATGTGCAATTCAAAGTCCCTTGTTCTCTATGCTTTATCTCTTTATCTCTTATATTTATTACAAGGTCAATATGTGTTAAATTTAATTATCTATCATATCATATTATAAATAGAATATTTTTTAGATATTCTGATCATATAATATTACTCCGGACCAAATGATCATATTCTAAAGTAATTCACTCTAGAGGTGGCCAGTATGTAGAGGAGAATTAATAATATCTAGTGACAATGATTAGTAATATATCACACAACATTAATACTTCAACATGTAAAACATCCACCTATATAACCGGAGGTCCACTCCATGGGTACCTCCTATAACTAGAGTCCCACATGACAATCAACTACATCTATAACTATAGGTCAACCTCATAGGTACCTACTATAAATGGAGGCCTATATGAGAATGATGACTTCATACACATATAAGTCCTCAGAGTTGTACTACATGACCTTGCAACATCATCACTTTGATAAATCAAAGAATTCACATCAACACATAAGGAATAATCTTTTATGACTGAAAGGCTCAGTCATCCTCATGTCCAACTCGAGAATCTACTAAAATTTATTGATTTCGACTTAGTCTCTACACCTCAACACATAATGCCCAATCTTGGTTGCACAAGATTAGATTGGAGAATGAATCATGATGATGTACATTTAAAACTCCCTCTCAGTGAGAGAGGAATTCTTTGCCATGCCAAGATTGTCTCAGAAGTACCTGAACTTCATCTGTGATAGAGGCTCTATTGACACATCTATAATCTTCTCTTTAATAGTAATGTACTTAACTTTTACCTAGGATAGATCATGTCTCTGATGAAGTGATACTTCATGTTAGTGTGTTTTATCATAAAACACATGGTTTTTGGAAATCTTGGAAAAAAAGTTGATTTCCATAGTGAATCATTGTATACTCAATCTAGCAAATATTTTTCCAAGCGACACTTCTTCTTGGAGGATAGTACTAGATGCAATACACTTTTGATTCTATAGTAGTAGCCACTATATACATAATCATTATTAGGTTAAAATAATAGCGAGACAACACAACATATAATAGGTATTCTATGTATCAAATACATTAAGCTACCTATTTTCACATGTAGTTTCTCTAAACTGGAGACCATGGATTTTTCAATCCATCATATAAAACATTTACAACACATTAAATGTGCAATTTCCTTACAGGAGGAAAATATCATCTTTCCTTTGTCAATTTGCAACACTTTCTTTCTCCATGTTGGCTCCTAGAATATTCTACCATATGGAGAAGTTCTCTATGAGATTTCCATTATCTATGATGTTCTCCAATGCCTAGCCACTTTCAAGGTGGTTTCATCTTACCCCACTATCCAACTATGTGGCCATATGACCTCTCCAAGAAGTTGACTACTCCTCGATAGTCATGACTATAAATCTCTCGAGTATCTGATAGTCTCAGAGACCTTGAATATTATTTGATAGTCATATTAGTTCTTTTCTATGTCTCTTCTCATGTGAGTGTACTTTACAAAGGATACTACAACCCCCAGTTATTTGAGTCATATACCATGACTTATCTGAGATATGTACAACTTAGTGTTTTATCTGCTGCATGGCTTAACGGAGACATGTACCACTACATAGATTATTTATAATATGTTCAACTGAGTGGCTCATCGTCTATATGGATTAACTAAGCATTGTATCACTACATAGCTAATATGACCCATTACAATATGGTTTAACCAACATTTGAATCATGTATCACTACATGGATTACCGAAGGGGGGAAATCGTGAGTCATGTCCCACATGACTTACTCGGGAGTATTTTAATTATATGTTGATGCTTATGAAGACACATAAATACTCCCTATTTAATTAGAGGATTGTTTCTATACTATACCATGCTTGTCCCAGAAGTACTCAATTTTACTTTGGACATAGGCTTAGTAAATATATTGGAAATTTGTTCATCTGTGCATATATACTGGAGATGTTATGTTCCCTTCCACACCATGTCTCAGATATAACTGAATAGAAACCTTTTAAAACCTTACATATGCTCTATCTGTAGCAATATCTCTGATGTGATCTTTCTCATCCACTGTACTAGTTAAAATCCATATATCCTTATAGTTTTATTTCTTTGTTCGTGACATATCTAAGTCCATATCCACTCGTACCATGTAGGTACCATAAAACATGCTTTGTTGTACATGATTACATAATCACTGCAAAGCATATATCTGACCTTGTGCTAACTAAATAAATATGGAATCTACTCAACAGACTGTGAGATCCTTCAAATATGAATAAGAATCATCTTTAGATTCATCATCATATGTGTTTCGATGGAATTAGAGTGCATCATCCTGAATCTATTTAGTCTCTTTACTATGTATTTTCCTTCACTAAGGAAATATTATCTGGTTTTAACCAAATCTCTAATATCAAGAATCTGTTAAGATTATTGAATACAGTGATATCCTTCCTTATATATATGAGCACCATGCAGGTCTCCTCTTAGCAGAAGATTCATCAACAAGTTTTACTAGTTCTTTAGAAGATATCGAATCTGGATCCTCCCTCTCATTCTGGATTCCTTCATCTTTTTCCTATTTTCTTTTGGTACATGAACGTATATAGGGCTAATCAAAGGTCTTTGAGAGTCTTCTCTTCCATAGTAATATTAGGGATTCTATTTTATATATATATATATATATATATATATATATATATATATATATATNCACATACACACACACACACACATATTGTTAGAGGCTTCTTCCCATAGAAACATAGGAACCTCCGATCTTTTCCCAGAAGATTCCCGCTTCAAAGAATCCTGCTCTCTTTTATGGTATTCCATCAAAATTCCTTCACATTGAATGCATGTCATTCTCTATTTGTATGACAGAGCATATGGTTTTTCCCTACAAGCCAAATATATTTTAATGATTAGCAACATTGCATAATCATGAAATTCAATCATATGAATAATTTATTGCATTGATAATGGTTCACATGGTTACGTACATATTTCAATCAAGTCTCATCATAACTGCCATTCATATCTCATGTAATTCTATGCATCCCTATATTCTTTTCTACTTAATCATAAAATGTACTTCATGACTTTTTCTATTTTCCAATAAAATAAACACTATAACATATGCTCAACATGTTATACTATAATGTACTTGCAGAATATAGATCTCTATAAAAATGTAATGAAACATATTTAAAAACAATTTAGATTTGATTTATAAGAGCATATCAAAATACAAATACTTATCTTTTATTGTTTTTTGCATGTTATGTCCCCTATTAAATAATTTCCAAATAATATTATTTGCAAATAATGTTTCACCAACCTACTAGTTCCCTAGGTTGAGACGGAGACATAAATTTTGTAATAAGGGGCTATGGGACCCAAAAGGACATTAGTTTACCATATTCACATTTAATTGGGTCACACAAATGATAAATACTAAGAAAATAAGGTGGAATGAGTTCATGAAGACACTTGGAAGATTGTGAAGACTTTGGGTGGCAAGATTCCCCAAACACACTACAATAAAACCCTGTGATTATCGTCTCGTTTAGCTTTCTTTTTAGCATCCACTATCACTTTTAGTGTATTTTTCATCATTTTTTGGACAAAGTGGATGCTTTTCCACAGGATGGTGCTTTTAATGGCATTATTTGTGTCCCTTTTTAAAAGTTCGCGCTATTTTGGACATTAATTAGCATCCCAATTAGCATCCCAATTAGCATCCCAATTAACGTCCCAATTAGCATCCCAAATATCATTCCAATTAGCACCCAAATTAGCATCCCAATTAGCCTCCCTTTTTAAAATTTGGCTCTATTTTGGATGATAATTAGCATCCCACTTAACGTCCCAATTAGCGTCTCAATTAGAATCACAATTATCATCCCAATTAGCATCCCAATTAACGTCCCAATTAGCATCACAATTATCATCTCAATTATCATCCCAATCAACATCCCAATTATCGTCCAAAAAAATCCCATATAACTCCTAGAATAGCCTCCAAAAAATGTCTTGAATAACATAGCACCATATATTAATCCAGGGTTAGCGACGAGAATTGCGCCATGAATTTCGACTGGAAATACATACAAAATAGCGCCAAGTTTAGAGCCAAGAATTGCACCTAGAAAACATCCAACATAGTTCTAGGTATAGAGCCAGGTATAGCGCCTGGACTAATGACATAAATTTTGAAAGGAACTGTGCTCGGAATTGCACTAGGTTTAGAGCTAGGAATTGTGTTCGAAAAACGTCCAACATATCATCAGATATATCAATGTTAATGTCAACGATCATGATTCATGTGATAGTACTTTTGGATCTTGATTTATCATAGTGGCATATAAATGATTGTAATCATGGCACTTTCGGATCTTGATTAATCCTAATGAGGGGTAAATTACCTTAATGTCACCTAAATTGATCTAATGGCATTTGAGTGTCCCCGACAACATTTGATAGACCCTGATGGCATCTGATTGGCCTTAACAACATGAAGATGATGCATTATGAGAATTATGATGGAGCATATGGGTATGATTTGATAAGTATACAACTATATCATCCATTCTTGTGAAATAGTAGGGATCCTTTCTCATTATTATCGCAATTATATATATGATGACATTGATGATGAATACACTGAGGGAAATGATGTTGATTTATTGTATGATGATGATTATGAAGATGTGGAAGTCAATGATTATTATGCATGTGGTAGGAATTTTGGATCCTAATGGATTCTAATGGCACCTAAATGTCTGTAACAACATCTAAATGACCATATTATCATCGAAATGAATGCAACGACATATAAATGATCTTAACAATTACATTACATGAATCCTAATGGTGATGAGTGATTAAGAACACTAATGGCATATGAGTGACCATAATCACAATGATGACGATGATTTTGTTGATGATGTACTTAATGCTTCTGTTGGTGATGATAATGAGTATGATGATAAAGATGATGTTGATGTACCATATGGCATTGATGATGATGATGATGATGATGATGATGACAACATCGATGTCCACAATGATGATGTATGTCATAATACTTCTAGATACTGCATGACTTGAGATATTGGAGTTAATAACAAGTAATAGAGGTTGTGAGGTTTTGACCATAAAAATATTCTTAGCCATTGTGTTTTACATTGAATTATATGGCCATTGGGTTAAGTAGTTCCCCCACCACCAAGCCCCCCGTATATCCCCCTTGTAGAAAGGTAGTACAATACCACTTATCATGGTACTACCAAAATTTCACCCTAAAAGGGTTTTTTGGACAACACCCCCCATCCATAACCTCATTTTTACCAAGAACATCCAAGGCACAAAAAGTGAATATCAATCTTAACATACAAGCTAATTTTATTTGTACTCTCAAGGACATTTTGGTCTTGGTTGAAAATGGACTGAAGAAACAAGCATTTCAATAATGCTCATAGTGTTACTTTGAAGAAGTGGATCAAATGTTTTTACATATTTAGCCTTATAAGCATACATCTCTCAAGGAAAAAATAAATTAGTTTCTAAATTTTTATGGCCCCTATCAAATCTTCCAATATTACGCTACACTATTGAACAATGTTTGATTCCCATGGGATTTATTTTCCACAGTTAAGAGTGATTTGAAACATAGAGGTAAAGGACCAACTTATAATACTAGAAGATAAAAATTCGCATGGAAACACACATGACATTGACACATTGCATATCTAATCTTGTCTCTATGTACTCTTCGAGAGTGACTTTTACTTGGAACTTTAAGTTAATCACAAATGAATTTAGATTCTATGAGTTGAACTTATAACACAAAGACACAATGACTTGTATAACTGTATTACAAACCTAGGTTCACCTCCATATTCTATTTAGGTCTACCATTTTTAATGTGTAGGGCCTACTTTTTGTCTATAATATTCAAATATGAACTAATAACATTTTATCATTCACCCCATAGGGCCTACTTTTTATATACAATATTCAAAGATGAACTTATAAGCTTTTAGCATTCACCCCCTTTAAGAAGGTAATGAGAAAGCAAGTGTCTCAAGTCATTGAGACCTATACAATGTAATTATGAATGGATAAACAATAACAATCAACAATCTATAAACATCACTTATAACATTGGGAGAGTATAACCAATGTGACCATATTATGGATCCAAACCACCTCCATACTCTATTTGAGGTTTGATGACCTTTTCTATAAAGAAAATAAAAACAAACTAACGAGAGTTTACAATTCATTACCATTTTAGGGAGGTTTCAATCAAAATAGTGCCATGGGTCAGTAAGATCACTATGAAGGAGATCGCAAGGGAAAATTTGTAAACAACCCATGTAGGCATCACAAGTCATGATAATAAATAAGAGATGGAGGAAAACTTGAGTAGGTCAGTATTATATTTAGATATATCACATTCTCCTCTGGATATTATTGATCTTAATCAATGATTGATAGGAAGGAATGATGACTTCCTTATAATTCACTTCTACTTAGATTTTGTCACTTTTCTCCTTTACTAAAAGTCCTTTTCATCTCCACAGAGGAAACATTACATTCACCTAGTTTCATCAGTATTTTTTAGTATCAAGGGAAGTTATCCTTATTTTAGGAAAATATTTTATAACTTTTCTTATTACTTTCTTATCGAATCTTATTTTCATTTTTTTATGTACGCTTTCCTCATATGCACCTCATTCCTGATATTACATAGATATTCCATGATCTCCACCACTTGACAAGCAAGGGCCCAATTACTGGTTTCCGTATGGTGTATGTAGGTAATGCATTCTCTGTAGATCCTCGTATGAAAATACCCAAGCTTTTCTCTCCCATTTGGGTTCAGATTTGATGGAAATGAGACAAGCAATTTCTTTGTGTATTGCTTCCAAGATTCCTACAAAATGTTTACATCTACCATAAGATATATATTTACATATGGATATTTTAATATGAACTAAACATACAAACTTTAACATAATGAATTTCTATTTACTTGTGATTCATCGTGCCAGAATATTTCTTTTGGGCTCACTAACACCTGTAGAAGCCTTAAATTATCCATTAGAATTCAAGAAGGTACAGAAGAGTCGGGATGTTTGTTCAATCAAATCCTTATGAAGTTCATGGACTTCATCATCATTATATTGCGTTCCAAGAGAGAAGCTTTAGTATCGACAAGTTGCAACCTTCTCATTTGAATATTGTCAAATGCATCTTCATGATAATCACCAAGCACCATTATAATTCCCCATATGGTAATTATGTATCCAATCATCAATACGCACAGAAGATTACTGCAATAAATCACCAATAATGATGATTTCTATCCAACACCAAGGTCGATGGGGGAAGAGCTCTCAACAACATCTTTTACCCAACTTTTATCGTTTTTCATACATATTTTTATTCTTCCTACCATCTACTTCCACAATTTCCATGGCACACTTGGCAGTCATGCATATCATCTGAAACAAAACTGTGTAGGTCCACTAGACACTCGGTTTGTACATCTGAAAACCCAAACTCCGTGAGCCAGAAAGACATTGCACTGAAAAAAACATGGGTGATTCGAAGGTTGGTTTAAAAAATCAGCAGACCAGGCCGCCACCATTTTTTTGAAAAAAAGTTTTGTCCAGAAATGAGCTCTACTAATGGAGCTAACCGAAGTTGCATAATTTGAAAAAGAAACAAAAACTTATTCGAATATGAAGGTTGAAGAAAGGTTTATGGGAGTCTAATGAGAGGTCATATTTATATTAGCTATTTTTCAAAGAAATGTAACAATAAGAAAATGGATTTGTGTTTAGTGGATTGTAATTTTTAGTTTCAAATATCAAATATTACGACTCAGAGGGCCTCCACATTTGATCATGTTGGTTTTGGTATCCACAAGGAGCGAAGGGAACCATGCCTTTTCATTTATGTGTAGTGAAGAGAAAAGGTAAAAATAAATTCAATGGAATTGTTACATTTATGAAAACTTGTTCCCTTGAGCTACAATATGTGAGTGGAAGGGGGTTGGCTTCTGCATGAATTACGGCATCAAAATTAAACAACAAGATAATAATGGACATCCTAACTATGTACAATTGATATTCAATACGAAGATTGGCTTAGGATATTAAAAAATTGAAACAAAATATTTTATTCACCTGTCAACCTTATTTGGCCATTCAATGATCTTCAATACATGATATTATAAGAGGACCCACATGAATGGTTGATAGGAAAAATGGTGTCGCTTGTGCAAATTATGATGTGCAGAAATTTTAATGTCTCACATAGTTCAAGTTTCAATTTCAAAGGTATAGTCTCTCCACGTCTAGGTCAGGTCTCAGTTTCAAAGGTACAATTCCTCCACGTATAGGGGTTTCGAGGTTCTCTAAATCTATCTAAAACTTGGAAAACTCCTATAACCATGCCCCTTAGATGTTTGGATTTTTTTCTTTGTAATATTCCATTGGAAATCAAAGGATCAAGGTGAAAGCATTGACCTATTCACTGAATGTGAATAATTTAAAAACTTTATGTACAAAATCCTTTTGGAGGAAACTTATTTTCACTTATGTGGAAATTTAGAAGTTTGATGTAACTTATTTTCACTTTTTTTTCCTACACTTTATTTCATCACATAAAATTATATTATCTACACACAAATTTCTCTCATTTTAAAAAAATATCGAAGTTATTTTTGGTGTTTTATTTCTGCTTCTTTGAAGTATGCTAATTTATTTTTATTTTAAAAACAAAACCAAACTAAGATCTTAATACCCAATAGTAAAAAAGGGAGGACAAGAACTTGGGTTTTGCATTAAGACTCAAATAGACAAAGAAACTATTCCTTTGATATATTTATATCCCAAGCAATTTGCACCATTTCTCATAAAACATGATAATGCATATAGGTTTACCATAAGACATTGAATGCCCACGCAATATATACTCCAAACCCATCAACATTAAAATTATACTTGCACTATTTATACAAGTTAAAATGCTCCATGCAAGCTCCAAAAACATCGATTGTTTATTAAACAAGTTGACCTCCAAACTCTCAACTAGCTATGTGGTTTCTCAGAGAGGACCCTGGAAGATTGGCAGCCTAGACGGACGCATAATGACCAAATCTAATTCTATGAGTTTTTGGTCTATCTCCTTTTCACTCTTTGATTTAATAAGCCTCATTTTGACTGTGATTCTGTCCATTAAAGGTCACAAAAGTGTTCCATCAATATTCCCTTCTTTATCATCAATCTAAAAATTATATGAGTGATTTTATTCCCATCAATTTATCTTCCTAACAAAGACTGTACATGCTCAAATTTTCTTCTACATAACATAAATTTTCACAGTATATCAAAGTTTTCCCAATACCAAATTCACTATTGGGTTAGCAAGGGATCGATCCTCATTATTGGGTTGAGTTAGGAAGGGATCCATCATTTTTATTTGTTTTTTCTTTATATAGCAACACAGTGATAGATTTGGATCCTTGGCATGTTTGCTAATATTATCTCTTTTCATCCTAGCCAAGTCATGGAAATAACTCATTGTTCTATCACTTTTACCACTCGAGGTACAGAATCTTTGACAATCTCTTAATCAATCACAATGCCAAAACCTTGTAACTTGTTTACCGAGTTAGATTGCTTGTTGGATAATCTTTTTTTGGTTAAGAGGTTCTTCAGGCTTTGGTGACCTGTCTTGATGATGATTTTTTTACCCAAAAAGTATTTCCTGAATGTTTTGACCTGTTGCATGATAGCTAGCATTTTCTTATCATAACTACTCGATGATTTTAATTTTTCTATTAGCTTTGTGCTTTCATAGGAGACAACCTGTTGATTTTGTGTAAGGCTTATCTCAATATTGGTTCTTAAAGCATCAAATTCCATGAAAAAACTTATGTAAATATGGAAGTGCTAAAACTGGCGTGAATGTTATTATCATTATCATGGAATGAAATGTAGCTTTTGTTGTCTTTGTCCAATGGAATTGATATTTTTGTTATATCAAGAAGTGAAGCCATAAGTCCTCCAAACCCTTCAAAAAATGTATTGTTGAAATGGGATAAACCCATGCATCTTCTCAACTGAGTTATGTTTTTAGGCATGTTGGCCAATCAAGAATGGCATGAATCTTAGCAGGATCTACTTTTACACTTCATTTGATGATGAGTTTTCTTTTTGTAAAGTCACATAGATTCTTTAGCAAAAAGTGAATTTTTATATAAACTCAGTATTGGTGGATTCCCATTTTTAATCTTGAATGGGTCCTATTTTTTTTTGTTTTTTTTTTCTTGTTCCTTTGACAAACTTCACAAGAAACTACACATCCTTTGAAATATATTGCATCCCTTCCCAATAGAATTTTTTCTATATACTATAATATGCTCTTAAAAATCCTACATAACAACAACAAAATCCTACATAACAACATCAAGTACATTATTCTGAATTTTGAGTTAGGTATAAGGTACAACTAATTACTCTAATTTTATGAATTCCCCTAATATTAGGGTCATACAGGTATAGATACAGTAAACATGGTATATATACAGTAACAAAGTTTACCCAGTTTTATGATCTATCACTTATATGACAAATTTTTTTAGGTATTAGAAGTGATTTCAACTAAATGCTCTAAAGGACGGGGAAGAGGCTTATGTAAAAGTAAAAGGAATATATCAATGGTGAATATTGTGAATTCTCTAGGATTATTTAGCTTCTTTATCTAAGAGCTGAAGATTCACTAGAGGAAGTTAAACTTATAGTTGAGACCTCACTCGATGCCTATGTGTGATGCCTATGTATTGCATGTATTCTTGTAGAATGATTTTGAATGGTTGAAACTTGTGTTTACTTTTACCTTTATAATTAAACAATTGAATTTAACACGGATAAACACGGTTTGATACCCATTTCTATGTCCTCTCAAAAAGTGAACAACACTATACTTACTGCTCCGACATTATTTTCTTCTGATCGATTTACTCATAGCTCACCAACAAATTTGTCATGTTATTTTAACAAATATACCACTACATGTGAGTCCATTTATTCTCTGGTCGTCACATTTATTGTGTGTGGTATATATTTCTGAAGTAGTCTATTCAGTTAGTTTTTTTGTTTTTTTTAATCAGTTTTTTAAATTAATTGTATAAATAGATTTTGGATTTAGGTCTTTCAAATATCTCAAAGACACTTAATATAAGCATATTTAAAGACTGCTATTTGAAATCTCTTTTTTTTTTAATTCCTAAAAAAATATTGTAGAAAACATCCAAAATTATAAAACATTTAAGCTAAGAGAATCAAACTCAAAATTTAATACTGCTCTTCCATCGATCTCTTATGCTCCATGTGTTCATACTTAACCTAACATTCTCTAATTTTTTAAAGTAAAAAATGCTGACAGCTTCCCACAAATCATCCTATCATTATTTTTTCCCCTCCATTCAGTTCTGCTGAGTGGTATATATTCCTCTCTATTAGTGCATTTCTTTTCGATTGTTTAAATTGTTTCTATTCTCTAAAACACTCATACTTACCAACAAGTAATATAGGTATGTGGTCTATTTCGAATAAAAAAAACAATATAATCAATTCCACATGTGCTTCTGTATGGTATAGTTGTCATTTTTTAATGTGAGAATGGTTCACTTTGTTGGATTTGGCTTTAAAAATAAATGATAAGAAATGTACTTGAAAAATCTGTTAAAAATCATAGGCTTTTTTTTATCCAATTCTGAAAATGAACTTGATGTGGTTCTCTATTTTAATATGAAAATAATTTCCCCATATGAGAACTCCTTCATCACGAGCTTCATTACGAGCTCCATCATATCTACCACAAAATGAATCAATACCTTTGAAGAGGGAAGCTACAAAGAAAAATCAGTTTCCCTATGCACAGAAACTTATTAATAATTATTTTCCTCTATGAGGAAAAGTTAAAGTGACCATCTATATTAAACAAATTCCGAGCAGAGTAACTAGTAAAACCAAGTCTATTCAAAGAAAGGTGAAGTGGATTGTTAACCAAAAATAAATATAAAGGAGAAATTAAAGTCTTTCTCACCCTTCAAAACTGAAAAACAATGGCAGAATTTAAGAGTAGTATAGACAAATGAAAACTTGCAGAATCAATCTCATCACCCAAAGGATTATTAGAGATCCGAAATTTTGTTTAGAAGAAGAAGAAACTAGAAATAAAATGCAAGCATGCAATTTCCCTTTAGTGCTTTTCAAACAATCAAGAAATCCAAGAGAAGAAACCATATAACCAGAATTGTTGAAATCTAGAAAATAAGCTCAAGAATAGATACAATCTAATGGAAAGAAGGAGAGAAATCCAAGGTTTGTTTCAATGCTATGATGGAGAGTTTAAATAAAACATAACAAGGAAAGGGTAGGATGAAAAACTATGAAATTTCTTATGTGGGTGTCTCAATTTTTGTTATCTCCAAATCTAGACATCATTATAATGCACTTTTCCCTCCGGTCTACGATTGTCTCTATTCCTTGCAATCAAGGTTGAAATATAGGGATACATAAACCATTCCATTTATTTATCATGTTGAGTGAAAATAATTTGACGAATCTCTTTCATAATCACACATCCACAAATTTATAGAGACGTTCATCCATAAACCAACACAGAAACGCATATACAAAATATTCAAGAAAGAGGAGTGCGAAAAACATCATAACTCTATTAGGCAGATTTCTTAAATTAATTTGGTGGTAACCGTGTTGCTACATTATCTATTTTACCAAAGTTTTCTTCAGTTATATAATCACAAAGATTGGCAATATTGAGTATAGGAGAGGTATCCAATTCTTATAAAATGATAAGCATTGTTGACAAATTTGATAGGGGAAAGATATTTTTCATTTTAATTTAGCATATTGGCCATTGGGAAACTATACTTTCTCTAAACACACCCTTACAAATTTGATATTCTCTTTTCCTCTTTTTCCATAACATCTCTATTAGAATCATTAATTTGTTCAATGTTTTTTTAAATCTGCTCCAACTAAAGGTCAAAATTTTAGCAAAGAGCACTTATGAGATCCTAATGTATTCATGGACATTTTGCTGGTAGAGCCTGTGTTTTGTTCAACCACATTTCCTCTAAGCTCTTCCCTTATACATCCCATTGTTCTGCTTATTTCTTCCTCTTGTTCTTTTGAGCCATATTCCAATTTTGTGATCCTCTATTCATAGTTAGTTGCCACATTCTACACTTGCCTTGCATCCCACTATTGCATGCAGAAAATGAAAGTTACCACTCATTATGAAAAAATCAATGAGTTTTATTATGATTCTCTCCTATTGAAGCCTTTGAGCCTGAAATTTTGGTGAATTTTCAAATATGCATAGATCTTTAAAATTTCGTTTGTTTCTTCTTTGATAACCACAACTTATTTGTGGTTTACTAAATTTTACATGGTTTTTGCAAATTCAATCCCCTGAGTTTCCTTTTCCCACATATTGGTGGCTTGATCATTACACCTAGTGAATCCTCTTCAGCCTAACCACTTGGGAAATGATTTTATTGCATATTCATAAGCCCTTTCATGAAAAATCATGCACAGAGAATTCATTAAATGGGGAATTGGTGGAATCGCAAGATATTCCTTTTTGTGGGAAAGTGAGGTTTTCTTACATGATTTTTTTATATCAGATTTGTTAAACCTTAAATCCAACATGAAAAAAAAAATGTATATATTTCATAATATTGTTGAACCCTAAAACCAATAATAACAAATATAAATGTAGTTCATAACTCTCTCATAGATATCTATACTGCCAAAATTTTGCACCAAGATTTTTCTCTTCAAAACTCATGCCATGAAGGTTGGGAAAACCACATCAAGAATGGTACGCTGGTGCGCGGCTTGACAATCCATTAACTTCACCAATGAATCGATGGCAATTGGCACCTTTGGCTAAAACTTCAGAATGTTTAGATGTGTTTTGTCACAACCATAAAGCTTCATGATGATAACATGCAACACTACCGGAATTTGGATATAGAGGCTTGGACACACAATATTACTTATTGGCAGACTACGTCTCTTCACATAGAGATTTCCCATACCTCCATCTAAGCTACACATCGGTAGACTATGTCTCTTCACCTAGATATTTCCCATACCTCTACTTTAAGCTACAATTTGTTGAGACCAGTGGCATCTAACAATCTGCCCATGAATTAAAATTAGTGAATGTGTTGTCTTACTTAAGCCTCGTGATACTTAGCCATTATACAATAAACACAATAGAAACAAGCCACGACCACAACACAAGTGTTTGGACCCCAATCCAAATTCCATCAAGCCTTTATTATTGAAGACAATAATACAATAAAATGGGGGAGGTCCAACACAAGGTCATGATATAATTATAATAGACAAACAATTCTAGGTGCTACCTACCCCTTTACACCTTGTTTCATCGCTACTGAGGGAACTAGGGTATTTCTACTCTACATTTTGGTTTCTTGATCAATTTCATAGTAGATATAAGTTTAATTTCTTATTTTGCTTTATATAATTACATATATAAAGAATGACCAATATTCATGGTATTCAAAAAGCTACAAAAGTTCCTTCCATAAGCTATAGGAGGCCCTAAAGAATTGTTCAGTATTTCTTTTCCTTATGGTCAGTGCCACTGATAGTTGTTAGTCATCGAATGAAGATCCTTTTCGATACTAAGTTGTCATTTTGGCTTGATCCTTGTCAAGAAATGTAAGAGCTATTTGTGGGCACGATACAAAGGATCATATTATGGTGGGGGAATTCATTCTTTCAACCTTGGGAGCTGGTTTGGCTAACAGATCCATTGATGGAGTTCAAGAGTCATAGCAGGGGTAGGAGCTAAGGAAAGAGAAGAAAAGGTTACAACATAGCTAGGACCTGTAGATAAAGCCATAGAAGTAGATCCATATACATGTTTAGCCGGATCCATTCCATGCTCAATCCCATATCCAGTTTTAGATTCTCCATAGGCTATTTGGTAGTAGCATATTCCATTGTTTACCCATCAACAACTAAAATAGGACAAGTAAATGTCCAACAATGTTTTTATGTTTGGAAAAAGACAACGATTAAATTTATCCTTTCATGTTATCTCCATCAGTTCGATGCATTTGATTTGAACATGATTTATATGTTTGAATTTGAAATGATAATTATCGACTCTCGTCAATACTCTTAATTTTTTGTCATAGGAAAGTGTCTTGATTTGTCTTCTATTGCTCACAAAATTCATCCAAATTTTTGCTTGCTGCTAACAGGACCCTAGGATTTACTCATCGAATTCTACCTCAAACATTGTCCCTGAGATATCGAGGTATCCCAGACTTCAAAACCATTGTTTTGAATTGATGTAGGTGATATTTTAGTGCCATACCAACACCTTAAAGTTATCCCTTTTCCATGTGTTTAGCTCTTTTTCCATACTGGTCTGGGTTCTTCCTTTGCTCGTGTCATTCTATGTGGTTTTATTCGAGTTAGTACTATGTTTGTCAAATATTTATGTAAAAATGATACTTTTTATATATGTGCATCAGGTTGATGCTTTTTTGATGGGGATTATGGAAATGTATACGTGTTTTTTGGTTCTTTAGTTAGGGGATTGGGCTAATTGATTACTGGTATATAAGAGGGATATAATAATGTATACCTTTTTCTCAGGATGTTTGTATACTTAATCCAGGCAGTTAGTTACAGATGGATAGGCAGGAATGCATACTTGTTTTTAAGAATCAATATCAAGGAAGACCTTTATTCCTTCTATGTGGTATGTCTAGGTTGCTTGGAAATCTACCCATAAAAAAACTCTAGAAAAATCTCACAACCCTAAACCGAAGACTCAAGCCAACTCTCAGTCAAGTTGGTTTCATTCGACAGTTAAGAGAATCTAATGAAAAATGAAATGAAATGAATAATTGTGAGATTTTCTTAATTCACTTGAGTGCACATTTTCCATGTATCTAGCTGTTTAGTATCCATGTGATCCCCTTCATTTGAATTTAACGTGTTCCTTCTATTGTGATAAAAAAATTTTGAAAAAAAATAGATTTCAGGATAAAATATCTTATATTAGTACTGCTAATTTAATTTCTTAATGAAACATATGTAATACAAAGATTTATATTATTGTAATGATTAGTGTTCTCCTTTCTATAATAACTACAACTTATATCATTACATACAGACACACAGAGATGTATGTAATATTGATAAGCATTTCTTACTTTTCACTAATGTTCATATACATGATGTAATGGTAAAGTAAGTGCATTGCTAGATAAATTACTTTTTGACCAGCCTGCGAGTTTTTAACAAAGAGAGGGGGTCCCTTCCCATGTAATCATTCCATATTGAATTGATTTTAGGATTTAGATATGAATTGACCATTATTCTTAATGGTTTGTTGTTTTTATTTCTCCTAGCACAACCTTTTGATACAGTAGAGACATTTTATTTCTTTCCATTTCTTGTTGATTTAGATGAGACCAATACCTCAAATTTCTCTAAATTCCTTAATCAGAGTTTCATGAGATGATGATTTAGGTTGATTATGGTATTCATGTAGCATTTTTTCATGAACCATTCTTTCAATTTTGTTTTTATTTTATTCTCATTTATTATGTTGTTAGGATTATAATCTATTTAAATATTTATTTTATGTCCTAATTTTGTGATCGATCCCATTTCAGATACAAAACAAACAAATTTGGAAATGAGTGTATAGATTGGAAGTATGCAAAAAAAATCTAAGTTTTTGCAAGGGTTAGAAGGTCCACTAACATTCTAGAATACAAACTAGTATTCAAAAAAGGGGTATCTTTAGCCGTCATTGTTGTCTCCTTGAGGCTATTTAGTGTAGTGAAAGTTGGAATTTAACATCGAACACTCGTGAGAGAGAAAAGATGTAGAAATACATATTAATTGAGTTAATTGATACAATTTGCTAGCATCTTTTCATTGTGGTTTAATTACTTACTCTACATGACCATCCCTAACTACCAATACTAAATGTTATTCATTAACTTGATTGGTCACTAACACTCGTGATATTTATTACACATTAATACATAATATATCAGGGATCATACAATGTTATTGAGCGTCAGTTATTCTAGCACCTCGTCTTAACACAAAATACAATTTTTTTTAACTCCCCTCAATATAAAATCCATAGCAACTTACTCAGTAACTAATAATAATTACAAAAGTTGAAGGGAATTCTTGTTTAGTCTTCAAGAATGCAACATTTCTCTGGTTCTTAATATCTAAACACTACATTATGTTTTATGTTGCAGGTTGTGTTGGTAAAGGAATGTATGCAATGTCATATCAACCAAGTTTTGCATTGGGACATCAAAGGTAATTTCTTGATTTTATCAATCTTTTTTATTCTCTTTCTTTCATTATGAGATATGATTATTGAAACAAGTGTTTGAACATGGAATTTTATGCTTTAAATATGATATTATTTTCCAATTGATAATAATGGGATTCTAAAGATTATGAATTTTTTCATGACAAGATATTTCTGTAGTGACCAAAATGGAAACCTGGCCAATAGAGTAATCATATTGTGATATAGGTTAGTGAAATATGACCTATTTTTTTATTACAGTCAATTTTGTCTATATTATGAATGCTTTCTTGTTTACAATGCAAAATATAGATGGAACTTCTCTAGGGTGTTGATTTTTCATTCTAATGTTATGTGTACCCCCCTATGTTAAAATAATCAACCCATAGTTACCCATATTTGACACTAATTAAATCATTTTTGTCTTATTCCTAGATTCCTAGATTCCCTCTCTATGCTAGTTGACTTCCACATGTTCCTAAAAGTCAATACTTGCTAAGTTGGGCCATGGAGTCCTTTGGAATCATCCTAGAAACATATTTAGAATGTATTCTTTATTCCTACTTCCTTAAAGCACATCTCTTCATTTTCTGAAAGTTGCCTTGCTTTACAACAGTTTTAAGGCATAAAGGAAAATCTAGTCTAGGGGGACTTTCCTTGTTTTCTCCCACATCAACCTCCTTCTTTTTCTCCAAAAAAAGCATGAATGAGTTGTATTTACACCACTTATTATATTTACCACTTGTTTTATCTAATTCGTGAGGATCTTCATATATTTGGAAAGTCCTTTTTGCACCTATGGGGGATTTGACTTGATTTAGTAAGCATGCTTGTTGACCAATTCGAATAGAAACCTAGTGCTTTCGAATATCTCATGTAATTATATGTTTTAGTAGCCTATTACTTCATATGTTTGGATAATGTACACTTATTCAATACATTATTAAGTTATGCTCCAATTTTCATCTCCTTTTGTGTGAATTTTGCATGTTTGATTAGCAATTTTGTGAGTGTAATTGATCTATCACTCCGGTTCAATTTCCACACCTTGGAGCTTCTATTTCTGGATTCTTTGTTTCTTTATGTTAGAAACAATAAGCTCACTGCCAACGAGTATTCCTTTGACATGGAAGGTTTTGCATTCATATTTAAATGGATGTTGTTCATAGTCCTTAGGAAGTTATACCCATTTACAACATTTTCACAATGACTATAGAGTATAGTCCTATGCCCTATCATGATTGTAGTTTTTTAATTATATCCGATTCTATTCCTCCTCCCATTGTCTCAAATCATGCCTGGTTTTCCAAATAAAAAGATAAAAAGACAGCCTCATCCTATAGTCTATGGCCCCATGAATATGATTATATCCAATGCTATTGGAGATCATGTAGATCTCCCAGTGCAAGCATTACAACATCACCTTGGGAAGCGAATAAAAATTATGAATTAGCATCACAATATATCCTAACCATTTTTCATTGTGGATACTCATTAGCATGATGGAAGATAGAACTTTGCTCATACCATGGTGTATAGGATCCATGTGAAGCACCAACTATTGAGTTGATCATCCTCTTTCGATTCTCCTTATTGCTCCACTTATACATGGATCTAGGATGATCATGCTTATCTACTACATCTTTGGCATCCACACTAAGATAATTTTGTTGATAGGTCTCATATAGTGGTACACTTACGGTTTCTAGGGAATAGTCATTTTTGCAATCTAATTAAGCCAATTTCTTGAGTTTTGTTCAAAATTCCTAGAAAAGGTTTATGGATTTCATAACCTACTTGATCATATATTGTGAAGTTATACAATATATCATCCTTTTTCGACCATTATAGAGGACTCTGTAAGTTAGGTTCCCAAATTTTTAAAGGGTGCTAGCTCAATGGAAGAGTGCCTGCCTTACAAGGAAGAGGTTGGTGGTTCGATTCCTCCATGCCATAATGACACTATAATATTGGTTAAAAAAAACTAAATTAGTAAGCAAAAAATAAGAGATAGGTCACCAAACAAAATGACCAAAATTCATATATAAAATTACTAAAAAGAACTAAATTAGTGACCAAAAAATGAGAGATGTGAAACTAGGAATTAAAAAGGATGCAACATGTGCTGTTAATGATGAAGCCAAACATGACATTGATATGGTAGCAAAATAAGACATTACTTTGGACTCAAAACATGACGCTACATAGGAAGAAAAATATTGTTATAACTCAAAATGACACATCTCTACCTGTGACCACTTTCCCATGATTCCGTCGCATGTCGACACTTCCATGACGACATTTCATGAAAGTCACTAAAAAAAACCTATATTGGAGGAACCATATCTAGAGTTCTGTAAATTTGTTTTACCTCTCATATACACCATTGGAAAGGTATTTCACTTAGCTAAAACTTTTTATAAGAAACCAAAGATTGAAATGCCTAGAAGTACTCTAAAATTGAGATTTTTGATGCATATGTGAGTTTCCTTAAGGAAATCCACATATTATACATGACTTGCTATATATAATGCTTGCGTATGCCCTAAATACATGACTATTTACATTGAAAACCATGTGTACCTCTTGCATATGTGATTTATGTCTCTGCAACCCGTGTATTCATGTCAAAAATACGTTTTTCAAAGTTTGAGTAGTTTGTTTAGTTATGCAACTTACTCCTTCAGTTGTAAGTAATTTGTCTTTGACCCTATCTCTCCAAAAACATATAAATAGAGGTAGAGAGTTCCATGAGAGGGTACTTGAATCTTTGCATTTTTATGCTGGAGAAATTGGAGCTCTCTTTCCCCCCACCTTTTCCCTAGTGATCATGTCCTTGTGTAGCAGAGCTTGGAGGCTGAGTTCCTTGGAGAAGAGAAGCAACAAAACCGAATCAGGTTTCATGAGGTGCCCAACTTGAAGAGAACGTATACTTGTACTTGTTTACAAGATTAATAAAGATGTGATGTCCTTATTCTTCCCAAATTATTATTTAATGCATGATTGAATATATGTTTGTGATCATATGATGATGTTAGTCAGATCATTATTTCATGTTTATTTGATTATCATTTCTTTATATGTGGTCATATTGGTTTGAGGAAGGTATAATTCATTTTGTAGGTCTCTTGGAGAAAGAGGAGCGAGAGGAGAAAGAAGAAGATTGAAGGGATGCTTGGATCAACCTTCATTTGGCTAAGGTATGAACCATTCTAATCTACGTAGCTTGCTTATATATACTGGAAAAACTATATGCATCTCTCTTTCAACCCCAGTATGTTAATGGCCTCTTAAACCCTAGCCATAGGAAACTTTCCTTTACAATAGAACCGGCCACTCCGCTGGGGAGAGCCTTTTATGTTTGTGGTTTCTATGTCTTTCTCTCAGTCTTTTGCAATTTTTTAGGTCCTTCTTTCCACTTAGGAACACCTTCTAAGTTTGATAGTATACTTCCCCTTCCTTCCTAAGGTAGTTTTTTTACTTTTTTTGTGGATTTTTTCCACCCATACGCGAGTTGCAGAATAAAGACTCACTGTGTCTGGTTTGTGTACACGTCCTTCTATACTATCAACCCATGTATGAAATGCAACCTGTCAGTAGTAAAAACTGCATTTGCCCCTAAAACAATGTTTTTTCCTCATTTTTGTGGTTTTTTCTGCTGTTGTGGGTTGGTTGGTAGGTCTTTTGGGGTCCTCTGCAGGTACATGACTCCAGGGAGTTAGTGTCATTCCTTTTGGGTTTTTTTTAATCTATGTGGTAAGTCTTTTTGTAGCATTAGGTTTTGTTCTTTGCTCAATCCCCCACCCCCTTTGCTTGGATTTCCTTTTGGCTTATGTTTTGGTTAGCCTATGTTAGTGATCTTTGTATGAGTTCAGAAGCTTGTTGGTGTTTGTTTCTTTCTTCTTTTGTTGGTTAAATTCACCATGCCAAAGTAGTTTACTTGTCTCTTATGCAAGCCTTCCTTCCAGGTATGATTTATACTGAATTTAGGGAATTCTAGAGTTTGTTTGGTGGTTGTATAGCAGAGTTCCTTTTGCTTTGTTCTTGTTATCTGCATAGTTTTGTTTGTAGGTAGTTTTTCTTTTTTATTTATAAAAGAAAAGGAAAAATAACATATAGTTGTTTAATATAAATGTATATTAGGGTTTTGTCTTTAATGCACTGCATATCATTATTTTTGAAAAAATAAAAAGAAATTGATTTTTTGTGGATTTCAAGTTTCTATTTGAAAAAGAAAGAGAATAGTCTTTTCTTTTTGCATTTCATTTCTATTTCTTTGTCATTTTGTTTCAACTTTGAGTCAAAACACCACATTGTTTCATGCCATTTACCCTCTGTCTAAAAACAACCTTTTAAAATGAATGATATAAGTTATAAATTTTTAGCAAGTTTTATTTTTTAGGCTCCTACACCAACTAGCTTAGGCTAGACTTGTGGATTAGGGAGTTTTAACTCTCCACAAGTATTAAATTTCAGACATAGTTGTCCAAGAAATAGGTAAATCCTCTTCTATGTTGATTGTATCTAGGAATATCCTCTCAAACGGGAGCTAAGCACGAGGCCGCGTGGAGGCTTGGACTAAGGAGATAACCCTCTGATTCCATTCCAAAGTGTAGACCAAGGTTTTTGTGCATCTGGGGACTTCTGCAAATACTACCCTTTAGGCTCTGTGTGGTGCCAGCATTGACAGGGTTTTGGGATTTGCTACCCTACCCATGTGTATGAACCAGGATTGCGACTGTTCCCCAATACTATTAGTACAGTTGTGGTAGCATTTAGTCTCTTTGGACATCTAGTGTTCATATATAGGTACACCGGAAGGCTATTTTTGGTTGACCTTGGATAGGCTTGGAAGGTAACCCTGGTAGAAGGTGTGGGAGGGAGGTGGGTGATTCCTTCACATGTGGCTAAGAACATCAATAGGGATGCCAAGTAACTATCCATCATCTTTCTTATGGAAATTATATCTTATACTTGTTTGTTTGTTTGGCTTTAGGAATTTTTTAGTGAGTGCTTTGTGGTTTGTCTGTACTTAGTTTTCCTTCAGGTGTGTGATTTGTACTCTTGGTTTCTTATCAACCTCAGACTTTGTCTTATTGTTTGAAACTATGGATAACAACCCTTTGAACACCAACCAAGATATCCCCATGCAAGGAAGGGCCTTGTACTATTCCTCTCACAGGGAATCTTGGTGTTCCTTTGATGGCCACCTTGAATCTACCTCGATTCACCCTAGGGATACCGGTGTGGTTGTTTCCCACTCCAACTATCCTAAATGATCATGATACTTCTCAAGTAATATTTGTATATAAAGGGAATCAAAACACTACTTCCCCTTCACCTGTAGTTGATTCTCCTCCTCCTCCTACCTCATGCGGTGAAAGTACTGATACTAGTAACCGACAGTCTAAAATGAGTAAAAGGAGGAATAGGAAGAAGGAACATAAGCAACGGGGCACCTGTTCAACCTCTACAAGTCAAGTTGATCTTCACCATTTAGCCTCTATTGACCATGTTGGTGGGATCCTTCCAACCTTTCCAGGTCATGCTGGATCTAGTCACTCAGCCTCTACAGTTCATGCTGAGGGAATGCGTTCAACCTCTGATGTTCATGTTGAACTTCCCCATCCAACCTCTGGAATTCATATTGGATCCATCCACCCAGCCTCTGCAGTTCATGATGGTGGAACACACTCAACTACTGCAAAGCATGTTGATCCTAACCATTCATCCTTTGTTGTTCATGCTCATGGTGCCCCTCTAACCTCTGTAATTCATGTTGGACATAGTCTCTCAGCCTTTGCAGGTCATGTTGGGGGAAGTATCTCATCCTCTATAGTTCATGATGAAGACAATCAATCAACCACTGTGAGTCATGTTGACACTGTTGAAAATACTAACCATTCAAAACACAAGCCCAAGTTTCCTTGTAAGCTTTGTGAGGGAGACAATCTTACTTATAAATGCCCTTCCATCATGGAGGTGCAAAGAGTTTTGCTTCATAGTCATCCCATTTTTTAACATTCTAAATTTTTTCAACAACTAGCCTCTCTTAGTCAAGTTGGACCCTATCACCCATCCTCTGGTGGTCATTCTGGGGGAAAAATATCAGCCTCTGTAGGTCATGTTGAGAGAAAACAGTCAGCCACTACTATTCATGTTGACACCGTTGAGAAAACTAGTCGTTTGAAGTGCAAACTTAAGTTCCCTTGTAAGCTATCTGAGGGAGATCATATTACTCACCAATTCCCTACTATCACATAGGTACAAAGAGTGTGGTCCGAGACTCAAGAATTTCCTTCTCCTGAGAAACCTATAGCTTCTCAACAACCTACTCAACCTTTGGTTTATCAAGTAGTCGAACCAATCTCAGCTTTGGTCGATCCAACTCTTCTTTTAGAGAGTGATACTGATGTGATTGAACCAATGTCACCTTTGGTCAATCCCACTCTCCCTTTGGAGAATGAATTTCATGAAGTGGTTGAATTGGTTCCATTGTCGATCAATCCCACTCTTCTTTTGGAGAGTGAAGTGTCTTCTAGTCACATTTTCTTCACTTCCAGTTCAGAAATTACTGAACAAGGGGGCATTGAACTTGGTTCGGATGAACCCCCACCAAGCTCTCAGATTTCTTCCTTTGATTGGGATAGCCTAGTTGAGCCGCACCTTCCTTCTAATGCACCTTTCTAGATAAAGGTCAAAGTTGAACCTTACATGATTGCTCGTTGTATTATTAATGAAGGATCCTCAGTTAGTATCTTGTCTGCTCGTGCTTGGCAATGCATGGGATCTCCCAGCCTTGTGTTGACTACTAGTTAGTTACTGGTTTTTTATTAAAGAACTTGTATAGCTTTGGGAATTCTTGCTCAAACACCTGTTACTTTGGGTGGGAAGACTGTCTTATTTGACTTCATGGTAATAGAAGACCCCTTGGACTTCAATATTCTCATTGGACTTGACTATGTCTATTCCATGCAAGCTATGGTGTCAACATTCTTTCATGTGATGTGCTTTAATCATGGTGAAGAAATTGTCACTATTGATCAGTTGGATTTTCTTGATCCATCTCCTGACCCAACTAGAGACCATGTCTTTCCTTTATTGATTCCTAGTGTTTCTATAGAGACTACCCCGCCACAGGTGAGCTATATGGCCTCATGTCCTTTGCGTTCAATTGCTACTAAGAAGCAGCCTCTGTTTTCATGCTTACCTTCTCGGGACTTGGTCCTAGTAGTTGACTAGGTGAGTCATCCTATACAGACCATGGATCTCCCTCTCCACTATGTCGATCCATTTGAAAGTTTAGACATGTGTCCTATCTTGGATGAAGTCTTCCTAGAGTATTTAATATGGTATGACCTTCTATTGGATGTTGGCTCAGTTGTGACTGAGTCTAACCCTGATTTTCCTAGTAAACCTAACCTTTCTTCTTATGTTGGTCTTGTTGATCTTTTTACTCTTCCTTTGAACAGCAAGTTAGTGATCCTGATGAGTTTGATTTTTCCTATGAATTTTTCAACTCTTGTGATATTGATTTTGTTCCTGCAGACTCTATATCCCTTGTTGATTTTTTCTCTCCTTCTGAGGTTGATCTTACTGATTATAAACCCTTGAGCCTTGGTGCTATAGAATCTTATTTGGTTGATTCTTCCTTGACTTTTCCTTTTGTAGAAGATAGCAAAGTCGCACGTGTTTCTTCCAAAGTGACCTGCATTAGAACTTTTCTTCTGAATATGATCCTAATGTTGTTATTTCTTGGAGACATTATTCTTAGTTGTATTCACAACTGTTTACTGGCCTTGTCTTGTTGTTCAAGCGGTAATTTCATTTCAATGTTCCTTGCTCACGCTTTTGAGCCTAATGCTGGCTTCCACTCTTTTAGCTCATTGTATAAGCCCTCCTCTTTGTTCTCATCATCGCTCAACCTTGTATCATTTTCCCTTTACAACTTGACACCCTTTAGCTTGAGGAGATGTTCCCCAAGTGTCTTTATCCTGATCATGTTCCTTGATCTTAGAACTAGTTTCACCTTCCTATGACACTCGTCTCCTCACATTTAGAGCATTCTTTATGCTCTCCTTCGATCTCGTTAATAGCAGTAATGAGGCCATGAGTTGAATTTTCCAGACTCGTTAAAAGTTTACAGAAAAGATATGGAGTTTCTTTAGGCCTAGGCCTGACTCCTCAAAACAGACTTGACTGATGAGTAAACTTGTCCAGTCAGGATCGTTAAGAATATGTGAATGGGCATCCACATTGGTCGTACGTTATCTCTTTCTCAGACCATGTGGAATAACATGAGAAATGAACACTCTCATTAGAGGAATTTTGGGGTCTAAAATGGGCCTCCTAAGGAAAATAATAAAATAATAGTTAAAATAATAAAATAATATTGATTAATTTTGGAGGAAGAAAGAAAAAAACTACTTTTTGTGTTCGTATTTTCGACATATCCCATTGTGTTTTTACTCAAATTTTGATCGAGAGAGCTCGTTGGATGCGGAATCAAATTCCGCATCCAACGAGCTCTCCCGATCGAAATTTGAGTAAAAACACAATGGGATATGTCAAAAATACGAACAAAAAAAGTAGTTTTTTTTAATGACAAATATGTCAATTCAACCATTATGGTTGACTTATTTTATTGAAATTCTATTGGTTTTTGAATTCCAACTCACAAAAACTCATTTTGGCACATTTTCTTATAAGGCCCATTTTAGATCCCAAATTTCCTCTAATGTTTTATTTCTGAATTGAGAAGAGTATTATCAGGAATAGGTTGATCGCTTTTACAGACCCGAGGGACTAAATTTACGGAAAAGGAACCCCTGGTATGAGCTTAATTTTCTCTTTTTCATGCTCTGGACCTAGACATGAAAAATATTTCAAGTGTACTTTATGTCTTTGTCATGCTCACTAAACCATAAAGAACAAAGCATCGAGTTTAATGTTGTAAGCCCTATTTATCATAATCAAATGGATCTTTCCGAGTGATCTTTCCTTCCTTCACACTCGTAAAACTCAGGCTGTATGATGCTTTTGAAGGAGCACTGGGTAGGTGGTAATTTAACCTTTTTCAGACCTCCCCGACTAAGTATGAAAAAGGTGCACATTACTTCTTTGGAAGCTAAGAGAGTTCTTCTGTGGTTTGTTTTATATTTTTTCGGCCTCAAGAGACTAAATTAGACGAAAAAGTCCCCCCTAGAGTCTTCTTTGGAGTTTTCAGACTCTCTAAACTATGAAAACACTGCTGAGCATTCACTAATTTGGGCTCATAAAATCCACGAATTAGTGCTTTATCAAGCATTCTTCTAGCTCTTCTTCGAGCTTTCCAAAAATGAAGAAGGTATTGAGTTTTCTTTCTTGGACTCGTTAAACCTTTACAAGAAAGAGGGGAAGGGAAGTTCATTCACATGTTTTTTACATCATGGAAGCAAGTCTTGTTTCCTTGAACAAAGCACCAATTTTAAGTCTATCAATAGTTGGGTCCTAGTATTTTGACCTTATCCCGATTCAGAGTTTCTTACTCCTCGAGTTTGTCTCTTTTCCAATTATATGGGGAATTTGTCAATGCCTCCTACATTCCAGATTTGTGTTGTTGTTTCTTTCATGTCAAAATATTCCTAAGTCACTTTTTGTGTCATGCTCATTGTTCAAGGATTAAACCTTTGTCGGCCATTCTATAGTTGCCTTGACCTTTTGTGTAATACCTCAGTCTTGACCCCATTTTCATTAAAAGGTACATGATGTATATTTTGTAATTAATCATGGTGTGGAGCTAAAGGAAAAATCCCCACCATTGATTTGATTGTGTATGTTTCTGCAATAGGGATCGTTGCTGATAGTATATCATGCTATCCGACACATTATAGTTTTGGAAATCATGTAAATATGCACATTAATTAAAATAAACCTACAGCTAGCTACGACGATCCAACATTAAATGAAAAGGGCATGATTCCTAAGGTTAAGGGGGGGTTGTCTAACCCATGGGGATTATTGGGATTTTTCCATGTGTCGACCACCCATTTAAATTCTGTTGTCTGGGAGTAGTTATTGCTAAGTAGTGGTGGGTGTGGCAAGACTATCAGTCCTTTCACTCTTCCTCTTCACATCATGTGGGGCAGAAGAAAAAACTCACTCCAGTCTCCCACAATCCCACTTCTTCGGAGGTTTTGGGTCTAGCTCACTCTCATGCAAGAGGATTCTAGTTTTCCTCCCACCGTGAGTTGTTCTGGAAATCCTCACATAGGGAGGGGGAGATCCTGCTTCCTCACACATTGCTTGGGGAATTCCCCATTGTTTTGTTTAATCCTCACTCACATAATGGAAATCAGATGGTTTTTACCTCACGCAGGGGTTGGGGGAATTGTGATCTCATGCGGCAAGCTGGAAGAGCGGCCTGAGAGGCATGAATATGTTGTTTATATGCTTTTCCTGCCAATGCTGGGAATCCATCTTCTTCCCCATATGCACACTGTGTAAGGATCCCGTTGTTTCAGTATGGGATTGGGTTGTAGATATTTCCCTGGTTTTGGTTGCTACTGAGTTGTTTTGGCCATGCTAGGGCCAAGAATAACTTTGAGTCATCTTATTGAGTTGAGCTATGTTCACCTTTTTGTTTGGGGTTGTCACCCTGTGGTCTTTAGCTTCTTTGCAGAGTTATGAACTGCTTTTTTTATGGTGGGTATGCAGTGGTTGGTCTTCAGATTATTTAGAGTGGGATTAGAGGCTGGGTATGCTTGAGAAACCTTGTGTTTGGGAGCCACTCAGGCAAAGTTAGACTACTGGATTTCCTCTCCACAACCCTTGAAGAGTATTGGAAAGGGATGTCAGGGCCTGAGGGACTATGAAGTAGAGAAAGGACTGATTCCTGGTGTTGGGTATGTGGATGTCTTAGAAGTCGAGTTAGCTCTGGTGTAGGCATCCTTAGCTCTCCATTAAGACCACCAGCTTAGCATTTAGCCTTTCCTAGCTCCTTGACGGCTTGATAAACCCTACTGTGTGGGCTTAGTTGATTTGTGTACCTTAGCTATGTGTAAGCCTACTTTGACCCTTATTCCTTGAAGAATCATGCCAAGCTCAAGGGTGGCAGTGTTGCTGATAGATTGATGAGCACGCTGGCCTATGGTTGGGTGGAACATTGCAGTGACGTAGCTGGTTGCGGGACGAGATGTTTATAAGATAAGCATTCTTCTCCATTTTGCTTCTACGTTTACATTTATTGTCTAATGTCTAATGAATCATGATGATGAACATGTTCATGCTAGAATGTATATGTTTGCTTCTACTATATGTTGAGTAACTATGCATCCTTATATGTTTTACACATCTTAGCATGTTTTTTGTTCTAAGAATTTTATATCAGCATTATATGTATGTTCATCTTCATGGGGATATTTGCCCAGGGGTTTTTGTTTGTTTCGTAGAATCCTCGGTTTTTGTTTGTTTGGTAGTGTCCTCTTCATCGGTCGGAGGGTCGAAAATGTTACAGTATCGTATCAGAGCCAGGTTGTAGCATAAGCCTCAGAGAGCCATGAAAGATAAACTAGCAGGGGTAGGTTTCCCTCTACCTAGAAGAGATATGAATGACCTAAAATTTCCAGAAAATTTTGTTGGAAAATATTCTAAGTGCCAAAACTGTTGGATCATCGGAGGACTAAGTGAGAAGCCCCTTCAATACATTGGAAGGTAATCCAACGAGGGGCAGGAGGAAAAGGATTTTATAATTTTTTTTTCTAAGAGTCAGGTTGTCGGCTCATCGAAAGTCTTAGTGGGAAGCCCTTCCAATGAGGTAGACAGATTAGTCTGACGGATGTCCAATACAGACCCCAGCGACGACGAAGTATAGTGGATCAACTAGCCGATGATACGATAGTGGAGGAAGAAATTTGCAGAATTTTTTCTAAGTATTTGTCGGCCATCAGAAAAGGATAGAGGATGTGGGAGCCACAATTTTGGCGGAGATCAGCTGAAGACCGCCGAAACACGGTCTCCATTTAGTTGAAATAACATTCAATGTTGACTGTCAGCGATCGAAGGAAGTTAGTCGAAGGGATTGACAACATTTAGATGATGGAACTGTCGATACGGTGGAGGGAAAAAGGTGAAGGATCACCGAAAGTTAGTTGTTGAGGTACCAATATGTCGGTGGAAGATAGAGGACGTGACTACCGATGACATGTCGACGGAAATTAGATAAGGAAAATGTCGAAGCGTCGGCGAAAAAGATAAGATGCTAGCTGGTTGAACCACCGACAGTGACAGCGGAGGAAAAATTTACTGCTAGATCACCGCCATCGGAGAGATTTAGTGAAGGGAACTGCTGATATATTAGCGAAATCTAGTTGATGGACTGACTGATGCAGCAGGAAAAAGGTAAAGGGAAGAAATTTCAAAGACTTATCTAAGTGTCGAACCCATCGGTGATCGGAAAATGATAGAGGATTAGAGTGTCGATCGACAGAAGATAGTTAATCGAGCATCCACCGTTGTGGTTGTTTAGTAGACTATCCCTCTGACGGATAGTTGTTTTGACCACCGATCAGAAAATTATAGTTGAAGTATTCACTGACACCATGGGAGAAGTTAGTGGTCTGGTCTGCCGATGGGCACCGAAAAAGTTTAGTTGATCGTGCAGCCGATGTGGAGCCCAGAGGAAAATTTTCTAAGTGTTGAAAAATTTTGGGACTTGGTGAATTTCAGAAGTTGTCGGCGATCGATGGAAAAAAGAAGATGGAGGGGCCGAGGAAAAGGCTCCATTCATTTGAAGACCGCCGAAATGTTGGATCGCTTAGTTGAAAGGACATCTGATAAAGGCCATCGACGTAGGTGGGATATAGAAGATGGGATCGCAGATAAGGAAGAGAAGATTAAAGGATCAAGCCACCGATGAAGGACGTCGAAAAGGATTAGCGATTTGGACTGCCGACATGGCGGAAGGAATTAGTTGATGGGTCCATCAATGTGTTGAGAGGATCTAGTGGTCCTGAGCACTGATGGAAGTCAGAGGAGTTAGTGGATCTGTTGACCACCATTATGGAAGACTATGGGACTAACCGTCTGATGAGAGAGTGGTTAGTTGCTCCAATCACCGATGCCACACATCAAGTTGGTTTCCCTACCGATGTGGTAAGACTGAATGGTCCCAATCACCGACAAATTTTGGAGTGTTAGATCACTACAGACCCGATACAATAGAGGAAAATAGACAAATATGCCATCGATGAGTCACAGAGAAGATTAATGGTTCTGACCACTGACACAACAGACCTTAGCTGCCGATAAGTGGTCCAGAAGGCTTACTTTGGAAAAATATAGTCGAGGAAACCGCTGCTATGGTGGAAACTTATAGTTGATAGGGCCATCGATGGGCGTCGGAGAAATGTAGTCGTCTGGGTTGCCGAAGGGTCGGAAGACTAGTTCACTAAGGATCCAAAATGTTAGAAATTTAGTTGGAAAGAGGTCCAATTGGAAAAAGGGAAAATTGGGTTTTTCTAGTGGAATTTCTAGCAAATTTCAGCTAGTATTTCAATGAATTTTTCATGGGATTTTTCAGCAGTTTCATGGCTGAGAAGGAAGAAAATTCTAGTTGGCTAAAGCTAGCATTCCAGACCAAAATACAGTGGTGTGTTCTGCCATCATTCTAGAAGTGGTGTGGTTTTCACACCCGAGGTTAGAATGAAGCATGTGGATAGGAATTGGAAAGCTTATCTAGTAGGGAACAAGGGAGAGTCACCAGCATTTGAATGTGGAGCAGAAAAGTGATAGTGGTTGATTGAAAGAGAAATCTGTTGTTGTTAATATGGACAAATCCAAGAATTGCATGCCTAGAGGTAGCAAGACCCTGAAGTCAAACCAGCTGTTGTGTGGAAGAGGAGTCCCATGCAAAGATGAGGGACTTGAAAAGGGAAATTTCCTTAAACCCTATCTTGCTGATTATAATTAAATTTTATAAGTTTTGTACGTAAAATGTATGAGGATATGCTTTGCATGCATAGGATATTACATGTTGGTAAGAATAGTGAGTATTATACATTTATGATGAACCACTAATGATAGTTATTGCATTGGTGTTGGAATTAGTGGAAAAACCAATGACAACATGGACATGGCTTAATATCTTGCTGATGTTGATGAATGTAACTAGAAACCCTATGGAGAAAGGGATAAGGCAACAAGTCAAGAATCAAAAGTTGGTGAGCGAACTTTGCAATCTCCTACAAAGGACAAACCAAAATGGTAATGTCAAGGGTGTAAGTAGGACCCATGAAGGTCAGGGTTTGATTATGACAATTGCATGGAGTGGTAAAGGAAAGAGATCTCATACCATGTGGGTATTTTAAATTTATACTACATTCATACAGAAATGTATCATGCTTGTATATGTTGTTGGGATGTTAGTAGCCCAAAGAAAGTAAGTACTGATGATCTTGATTATAGTAATGCATCCTATATGAAGTAGTCATGGTTAGGCCATGCATGGTATGTTTGAATGCATAGTATTCCTGAATCAATGCAAGGTAGCATTGAGTGGATATATATTAAAAGATTTCATAAATCTTGTAGTTATGCATTGAATGGATTCATATGAAGGGTGTGAGTAAATGATTACATAAGTATGGGTGCAAATGTTGTGATGCATTGCATGAATGCATTGAGATAGTGCATGTGGTATTATGAATAACTAATGGCTGAAATGATGAATTGATGACAATTCTAGAACCATTTCAAGAGCTGTTATGAATGCAGGATAGTAAGTGCATGAAGAGGGTAGTTAGGATCAATTGGCTGCCGGAAATGCTCTATGAAATGGAAAGGTGGTACAGATGATATGCTTGTGAAGTAAGAAGTATCTAAACCTTTCATTATATTACATAATGAGGCGATTGTACCCTGTAATTTAAAGTATGATAATGATTGCATGAAGTAAATGAGTTTTGGTAGTATTGATGTGATTAACAGCTGGAAGTATTTGAATTTTATAAAGTCTGAAAATGCTTCAGTGATTGTTGCAGCAATGAAAATGTTATATGCATCAAGACTTACCAAGTGTTTGGCTAATTGAAGTTCAGGTTTTAGGTAGATTGTTTGGAGCATGGAAATGAGTAAGACCATGACAAATGTTGAAATCTACCATATGAAAGAGCCAAAATTTATGAGAAGAGTCTCATGGCTGTGAAAATAGTTTGTATGCATAATGGGTTATTAAATTTGAATTTGTGAATTTTGTATTTGAGAAATTGCTGACAACTACTAATCATTATTGGCTTGCATAGAATTGTGTCAGGAGGATGCATTAAGCATAAACTATAATGGGAATAGTGGTGCTACTTACAAGAGACCAACAAATGAGGATCACCTCATTGCTAAGCAAATCAATTTCTGTAGTAGACAGAGTTGCAAATTCCTATTGAATGTAATTACTAATGTCATTGCTTGGTTATGGAACAATCAATTTGGATTGTATTATCAGATAATGATTGACTATTTGGCTACTTGATGAATGTTCCAGGGGTACACATTGCAGGAAGACCATGTGTGATGGCCTGAAGGAGCCAAACTTTATGGGGAGGTTCTCCCCTATCTTGGAAATGGGTTTCGGGTGAAACTCCATGGGACATTTTGGAAATGTCTCATATGCACTACATGTTTGGTAAGCGACATGAGTGATATGGTATATATTATGTCAGTAAGAGATGTGTGGATATGAAATGTAAAAAGGATTTGGGATGGCAAATCGAGGGACTCTCAACTAAGAGAAGGGAGCCCCCATTCCTCCTTAACGAAGGAATACTGCCTCGACAAATGGATAAGTGTTCTATGACCCTAGCTAGGAATATGCATGTCAAATTATTAAATTCAATAGGCAGAGCATGTTTTGAATTCATTTACATTATGACCAATTGCTTGAGTATGAATAGGGCCTACATGGCACACACCAGAAAAGGGTGCAGACTTTTCCTATGTCGGATCATGAAAGGGTTTTCAATATTGATTACACCCTAGGGAGTGGATGCACTCCTGGTGTCTCAATATTGATAGTGAATGATGTGAAGTATGATTACAGTTTTAGAGCAATAATGTTGATGAGTTTGTTTATATTGCTTGTGTTGTCAAGCTAAACAGATGTAGTCTGGTGTTGTACACTAAATGGAATTAGAGCTCACGGCTGGAAATGAAACTTGGAAATGGTCGTTTATTGTTGATATAAGTGCATATGTTATTGTTGATGGCCTGATAAACCCAACTGCATTGGATTGGCTGATGATTGGTTGTTGATATAAGTGCATTGTTGATATAAGAGTATTGTTGATATAAGTGTAGGCAATTTGTTGACGGTCTGATAAACCCAACTGAAGGTTGGCTTGACTGTGCCTGATATATATAAAAGGATGTTGTGAAACAGCCTACATGCTGACCTAACATCCAAGTCCATCGGAGATCCCAAGGCTTGCAAAGTGAAGCAGGATCCTGTGGACCAGAGAGGAAACGTACAATATAGTTAAGTATTGGATTATTTTGCAATTTCTTGTTTATGAATATACATGTGTATATGATTTGGTTATGATGTTTTAAGCTCTTGTTTAAGAGATAAAAACCGAATCATGGGAATAAACTAAACATGGGAATTTATTCAATGTTTGAATATAGGTATCGCTGGAAGCGAGGACTATGAAAGCATCCGGGGTGCATGTGGAGATGTGACTGCCCTGAAGAGCTCAGGATGAACAATAATGAAAAAGGTGCTAGTAAGACTGTGGAGGTCCTAGCACCTGAGACAAACCATGTGGGGAGGCTCCATGGTTGAGAGGTCTGAAATAGATTGGAGACACTAAGTGTCATGACCAAGAGGGATTGATCCAGCATTCATGGTGAAGTGAAAGAGGCTGGGAGCATGAAAACCACAGCGGTGGTGTGTTGCCTAGGATGGAACAAAACAAAGATGGAAAAAAAAACACTTGCTGCTCTCTCTTGCATTTTAATTATATATATATATATATATATATATATATATATATATATATAAAGGATTGTTGAATGTATGTATGATTGAAAATAGAATGTGTTTAATTGCTTAAAGTAAATTATGAATGCAGGAACAGTTAATTCCCTGCCCAAGAATGGAAATGAATGAGCTCATGTGCCTGTTGGGAAGGCATGAAAAATATGAAAGTCTCCTTGATGAGACTTGGACTATCATGCCAATTGGGCAATGAATTGACTGATTTTAATGCCTATATTATGCTTGGTCTAATAGAATTTCAATGATGCATTTCACAGGTGAGAAAAGTGAAATCCAGTGGTGCACATTGACCATGGAAGTAGACCAAAAGCTGTTGGACTTGGCTAGAATTCTCCTTCAAACGATTGCTAGGACCCAAGAGAATCTTGGAGAGATGCTCAAGATACAGAAAAGGCAGAATGAGATGAACCACCAAATTTTGCAAGACTCTATTGGTTTGCAAAAGGAGGTAAAAATCCTTCTAGGGGAAATCTGTAAAGGCAAGGAAAGTGGATCAATGATGGGACATTCGTCCAAGAAATCCATTAAGAAATGTTCTAGGCATGAAGAATCAAAGGAAATTGAGCAAGTAAATATGAAGTAGCCAGTGGAATGTTGGAAATGTGGAGGACATCATTTATGTCAGGACTGCCCAACGAGGGAACATAAAGAGGGTAGCAGCCACAAAGTTCCTTAGCTTGGGGATGAGCCGAAAGCTGACAACCAACAGGAGAAGCTCGTAGAAGCCGAGGGGCTTGGTCCTGAAAGTTCAAAGTAAATAATTGAACATGGGACAGATCTGCAAACTTTTGAAATTTTGAATGTGCAAATGGTATATGCATTCCTATGTATTGGAACACCGAGGACGGTGTTATTCCAAGGGGGAGGGGATTGTAATACCTCGGTCTTGACCCCATTTGCATTAAAAGGTACTTGATGTATATTTTGTAATTAATCATGGTGTGGAGTTAAAGGAAAAATCCCCACCATCGATTTGATTGTGTATGTTTCGGCAATAGGGATTGTTGTCGATGGTATATCATGTTATCTGACACATCATAGTTTTGGGCATCATGTAAATATGCACATTAATCAAAATAAACCTACAACCAGCTACGATGGTGCAACATTAAATGAAAAGGGCATGATTCCTAAGGTTAAGGGGGGGTTGTCTAACCCATGGGTGTCATTGGGAGTTTTCCATGTGTCGAACACCCATTTAAATTCTGCTGTCTGGGAGCAGTTATTGCTAAGTAGTGGTGGGTGTGATAGTATTGTCAGTCCTTTCCCATGTACCCACTCCACTAGCATAATATTCCTCTTCACATCACGTGGGGAAGAAGAAAACAATCACTCCACTCTCCCCATGATCCCACTTCTTCGAAGGTTTTGGGTCTGGCTCTCTCTCACGCCGGAGGATGCTGGTTTTCCTCCCACCGCAAGTTGTTCTAGAAATCCTCATGCAGGGAGAAGGAGATCCTACTTCCTCGTGCATCGCTTGGGGAATTCCCCATTGTTTTGTTTAATCCTCATGCATAGACTAGGAATCATATGGTTTTTACCTAATGCAGGGGTTGGGGAATTGTGATCTCATGTGGCAAGCTGCAAGAGCAACTTGAGGGGCATGACTCTACTCTTTATATGCTTTCCCTGCTAATGCTAGGAATCTGTATTCTTCGCCATATGCAAACTGTGTAAGGTTTCTGTTTTTTAAGTATGGGATTTGGTTGTATATGTTTCCCTAGTTTTGGTTGTTGCATGTGTAATTATATTGTGGGGTTACTGGTAAGTTGTTTTGGCCATGCTAGAGCCAAGAACAAATCTGATTCATCTTGTTGACTTGAGCTATGTTCACCTTTTCATTTGTGGTTGTCACCCTGTGGTCTTTATATTCTTCACAGAGCTGTGAACTGCTTGTTTTACTGCGGGTATGCAGTGGTTGGTCTTCAGACTGTTTAGAGTGGGATTAGAGGCTAGGTATGCTTGATAAACTTGGTGTTTGGAAGCCACTTAGGCAGAGTTAGACTGTTAGCTTTCTTCTCCATAACCCTTGAAGAGTATTGGAAAGGGAAGTAGGGCATGAGGGACTATGAAGCAGAGAAAGGAATGATTCTTGGTGTTGGGTATGTGGATGTCTTAGAAGTCAGGTTAGCTCTGGTGTAGGTGTCCTTAGCTCTCCATTGAGACCACCAGCTTAGCATTTAGCCTTTCCTAGCTCCTTGACAGCCTGATAAACCCTACTGTGTGGGATTGGCTTATTTGTGTACCTTGGCTATGTGTAAGCCTGCTTTGACCTTTATTCCTTGATGAATCATGCCTAGCTCAGGGGTGGCAGTGTTGCTGAGAGATTGATGAGAATGCTGTCCTATGGTTGGGTGGAAAGTTGTATCGACGTAGCTGGTTGTGGGATGAGACATTTATAAGATAAGCATTCTTGTCCATTTTGATTCTACATTTACATTTACTGTCTAATGTCTAATGAATCATGATGATGAACATGTTGATGCTAGAATGTATATGTTTGCTTCCGCTGTATGTTGAGTAACTATGCATCCTTGTATGTTTTATGCATCTTAGCATGTTTTGTGTTCTAAGCATTTTATATCAGGATTATATGTATGTTTATATTCATGGGGATATTTGCTTGGGGTTTTTTGTTTGTTTGGTAGTGTCCTCTTCACCGGTCAGAGGATTGGGGACGTTACATTTTGTGTTGGCCATTCCCTGGTATCAGTTCATTACATCATGTCTTCGGTGGTACTTGTCGTGAAATTCAATACCATTTCTAGATCCAATTAGTATTTGACTTACCTTGTGTTGGATGATGAAGGATGCCTTAATTCCTTCCTTCCAATGGATCTATTCCTATCGACTGCAACACCTCTTTCTCTGGGAATGATATTTACAGTTTTATGACAGTACCTTAGGGATTGTAGTCATTAGTGGCAATTTCCCTCGCTATTGGGTAGTGGGAATACCTTATTGTCTGCTACTCGATGGATTCTTCAAGTGTTTGACTTCAATTCCTTGTATTCACACTTGTTAGAATGTACTAGGTATCTTGGGACCATTTTCAATAATGGTGGTTTCCCTTGCATTTGTTAACGGTTCTCATTATTGATCAGTAATAAAACGGTTTTCTCCATGTTTGAATTCAACTCCTTTATTCACATGGTTAGGATTCGTACTTTTTGGGTGGTTTGGATTGAATACCTTGGGCTGATAGTAGCATCGTCATGTTTTTCTATTGCCCAAGATGCACAATACCTTGTTACACTTCATATGACATTTTGCTGAGACATAGATCCAACTTGTATTTTTGTGGCTATGATCGATTGTTGAGCATGTATCCGAACTTGTTCATTTGTGGCCATGACTCCTTTAGATTTGATATGGTGCTTTTTTTCATATTGAGCGACCATGATAGTTTCATCAATTATACATATGTTGGATCCACTTGTATCTTTATGGCGATGTTTTGTATATGGCCTTGTATGTCCCATAGATCAGTTTTGTCTAACATTTATCTCTCTTTTAGGTACCTTTGTTCGAGCCTTTCGATCTTGGATTCTCTTCTCTCTCCATACTCAGTTGTTTCCTTTATAATGTATTTAGGATATAATAATCCCCTCTAACCTCATACATTAGGGGGAATCAGTTATAGCTCAAAATGACACATTTCTTCCTGTGACCACTTTCCCATGATCCCATCGCATGTCGACACTTCCATGACGACACTTCATGAAAGTCACTGAAAAAACACCTATATTGGAGGAACCATATCTAGAGTTCCATAACTTCATTTTACCTCTTCTTTGCACCATTCCAAAGGTATTTTAGTTAGATAAAACGTTCCAGAAGACACCAAAGTCTGAAAAGGCCCAAAAGTACCCTAAAAATGATATTTTGATGTATACACAAGTTTCCTTAAGGAAAGCCACGTATCGTACGTGACTTGTTATATATAATACTTGCATATGCCCTAAATACATGACTATTTACATTGCAACCCATGTGTACCTCCTACATATGTGAATGATGTCTCTGAAACCTGCATATTCATGTCAACAATATGTTTTTTGAAGTTTGGGTAGTTTGGTTAGTTATGTAACTGACTCCTTCAGTTGTAACTAATTTTTCTTCGACCCTATTTCTTTAGAAACATATAAATAGAGGTAGAGAGGTCCATGAGAGGAGAATTGAATATTTGCATTATTATTCTGGAGGAATTGGAGCTCTCTTCCCCCCCACCTTTTCCCTAGTGATCATGTCCTTGTGTAGCAGGGCTTGGAGGCTGAGTTCATTGGAAAAGAGAAGCAACAGAACCAGATCAAGGTTTCATGAGGTTCCCAACTTGAAGAGAATGTATACTTGTACTTGTTTTCAAGATTAATAAAGATGTGATGTCCTTCTTCTTCCCAAATTATTGTTCAATCTGTGATTGAATCTTTGTTTATGATCATATGATGATGTTAGTCAGATCATTATTTCATGTTTATTTGATTATCATTTCTTTATATGTGGTCATATTGGTTTGAGGAAGGTATAATTTATTTTATAGGTCTCTTGGAGAAATAGGAGTGAGAGAATCAAGAATAAGATTGAAGGGCTGCTTGGATCAACCTTCATTTGGCTAAGGTATGAATGATTCTAATCTCTGAAACTTGCTTATATATACTTGCAGAACTATATGCGTCTCTCTTTCAACCCCAGTACGTTGATGGCCTCTTAAACCCTAGCCATAGGAAACTTTCCTTTACAACAAATATGGTGCAATAATAGATCAAATATTTGGCATCATTTTGGTAGAAAAACAAAATGAAAAAAGGAAGAAAAAATCAATGGAAATTTGGAAGCAAAAATTGGCACATATTTGGAAGTAAAACATGGTGCAAAATGGGAGGCTAAAGTGGTGGAAAAAATGGATGCAATCTTGGATGCTAACATGGTGCTATTAAGGATGCAAATATGGTGCTAACAGGGACGTAATTTAAGAAGACAAAGAAGCCACTCGCTAGGAAGAAAAATAAGACATTATTTAGGAAGCAAACCTTGACATTGTTTCGGAGGCAAAGTTGGACGTTATTATGGAAGCAAAAAAATAGATGCTATTTTGGACGTCATAAAGGATGCTATCTAGGAAGAAAAAAATACGCTTTAATTTTTGTCCATGATGTGTCCAATTTAGTGTCTAGTTTGACCACCCAATGTAATAAAAATTACACTAAAAAGGGACGGTAATGCAACGCTAATTCCAGGATTTGTTGTAGTGACACTTGGCATGATATTCATCCAAATTCAAACACATGGGTAATGTAACATTATTGGATGGTAATTTGGTGTCAAATATTAGATAATGAGCCAAGGAATTCAAGTTGGTAGAGGAGGGTAATTCCCATGGAAGAGGAAGAGGCTAGAAGACAAGGTGTGCCACATGGAAAAATATTATATGCACTCTATGACAAAAAATTATGTAAGATTCTATGAAAAGTATGACAAATTCATACCTAATTGCTAGAATATGAAAAATGTTACATGTCAAGGAGAAAAATATCCACCAAGAGGTCTAATTTGAGATTTATGGGAATCCATTTGAATTGGGTAAAGAATTGGAGCATGAAGAGGAAGACAAGTATCATGAGAGTTACTAAACCACTAAGATGAGTTGGAGGAAACTCATGAAGGGACATTCGAACTTAGGTGGCCTCATTAAGTTAATAAAAGGATGTCATGAGGAATGAGAATACATTTTTATCATTTTTTAAATGGCCTTTAGAATTTTGGAGACCTTATGCTTGTCCATTGCACAGTGAGTGCACACTTACCCTGCTAGTGAACCAATTTCGAGGGAGTTGGATTACTTTCCAAGCTTCTTGATGGAGATGCCATTAAAAGATATCATGGGAGATTAATGAAGGAGTTTTATTTTCAGGTTGAATATCCTACAGTATAATTCTCATCTATATCTCCATTCTATCATTCCTTCTTCTCCATTTCCCCACACTCGTAATTGATGATGCACTTGTTGGAGTGAATCGTGTGCCTTGTTGAGAATGGTTGATGCAAAAGATTTGATTTATGATGTATGGATTTGTAATATTTTCTCCATATGCTCTGTAATTATAAATACCATAAATACATGCATGAAAGGCTCACATTCCCCATGCTCTTGAATAACTAGTTTTCATCGATTTGGATTCAATATTGAAGTAGTTTTATATCATATTTGTATGAGGAACTTTATATGAGTTTTATGATGACAGAGAATAAAATTATGATGTAAGCATATGTAATATTATTTCCACATGATTTGTAATTCGAAATATCAGAGATACATGTATAAAAATCTTGCATACTCATGCCCTTGTATCACTAGGCTTCATGGATTTGGATTCAACATTGAACTAGTTTTATACCGGATTTTTATGAGGGATATTATATGAGATGGATGATTTGGTAAAGAAATATGTGATGTATTACTCTATCACTTAATTTCCATATACTTTGTTTGTCTAAATCCAATAAATTCATGTGTGAAAATATTGCATTCACGTGCCTTTGAATCATTAGTTTCCATGACTTTAGCTTCAATATTGAAGGAGACTTGTATCAAATTTGTATGAGGGATGTTATCTAGTTTTGATGATTTTGTGATGGCCATATATGATGTTTTAATCTGTAAATTCATGTCCCTATTCCCTTTGGATTTCAATCCAAGAAATCCATATGTGAAACTCTTGCAATTACTTGCTACTAATTCACTAGTTTTCATGTATTTTACTCCCATACTGAATGAGTTGTATACCAGACTTGTATGAAGGGATTTATATGGTGTTTAATACTATTGGGAAAAAATTTTGTATTCTGTATATGTTCTGTATATGTCACATCCTGTTATGAACCTTTAACTCCACCTTTTATATGTCAAAATCAAGTTACTTATGCAATTTCCCCACTAGCAATTTCACTGAACATTACCCTACAAATGTTGCAGACCATAATCCATTTGAATAAATTAATAAAAATGATTAAGGATAGTAATTTATGTCTCATACCAATTCCCATACTCTGTTCTTAAATTTTTAAGGGTCATAGTTGATTTGGAGAGCTAGTTTAGCCATCACCCTTGGGGGGGATTTGAACACAATTTCCTTGTAATTTTGGTATTTTTTGTTCATTATCCCCAAAAATGTTTTTAGAGGTATAAAGTACAATACAAAGTATTCATAAATCTTGTTGGGATGTTTTAATAGTCACCATACCATCTCATTTCAAATTCGGCACCATATGGCAAAAGTTGGAACACTCTAGAGTCATGACTAGTTAAGCTCGAATTTTGCCCAATTTGTGCATTTCTCCAAATTTACAAAAAAGGGACATTAAAGTTTCACAAGATCATGGTACTTGAACCTATTAATTAATAACATCAATTTAATAAAATTTTCATATATGTCTTGGTTTCATAATCTACCCACCAAACCCACTTTCCTTCCTCTCTCGCCAAGGGAAGAAAAAATTACAACCAAAGATATCGAAGCATGTTACTAGGGGTATCACAATTTGAGATGGGATATTTGTGAAATGTATTCTTTCCAAGAGTATCTTCTCAATTATGTATTTTTATACGATAAGGAAAATGAAAACTCATTAAGGAATAATCAATAATGCACAAGTATGGAGGAGACCAAAAAGCTACCAATTTCTGCGGGTGGTGAAGAAGAAAAAGAATTACATCAAGAGGATCGAAAGTAACTCCCAAATGAATTTGAAAAATATGAGGAAACATCACATGATAATGAAAAATAGTACCTTGAAACTATTGAATATCATTCTGAAACACATTCTATTATGGACATGGACCAAAGGGCATCTACTGATGGATGCTTGAACTGTGAAGGAGTACCTACTGATGAGTTCTTACAAATATATGTGGGTGAAAAAGATATTATATTTGAAAATGTTGCTGATATCCAAATTTCTCATGAGCATAAAGATGAATACCTTGTAGGCTAGTGAATAACCAAGGCCAACTTCCCCATCACCACTTGAGCTTCAAGAAGTTGATCAAATCAAGACGAAAGAAGAAGAGGAGGTTCCTAAACAAGAACCTATTTTTATTGAATGGTATTTGAATATGAGTGAAATGAATATCCATGAGGCCCTTATCATACTCAATGACACTAAAGAATTGGTATCAAATTCTTGTTGTAAATTTTCTTCATTGGAGGAGCCATCCTTCTTTGAAGACATGGCAAAGATTCAAAGAGAAATGTGCAAAATCGAAGGTAATTTCATGTATTTGATTTTTGATAGAAACAATTTGGTTGATATTAATGAATGGTTACATGAATCATACTTTAATAATAATGAGGATATCCATAATCTAAAAAATCAAAATGAGCAACTTCTTAAGAGGTTTCAAGATACTTTTTCTTCCTCCTATGTTTTAGAATGTCATATGGTATATTGCTTGGAGGATTATCATGCCATGAGGGACCATGAGAAATATGAAAAATTGAAGGTTATTGATGTGTTTGAATATTATATTGATGAGAACCAATAACTCTTTGTGATGCAAGAGGAACTTCAGTTGCCTCTTGAAAATGGTTACACACTTTTTGAAGAAGTGCATGAATCCACCACCTTGGAACCAACCCATGAGGAAAGTTTTGCATTTTTAAGGAAGGCACATATTCCTACCCCTATGGATCCCTCACATGATGAAAAATTTTCACTTTATGATTATTTGGGTAAGTTGGTTCTTTCTCATACATGCCACATTTCCATATTTTGCAGCATTTGTACTAATGAAGTATGGGTGAAAGGTTTCTTTTTAATGGTGCCACATGAGGAGTATGAAACTTCTATCTCTACTTTTGATGATGAACTTATTAGAGCACCATATTATTTACATTTTTAGAAGCATCCTCTTTTATCTCATGATGGTATACATATTCATGGTTGTATTGTTGAGTTTTCTTGGAGCCACTTGAAGTCTTCATGTTTTATTTGCTCCTTATTTGGTTTAGATTTTGGTGGAGGTTCTTCATTTTCTTCTTGGATGAAAGAACACATGGATGACTATCTTGATGCACATTATATGTTTTTGGAACATCATTATTATACATGGGATCCTCACCTATGTCAATGGGGCATATATGATATATAATACTTGATGCTTGTGTGCATGGGCCACATGATGATATACTTACTTGGATGTACAAGAACTTTCACGATTCTTTGATGAGGTACCTTCTTGATGTACATTTTTATGTACTTTCATGATATATATTTTGTACTCGTGATTTTTGTAAGGGTTCAATACAAGCAATGGGATCCTGTCATTGCTTGATTTCATCCCACTTGGAGTAGCAGTTCGATTGTTGGTTTGAGAAAGAAAACCAACCTTCAGTTGTTTGAGTTCATCTTTGTATAGCATTGTTCCAGTTCCCTATGTGGGAGACATTTTTGGAGATGGATTCAATTTTAAAATTCTTGGTTTTCATGGAATTTAATCATATACATTTCACACCATCCATGTATCAGGATCAGATGGGACCCTGGGATCACTTTTTGTCTCATTAGTTTCAACCGTGGGGGCAAAAACTAGCATTGGAGATTTATTCACCACTTGAGAAGATGATTGTAATTAGAGTAGTGCAGAAACAAGAATGGTGGTTCCTCTCTGAAATTTTATTGGAATATTAAGAAAGTCAAATTTTCATAACTCGGCACCAACTTTAAAGAATTATACAGAAGCAAAAAGGGGTGAAAGTTCAAAAAAGGTTTCCAAAATATGGAGGTAAAGATTATTTTCAAAAAATTGATTTTTATGGATTTGATTAATCCTTTTGGTATTAGTGGTGATGTTACAAGATATATAAATATGTGCAATCCACATCTCTTTACTTTTGGGAACACAAAATTTCAATACATGAGTGCCACTACTAAAATTCAAAGCTAAAGAAAATTAATGAGAAGAACCATAACATAGAACTTGGTGCAAAGGAAAGAGTACCAAATGAGGATGAAAATTGGGAATATGAAAAATATTGCAGCATAAAAACTTGTAATTGTATAAGGACAATAAATCTTGAGTGGGGAGGATTTTTCATGTCCCCAATTAAATAATTTCCAAATAATACTATTTGCAAATAGTGTTTCAGCAACCTACTAGTTCCCTAGGTTGAGATGGAGACATAAATTTTGTAATAAGGGACTATGGGACCAAAAAGGACTTTATTTTACCATATTCACATTTTAATGGGTCACATAAATTATAAATTCTAAGAAAATAAGTTGGAATGAGTTCATGAAGATACTTGGAAGCTTGTGAAGACTTTGGGTGACTAGATTCCTTGCACACTTGGCAAGATATTCATCCAAATTCAAACACATGGGTAATGTAAAAATATTGGATGGTAATGTGGTGTCAAATATCATATAATTATACAAGGAAGTATATTTAGTAAATGAGGGTAACTCCCATGGAAGAAGAAGAGACTAGAAGAAGAGGTGTGCCACTTGGAAAGAGATTCTATGCACTCTATGACAACAAATGTTGGAAGATTCTATGACAAGTATGAAAAATTCAGACCTGTATGCTGAAATATGACAAATATGACATTTCAAGGATAAAAATAGCCACCAAGAGGTCAAATTTTGGAGTTAGAGGCAACCATTCGAATTGGGGAAAGAAATGGAGCATGAAGAGGAAGACAAGTGTCATGAGAGTTACTAAACCACTAAGATGAGTTGGAGGAATCTCATGAAGGGAAATTCGACCTTATGATGAATCATGAAGTTAATAAAAGGATTTAATGAGGAATGAGAATATCTTTTGATGATTTGTTAATTGTCCTTTGGAATTTTGGAGAGCTTTTGCTTGTCCATTGCACGGTGAGTGCACACTTACCCTACTAGTGAACCAATTTCGAGGGAGTTGGATTCCTTTCCAAGTTGTTTGATGGAGAGGAAATTCAAACCTCCCATGGGAGATTAATGAATGTTTTTTATTTTTAGTTTGAAGTTCCTACAATCGAATTCTCATCTATCTACCCATTCTCTCATTCCTTCTTCTCCATTTCCCAACACTCACAATTGATGGCGCACTTGTTGGAGTGATTCTTGCGCCTTGTTGAGGATGGTTGATGCAAAATATTTGATTTATGATGTATGGATCTGTAATATCATCTCCATATTATATTTAAGTCAAAATATCAGAAATTCATGCATGAAATCGTTGCATTCCTCATTCTCTTGAATAACTAGTTTTCATGGATTTGGATTCAATATTGAAGTAGCTTTATATCATATTTGTATGAGGAAATTTATATGATTTTTATGATTATGAGGAATAAATGTATGATTTATGGATCTTTAATATTATTTCCACATTCTCTGTAAGTCGAAATATCGTAGATACATGTATGAAAATCTTGCATACTCATGCCCTTGTATCACTAGTCTTCATGGATTTGGCTTCGACCTTGAAGTAGTTTTATACCATATTTGTTTAAGAGATATTATATGAGTTGGATTATGTGGGAAATAATTATATGATGTATTACTCTTTTATTTAATTTCCATATCCTCTGTGGATATAAATCCAATAAACTCATGTGTGGAAAGCTTGCATTCCCATGGCATTGAATCACTAGTTTCCATGACTTTAGCTTCAATCTTGAAGGAGTCTTGTATAAAATTTGTATGGGGGATGTTATCTGAGTTTGATGATTTTGTGACAGCCATATATGATTTTTTACTCTATAAATTCATTTCCCTATTCCCTGTGGTTCGAAATCCAAGAAATCCATATGTGAAACTCTTGCAATTCCATGCTACTAATTCACTATTTTTCATGTATTTGACTCCAATATTGAATGAGTTGTATAACATACTTGTATGAATGAATTTATATGGTGTTTAATACTTTTGGGGAATCCATTGGTATTATATATATGGTCCCTATATGTCACATCATTTTCTGAACATTTAAATTCACCTTTCATATGTCAAAATTGAGCTAGTTATGCAATTTCCCCATAAGCAATTTCACTGAAAGTTACCCTACAAATGTTGCTGACGATAATCAGTTTGAATAAATTAATAAAAATTATTAAGGAAATTCATTTATGTCTTATACTCATTCCCATACTCTGTTCTTAAATTTGGGAGGGTCGTACTGGACTTGGAGAACTAGTTTGGTCGTCACCCTTGGGGGGATTCGAACATAATATCCTAGTAATTTTGGTCATTCACCCTAAAAATGTTTGCAGAGGTATAGAGAATGATACAAAGTATCCATAAAACCCCTTGGGATGTATTAATACTCACCCTACCATCTCCTTTCAAATTCGACACCATTTGGTGAGAGTTGGAACACTATAGAGTTGTGACTAGTTAATCTTGAATTTTTCCTAATTTTTACATTTCTCCAAATTTCCAAAAGGAGAATATTACATTGGAGGATCCCTCTTGATCTCTTCTTCCTTCAGGATATTATTGGAGTCCCTAGGTATCGATCTTCTTTCTTCACTTGCTAAAATTGATTTCATGTAGGAGGTAGTGAATATCTACATGTTATAACCCTTGAAATCATCACTCCTCTACTTATTAAGAAATAATATATGGAATTTAAATGAAATAATCCTTTTGAAAATCATCTTCCTTTTCATCGGATGATTTCTTTTGACCAGATTCATCTTCTATAGCAGTAGAAGATTGAAACTGATATTTACCCTTTTTATTTTGTTTGCACTCCCTTGCATAATGACCCTTATTGTCATAATTGTAGTATCTAAAATTTGACTTGTGAATGTATTTGTTAAACTTATTTGGAAAAAATGGTTTCCTCCCTTTCTTCATTCTTTCCGTGAAGGAAATATTTTCTTCTTTGGTGCATACCAACTAGATTTGGATGCATCGATCCTCTTGAAGTGAGTCATGCCACAACCTTTTGAAGTTAGGTTGGATTTTTATACCATTTAAGACAGCCAAGAATGTCTCCCATGTGGATGGGATACCATCCATAGTGGTTTAGAGAAGATGATATTCATCTACCATAACTCCAATGCTAACAAGCGGATCTCTCACCTATGAGATATTGGTGAAGAATGATGTCATTGTCTTGTCCTTCTCCTTCTTTAGGTTTCATAGCTTATTCTTTAGTTCTATATTTTGGATTGGGGCCTTATTCTCATAGAGTTTCGTTAGTGTATCAAAACAATCCTTTTTGGTTTTCAATGAAGTGATCACATACATCCATTTTTTCTTAACCAAGTCATAGACGATTTGTTTGTAATTATCTTTGTTCTTCTTGAAGTAGATGCACTGTGCATTATATGTAGTTTCCTCCACCATTGTGGATATGTAGCCATCCAAGTCACATTCCTCCAATATGTTCAACACCCTCATCCTCCAAGTGTTGAAATTCAAAGTACTGTCAAGACAGTCTTCTGGTCAAATAGAGAGAAATGTCATGGCTCTCAAAAAATTTGGTCAACTCCTTAGGATCTACGTAGGGTTTTTCTTGTTGTAAAAATATTAGCTCCTTCATTCCCTACGCTCTTATACCATTTTTATTTTTGTGCAAATATGTTGAGATTTGATCTTTAATTCTTTAAGTTTAGAAATACTAAACACTTGAATCAACAGAAAATTCAATAACCTAAGACATTTGACCATAAAACAAGATATACCCTAGGAAAAACATATGGAAGAGAATTTATTTTACAATAACATATTTCATTCATCACCCCGGGTGATAGATAAGAGAGAATACTAAGTAAAATATAATATAGATCAATTGTATGAACTATTCATGTTCCTCGCACACTAATAGCAAGTACAACTCACTTCCATGAAAACAATAGATAATGGTTGCATAAGAATAATGCACCACTTCCACCAAAACTATGAATTCCTTCATGGGTAATTAATATGGTACATTGGATTCTTCGTCATGCATAATATATGCACCATGTATTTCATATTTGACATTAACCGAGGATTTATTGACTCTAGAGTGAACTTGCCATCTAACTGAATGCATCAGACCACTTAGTTAGGATGCTAACTTAAGTGTCGTAATGCACTAAATCAAGTATTGTCATGAAAACACTTTATCAACTGAAGTGTCATACTGATTAAATTAAGTGTCATATTTTAGTTTAACTAAAGTGTAATCAATGCAAACACTTTAGTTAACTAGTCCATATGTATTGATAATTAGTTTACTATTATTAACTTAAATAACATTGATTGATTTACTTGAAGTGACCACTATGATTTCTTTAATTAACCAAGACATATATTGTGGATTTAACTGAAGCTCAACAATATTGAACTGATGCATACATTGTTACATTAATTGAAGGTTAATAATTCTAGTTCATCTTAGTCAAATGAAGTAATCTGTAACATACCCATATAACCATCTGAAAAATGCATAAAATAATTTTTTTAACATCACACAAAGATATAAGTCATAAGTCATAAACCATTCTCTTTCATATATTAACCAAGGACTCCATGCTTCTCACCCAACTCGTTTTATGATTCTTCAAATTAAAGATGATACCTTAAGCCCCACAAAAATACAAAGGCATACTTTGAAAAATAACCTTAAAGATTTATCCTAAACCTTTATGAAATCTAAAATCCAAAACCTTAGATTAAAAATTCTTCTGCAAAATCTCTTCTTCAACGTGTTGTTCTTTACATAGCTCCACTTTTGCAGTACAGATTGCAAGTTGCGGAAAGAACTCAAGTTTCTTTACAACTCTCCCTTCTACAATCTCACTTCCACAGTGCAGATTGTAGATTGCAGAAAGTGCTTAAATCCTATAGAAATTTACCTTTTGCAATTTTGCTTCCACAATCGGATTGTGCACTACGAAAAGTACTTAAGTTCCTATAAATTTACCTTCCACTTTTCTGCTTCTGCAATGTGGATTACAGATTGTGGAAACCCACCATTTCTTTACAAACTTCCTTCCACAATGTGGGTTGTGGATTGCAAAAACCATTAAACTATTTATAATTTAACTTCCTCTTTCTGCATTCTGCAATGCGTATTGTGGCTTGCAAAAACCCTTAAGTTCTTTATAATTTAACTTCCACTTTCTGCATTCTGCAATGCATATTGCAGGTTGAAAAAACCCTTAAGTTATTTATAATTTAACTTCCTCTTTTCACATTCCACGATGCAGATTGCAGGTTGAGAAAAACCTTAAGTTCTTTATAATTTAACTTATGCTTTTCACTTCTGTAATGTGGATTGCGGGTTGCCGAAGTACTTGGTTTTTATTAAGAGATTTAGGCTTATGCAGGCCTTTTGTCCCTAGATTTTTACTCAGCTTCTCCTAAGTTTTATTGGGTAAAACCAAGTGATTAAAAACCTTCATTGACCTACTTGACCTAGGAAGATTTCATTTCTTAAAACAAGTTCAGGCTTAGGGATTCTATGGTGTTTTGAGCAGCCAATTTCGAAGGAATACCTTGGCAACAAAACTTTTCTTTCATAGCTTCAAAATCATGTAAAGATTAAAAGTATTAAATAGGTATTTCCCTATGCTTGGAAGGGGTTTAAATCCAAAAGGATAAAAATGATGTTCCCTAAAGGGGATCCCTTACATTTGAGCATTAACAGTGAATCCATAAATCTTCCAAGTAAATTCTTTGCAGAAAACAATATTATACCAACAAAACCCATATAACCAAATGCGGATCACAGTCATTTAAAATAGAGCATGAGTTATGATATCATAACAAATAATTTTCATCTAGAAACTTAAGAGGTATGCGGATCATTTCATTAGCATTAAAAACACACATTTACACATATACAAGTATTCCCTTAGACCAATAGTCTGCAAAAATTAAACATTGAAGAAACGTGGCTATATGACAAGCCGAATGAAGAAGGAACAAACATGTTCCACCCAATCATATATTACGAACATATGTTCTCTTCTTGAATCACCTCCAAGATAAAATATGCATGACAAGAGTGGTGACATCCAACCTTAGGTATAGTTCTCCAGTGAGAAATCACTTTCCTAACAAAGAGTTCTCACACAACAAGTTTTTCTTCCATTATTTCCTAACGCGGAGTGCTCACACAACAAGAGTTCAATCTAATTTCCCCAACATACTAAGAAGCATCCTACCTCCTCCCATATGCTTCCTTTTTATAGTTTTGGTTTTTTCCTAGTTCTTTTGCATCTAACGTCCAATTCCTCATGGAATTTCCACCACTCACTACACCTTTGATTCCTTAAGGTGTGTCTCCCACCATATTGGCATTCTCACGCCTGGTGTAACCTCCTTGAGGTTGACTCTTCACATCCCCCACTCTCACATGCATAGTTTCCTCTTCAACATGGTTGTCCTATTCATTCATGTTTTTATGAAAAGCATAATGTTTAAGTTACATTTGTCCTCCAAGTACCAGTTGGGATTTTCCAGAACCAACCAATCTCATAAAAAATAAAATAGTAATTCAAAATATTAAAAAATGTTTATCTATTGGGGGATATTACATCCTCTCCCCCTTATGGAAACACTTTTTGCAGTGTTCTTAGTCTTTTTCCATAGATTCTGGAAATAAACCTGGGTAATTAATTTACAAAAATTCCTCTAATTCCCAGGTTTCGTCCTCTGGGATAAATTTCTTCCATTGCACCTTAACCTGAGCAACGAACTGATTCCAAAGTACTATTTCATTCTTGTCCAAAATGCGTAAAGATTCCACTTTAAATTCTCCTTCTGGTTCCACATGCACCACATTCCAGTCAATGATATGAGTGGAATCATGTATATATTTATTCAATAATGAAATATGAAAAACATTATGAATTATCAAGTGAGTAGGAAGAGCAAGTTTGTATTCCACGGGTCCAATCTTTTCCAATATTTGAAAGGGTCCACAAAACCATGGTTCTAATTTGTTACAGATTCCCAATTTAAGGAATATTTTTTCGGGTTTGACTCGGAGGTAGATTTGGTCTTCAACATAAAACTCTTTGTGTTGTATTTTTAAGTCAAGGTAGCTCTTTTGGTGATCTTTTGCCACTTTCAGGTTCTTTTGTACCTCTTGAACAGTTTGTTCCATGTCTTGTAACATTTTGGGTCCTACCATCAGACGATCCATGGGGCTATCCTAGCTAACAGGGGTAATGCACTTTTTCCCATACAGGATCTCGAATGGCTCATTTTTTCTAAGGAATGATAACCATTGTATAAAATTGAGCACATAGATCTTTGGATCAACACACAACTCACAAAAATAGATCAAACAATTTTACTCAGAAATTGAAGAATGAAACAATGCAAAAATGCCTTGCAACTGTGTAAGGCTTTCATTAATAAAAAGTAATTGAATAGTTAATTACAATGTAATACAATGGTATTAATAACTAGCCAATTCAAATTCATGAGAGAGGAATTCGAATTGATTGACTCTACCTAACTGCATGGATAACTAGACATGTCTAAATCACTATCGAATCCCAACTAGTTAGCTCCACTTGTCTAAATCAATGCACCAATCAGTTAGAATCAGTTAACTAGTCTAAAAAAATGTGGTAGGTGACTTCCCACATTCAATCAACCAATGGATGGTGCTAACTGAATGTAACTGACTCCCAACTAGGATTAACTAGTCACTAACTAAACTCAACTGAAGGAGGTTGGTTCTGGCACTCCCAGTGGCTCCTAAATTGTAGGGATTGGTCTAGGAGGTGCCTAAACTAATGCATGCAAGTGCAGTCAGTGGAGGTTATCCTCAATTACTATTCCCCACAGTCTAGTTACTAGTACATGTGGCCCAATTAGGCCATGTGGACCCAATTATTCTAGTGACTAAATATAGACTGAAAAGACTCCTAATTTAGACATAATTGAACAAATTGGACAAAGGAGGATTATAATCCTAACACATTGTTGTATGAAAACTCCACTAGATGCAAAAATTCCTCCCACTTACTCGGTTTTTCCATGACATGCATTCTTAGCATGTCTCTGATGAATCAATTTGTTTGTTTTGTTTATTCATTTGTTTCAGGGTGATAACTAGTGCTGAAATTTATCTTGGTTTATAACCCTACATACAATGATTTCCAAAATTTTGATGTAAACTTAACATCTCGTTTAGAAATTACCATCTTTGGCACTCCATGAAGTCAAAATATTTCCTTCAAGAATATCTCTACAATATTGATAGCTTTGTAAGTTGACTTCATAGGAATAAAATGAGTAGACTTGCTTAACTTATCTACTCCAACTATAATTGAATCATGTTTCTTTTGTGTTGAAGGAAAACCTATGACAAAATCCAAGGATATTACCTCCCATTTCCATTCAGGAATTGGAAAAGGTTCTAACAATCCTGCTAGATGTTGATGTCCAAATTTCACCGGTTGACATTCCAAACATTTAGATAAATAAACAACTAAATATTCCTTTAATATGGGCCAAACAAATTGCTTCCTGAGGGTTTCTATCATCTTTTGGTAACCAGGGTGTCCTACATAAGGAGGTTCATGTATCTCATTTAGAATAAACAACTTTAAATCTTCAACATCAGGCATGTATATTCTCTCCTTAAACCGAATTAACCCTTTCTGGTATAGTCTGAATTTTTTCCCATTTAAATTCACCTCATCTTTTTGTAGCATGTTAAGTAAATTTATATAGTCAACATCATGTATTCTAGTTGTTTTTATTCTACTCAACATATCACTTTCTGGTTGGCTCATAGTGATCTCATACACTTCATGATTTATTCAATTGACTGCATCAACCACCCTATTTTCCTTACCTTTGATATGGTTTATTGCAAAATAAAATTCACTTAATAAGGACATCCATATTTCTTTCCTAGCATTAAGTTGAGGCTGAGTAAACATATTCTTGACACAGGTGTTATCTGCCAATAAGTGGAATTTCTTTCCTAACATGTAGTGACACCAAATTTTTAAGGCATGCACTACCGCTGACAATTCTCGATCATGTACTGCATAATTTCGTTCATGTTCTTTCAATTTACAAGATTCGTAACATTCAACATTCCCTTATTGAGATAATACTCCCCCCAATCCCTCCTTACTATCATTTGTATAGACTGGGTAGTCTTTATAGGGGTCATCCACCTTTAATATTGGAGCCATGGTTAATAATATTTTTATATTTTCAAATCTCTCCTGGCACCTTGAGGGCCATGAGAATTTTAATCCTTTCTTTTGTAAGGAAGCAATTGGCTAGCCTATATTTGAGAATACTTGGATGAACCTCCAGTAGTAACTAGTGAGTCCCATGAAATATCAAATGTCAACGACATCTTTAGGAACAAGCCATTATAAAATTGCATTTATCTTCTATGGATCTACCTTTATCCATTTTTCTGAGATGGCATGTCCTAAGTACTGAATTTATTTCTTAAATAATTCACACTCTCAAATTTAGCATACATCTAGTGGTCTCTCAGGATCTGCAGTACGATTCTCAAGTTTTGTTAATGTTCTTCTTCCGTCGTTGAGTAGATCAGGGTATCATCAATGAAAATTAACACAAAATGATCTAGATATTTGTTAAAAATACTATTCATTAGACACATGAATGTAGCAGGGGCATTGGTTAATCCGAAAGGAAATACTACGAATTTGTGGTTCCCGTATCAGGTCCTGAAGGTTGTTTTATTAAAATATTCTTCCTTAGTCTTGATCTGGTGATAACGAGACCAAAAATGTAACTTAGAGAATATTTTATCTCTCCCTACTTGATCGAACAGATTGCTAATCCGAGGCAGAGGATACTTGTTCTTGATGGTTACTTTATTCAGTTGTTTGTAGTTTATGCAAAGTTGTAAAGTCTCATCCTTCTTCCTAAAAAATAAAATGGTTGCTCCCTAGGGTGACACGCTGGGTCTAATGTAACCCTTTTCTAGTAGTTCTCGTAAATGGATTTTCAATTTGGTTAACTCAGGAATGCTCATTCAATAAGTTATTTTTTTATACCGATGCATATCCAAGTAAAATTTCAATGGAGAAATATATTTCTCATTTAGGACGTAGCCTTGGCGTTTCTTCTGGAAAAACATTCATAAATAAACTTAATACTGGGTAGTCTTTTATTTGTGTTTGATCTTCATTAAGGATAATTTCAGTGGCTTGCACCGCATAAATATTACAGCCATTTCCCAAACACTTCTTTAATTGCATGGTAATAATTTGTCTCAAAGAGACAGGTTTACTAATACCTTCTATCCTCCTAACAATTTGATCCTTAGCCACATAAGTAAAGTTTTTATCAAAATGATTTAGTACTACTTTATAATTTTCTAACTAGTCCATGCCAATAATCATATCATATGACCCTAGAGGAAAAATAATCATATTAATCCTCATCACATGATCTTGTATTTTAACTTCACAATTAGCAATAAATTCAATTACCTTCCGTTTTTCTCCAATGGCCAGTTGGATTGACCAAGGTTTTGCATGCCTTACCTTGGTGAGTTGGAAGTTCTCCATGATTTTAGGAGTGATGTAAATTAAAGTATCCCCTAGATCAATTAATATAGAAAGCCTTTGGTTAGAGATAGCACCTTCAATCTCTACAATTGTAGATTGATGATGTTCCTCTCGATCTTCAAGCGATGCATTAATCCGATGGAATCTTTTTCCAACTTCCCCAATAGTGGAAGCTTCTTGCAAGTTGTGAGTGACCTTATTTGTTTTGTTGAGGAGTGGTAAGTTTCTTTGTAAATGTGTCTCTCCACATTCCTAACACTTCAAGTGTTCTTTATGGGTTCCAACAGTCCCTTTGGTTCCAAGGTTCACAAGCCTATTACTCTTCTGCTGAAGTTTCCCATTTCTGTTGTAGGAATTTCTTTGAGTTCCTTGGCATATTTTTGAAGGGTGGTAGTTGGAATCCCTTCTTCCACTAGTTTAAATTTTCTTGCTTCTTATCCTTCCATGCCTTGTATATTCGTTCCTTTTCTTATATTGTTCAAAACACAATTTGGCCTTCCTTATCACTTCATCTAAGGTATTTGGGTTATCAAAACTGATCCAGTATTTGTAATATTGCGGTAGACAACTTAAGAATCATTGAACCTTCACCTTTTATTCCTTAATATAAGGCACAAAGTGTAGCAGGTCCAAAGATTTATTAATGAGGTCTTTCATAGTCATTTGGTCGAGTTTCAATTCCCATAATTCCTTCATATTTCTCTCATAATATATTTCTAAAAAATGTTGTTTCATGAAGAATTTATTAAACTCTGGCCATTCCACGTTCTTCTCTTTTAATCCATTGGAAATCTTTAGGTCGTTCCACCAAATACTAGATTTTCCCCTTAGGTTGTATACTTCCATCTTTACCTTCATGTTACTGGAGTAATTGTAAATTTGGAAATGCTTTTTAATGTCCAGCTTCCAGGCTTCTACTTATTCTTCGATCTTTGATTCCCCATCAAAGTTGGTTGGCTTGATGTTTTTAAATTCCCCTTCTAGGTGGTCAATATTTCTTTTACCAAAAGTTTTGACCTGATTTTCCAACCCTTGGGTGTCATTCAAGGATCTACCATCTCCTTCAGCATCCCATGCATTCTCGTAATTCCTCTTTGTCTTAGTTCATTGCTCCTTCCTATTTTTTCTCTCATGCAGAATTTGTAGCAACATCTTGTTTAATTCCTGGTCCTTTTTCAAGTGCTCATTTTTTGCTTTAAATCTCTACAATTCTACGATAAAATTGCTCATTGTTTCCAGTACTTCACTAGCTTCAGAGTGATCTTGTTCTAGTTTCATTGTGCATGGTGTCGGTACACTTTCTCCAAGTGGATCCTCATTTTCATTTCATGAATCCATTGTTTTACCCTGGTTACAGAACATTTTTTCATGTATACAAAACATTCCAAAAAAAAACTGTTATGTTTATAATAAGGTTTCTATGATTCAACAAAACTAGATGTTTTTAGAAGGTGACAGGGTTGAAGCCTGTAGCTCTGATACCATATGTAACATACCCGTATCACCACCTTAAAAATGTATAAAATAAAATTATTAACATCAAATAAAGATATAGGTCATAAGTCATAAGCCATTCTCTTTCATATATTAACCAAGAACATTATGCTTCTCACCCAACTCATTTTATGGTTCTTTGACTTAAAGATGATACCTTAAACCCCACAAAAATACAATGCAATACTTTGAAAACTAACCTGAAATATTTATCGTAAACATTTATGAAATATGAAATCCAAAACCTTAGCTTAAAAACTCTTCTACAACAAGCCTTTTGCAACGGGTTGTTCCTTCCGCAATGTAGATTGCGGGTTGTAGAAAGCACTCAAGTTTCTTTACAAATCTCCCTTTTGCAATATTGCTTCTGCAATGCATATTGCGGATTGTAGAAAGTGCTTAAATCCTATACAAAATTCCCTTATGTGATTCCTCTTTTGCAATGCGGATTGCGGATTACGAAAAGTACTTAAGTTCCTATAATTTTACTTTCCACTTTTCTGCTTCCGCAATGCGGATTGCATATTGCAGAAACCCACCATTTCTTTATGGACTACCTTTCACCTTTTCACTTCCACAATGCAGATTGAAAATTGTGGAAACCCTTAAAAGCTTTATAATTTAACTTCCACTTTCCGCATTCTGCAATACAGATTGCGGGTTGCGAAAACCCTTAAGTTCTTTATAATTTTGTTATTTTTTATTATTTAATCAATATGATCTTAGGATATTATCTGAGAGAATAACATGTAGAACAATAATCACGAGAGACAAGAGACACAAAGAGTTTTCCTTGGGGAAACCATAAAGGAGAGAACCCTGCAAATTCCTCAGAGATAGAATGAGCACCAATGGAAAAAATAAAACCGAAAGACACAAAGATGATCTCCAATAGTTGTTCTCTTTCTCTCACTTGTACGAGCTCCTCTTCTCTCACTCATGCACTATTGTTGAGCGAGTGTGTCTCAAATAGAGATTCTCACTCTCTATTTATACTAGTTTTTGACTTGACAATTACTTGCCATGGCCAACTTCTCTAGGAGAGTCTAATAACCCTAGTGCCCCTCAACTGTGGGGACTTTTCTCCCAGCTTACAAAGGAGGGTTAATCTCTATGACTTTACATGACTTGATTACATTAATGATTCTCCCGACAGTAATATCTAGGACCAATGAAATAAAATATATAAATTATACAAGTGAATACATTCTGAAGTTACAAATACATCAACACTCCCTCTTAACTAGGAAGGTATTCTATTGACACAATTCATTAGCACAAGTCTTCATCACTGGATCATTCATCAAATATGGATCATCATCAAATTTATATCATCATTGCTTCTGTTATCTCGAGCAAATGGTACTATCTCTCAATTATTCTCATCACAGGAAGTTCTATAGAGCCATCCCTTTTCATGTTGGTTGTAGGCCTATCCTCCATGTAGATGATTCATCAACAAATCCAACCCCTTTTCATGTTGGATGTACTGCCTTGCTCTTGTAAGGACTTCCCTACAGATAAATTCCTTTTTCATACTGGATGAAGCACCTTTCCTCTAGCAATGATTTCCACTACAAAGACAACCCTTTTTCATGTTGGATGTACCTCTACAGAGCCATCCCTTTTTCATGTTGGATGTAGTTCTATAGAGCCATCCCTTTTTCATGTTCGATGTACCTCTATAGAGCTATCCATTTTTCATGCTGGATGTAGTTCTACATATCCATCCCTTTTTCATGTTGGATGTACCTTTACAGAGCCATCCCTTTTTCATGTTGGATGTAGTTCTACAGAGCTAGCCCTTTTTCATGATGGATGTGGGCCTTTCCCTCTACAAGGTCTTCCTCTACAGAGCCAACCCTTTTTCATGTTGGATGTAGTTCTACAGAGATAGCCATTTTTCATGCTAGATGTAGGCCTTGCCATCTGCAAGGTATTCCTCTATAGAGCCATCCCTTTTTCACGTTGGATGTATTTATACATAGCCAACCATTTTTCATGTTGGATGTAGGCCTTTCTCTCTGCAAGGTCTTCCTCTATAGAGCCAATCCTTTTTCATGGTGGATGTAGTTCTATAGAGCCATCCTTTTTTCATGTCGGATGTATGCCTTTCCCTCTACAAGGTATTCCTCTATAGATATAGCCCTTTTTCATGTTGGATGTAGTTCTAGAGAGCCAACCCTTTTTCATGCTACATGTAGGTCTCAACACTTATATCTGACCATGGGAGGAACCAATCCTTCCACCATGTCAAAAAGGCACAACACTTACATCTAACCATGGGAGTAACAAATCCTACCACCATGTCAGAAAGGCACAACACTTACTTCTGACCATGGTAGGAACCAATCCTACCACCATTTCGGAAAGGCACAAAACTTACTTCTGACCATGGGAGGAACCAATCCTACCACGATGTCAGAATGGCTAACAGACTCATCACTTCCCCTTGGAAGGAACCTCGATCTGGAGAACACTAAGCTTTTCCCCGAAGTACTCAAAATTCACTCTGGCCATTTGTAGCATAGAATCACATCAGGGATGATTATGTCCAATGATAACATGTGAGCTTTGCTAGGACTGATTACATCCGAGGACAACCTACACGATTGTTTATGTCTGAGCAACCTACGAGCTTCACCAGGATTTTATGCTTAAACAACTTGTATCACCGGATATGATAGAACTACATGTTTCGAGAGATATCGATATGGATCATAAACTGGATCTTCACGGCTCCTCTCTCGGCTGTACTCAATACCATGTAAGACTCCATCTTGCCAAACTAGTATCCCATACTAGATCTCAAATGGAAGAATAAACCTAGGGGGCTCGTCTTCTCATTGGCTCTTCCTGCCCAATCCAAATCCACATAACCCTCCATGTTAATCTTTTGATTCACCTCATACTTGAGCCCATAATCAACTATACCCTTCAAGTACCTTAGAATAGGCTTTGCAGCAATCAAGTGAACATGTCTGGGATCTGTCAGGAACTAGCTCAATGTGTTCACAGCAAATCAAATATCTAGTCTTATGTTTGTCAAGTACATCAAGGAGCCAATCATCTGTCGATACATCATAGCATCAACTGAATTTGATGAAGCATCACTCAATAGCTTCAGGTTCGATGCCATAGGTGTGGTCATGGCCTTGTAGTCCATCGTCTCGAACCTCTTCAGGATCTCTACTACATACTTTCATTGTCCCAGGGAGATTCCATATGCACTCTTCCACACCTCCATGCCTAGAAAGTAGTGCATCATACCCAAGTCTTTCATCTCGAACTTGGTAGCAAGATTCCTCTTTGTGTCAGCAATTAACCCATCATCACCTGTTACAAATAGGTCATCTACATATAGTAGGAGTAATACTGGGTTCCCTTCTTCAACCTTGTAGTAAAGGTTGGAATCCTCTTTACTCTTGGTAAAGCCTTAGAGCCATCAGTAAGTTGTCCATCTTTTTGTACCATGTCAAACCTCGATATCTTTTGTAGTCACTCCCTCTAAAGTGGAGCATCATTTTCCCTCTTCCTTTTGTACTCTACATATTGAAACATTCTGTACTGGAGTGACAAGTAGCTTCCCCTGCTACTAATATTATATTTATCCATCTAGGGTAACTTGATACCAAGATCCTCTATCTTGAACCTTTTCAAAATTTCTTCTTGCACTCATCTATGAGCTTTTCATCCTCTATAGGATTTCATCTTCAACCTTGTAGCAAAGGTTAAGATGTTCATCACTCTAGGTGATCTTGAAGCTCCTCATGTATGTGGTATCCCGTGGGTGTCTTCTGAGCTCATACAAGGCCTTTTTTCTTTCTTTGCAAACATGAGTCTAAATTTCATGTGTCTCGATTTCCAGTGGCTGCAAATGTCTCTTTGTAGTCTATGCCTTATTTCTGTGAGAAGCCTCATGCTATGAATCTTGCCTTGTATCACATGATGTTGTTGTCTACTGCATGTTGGATCTTGTATATCCATATGAAAGATAATATGGACTTCCCTTCAAGTCTTTTACATCGCATTCTAGTCATCATTATTCATTTTGGATTATTTCTCGAACTATCATCACTTGTTCTTTGGAACAAGTCTCATCTTTATTTTCTTGTAGGTGATTGTTTGCGATCTTTCTTACAAGTCAAATCCATTAGTTGTATGGTTAGAAACATTTCATAACGAATAGTCAGAATGGAAAATTCTTATGCATAAAGATATAATCATGCAACTATTTTAGCCTATGCAACATTCATCCATATATCATAGAAACTTTCTATATTCCTTCCATCTCTACTATGACATCATTGAAATTGTGCACTAATCCAATATGTCAGCAAAGAGGTTTCATTATAGATAAGTAGCAATGGAGATTTGTATAGCACCATGAGATACTTACCCATCACATCCATATTAGTAGTATACTGTCATTAATGTAAGCATTCTATCAAGGATAACACATCAATTGAATATAAACAAATGCATAACAAAATAATATCATGAAATGACAATTGAATACTTATCTTTATTCGTTTCATGGGTAGACTCCTTCTTGAGCCTTTAGTTTCATCATCATCTTCATTCATAACAGCATCATTTCTTATCCAAATGATAATATGGATAAGAGGTTTTTCAATAGTTGAGTCCTTTGCATTCCTCATCGCTTGAGGGATCTTCTTTGGATCGTGAGATCTTGATCTTCAGTTGCTCCCATCTTCTCTTTATCTTATTATGATCTGTGCTTCTTCTTGTGTGCACTCTTCCAAGACTCTGTTGAAAGTAGTCACTTAATTTTGGCACACATTCCTCGAATGAATGAATTCCATGATCCTGGGAGGCCATTCAAGGTGGTTATCACAATTTCTGTATTTTCTACTTCTTCATCCATTGCTTCAAGTTTTGCTTTGATTTGAGAGACCCTTGTAAAGTATGACTATATGGTATCTTGATCTTTACATTCTTCAACTGGTTTCTCAAATTCATCTTTTGATTTATGTTCTTCCCTTCAAATAGCTTGTTCAAGGAATCAAACATCTCTTTTATGTGTCTTTAGGAAAGACACTTGTGGTATAAGGTGATCCTTGATTGAATCAACAATGATCCTCTTGGCCTTGACCAAGTTCTTCTTGTCTAAGTATTTGGCCTCATCTCCCTCTGGAACTGGAACCTCTCCAGTTATGTAGGTGTCCAATTCTTTTTCTTCAAGAACCAGTGAAATCCTATACTTCCATGCTCATAATGTTTTAGCTTCACCAAGCTTGTAATAAAGCCGGTGTGATAGGTCATTTTGAAACGAGAACCTCAAATGTAAATAGCAAAAGATTATATCTTTACCAATTTGAGGTGTCCGTCCTAGTTCTTGATCTGGCTGATCTAGGGTTTGTCAAAGAAATCCTAATTTTAAAAACTTGGAATATTTCATATCTTATTGGATAGAACGATGTTTCTCCCAAAGGCAAGCTAAGCAGCATACTCATGTTCCCAAAACTGTCGTCAGAACTGCAAAATATCTGATGCCCTAGTTTTCTTCAATTTCTTCTACATAAATGTCTGATATGGTTTTTGTGGTATCGATGAAAGTACTACTCCCCTATGTCTACAATTTAATAATGAGGTAGCCTAGTCTATCCTCTTTCCAACACTGTAGGTTTGAGTAGAATTGGTATCACCAATTCGGACTTATGAGAGGTTTTCCAAGGTGACTTCTTTCAAGACTGTTCATCATATAGCACTTGTACAGCCTTCCACATGTCACTGTTTCCTAATCATGGTATGGAACTTTTACCAAAAAAATGACAGTCTGTACCCTATATGGAACATCATGTGAAATTTCATTTGGGACATCGTAGCCCTAAATATAGCAATTATCCTTAGGTGTCCTATTTAGGGATAAATCCTGGGAGATGCTAGAACCCTTATTTGGAGGAACCATATCTCCTCGAATATAGTGAATTTGAGGTTAAAATTTTTACAAAGTGTTCAACACGATTTTTTATTTGGTCTATAAACATTTGGTCTTCTGATCCTTCTTCAATATCTATATAGAGCGAATGTACCAAAACTACTAGTTTTAGTATTTTAGGGTTTTCTGGTCCAGGGTCAAATTAGGGTTTGATTTTCTCAGAGTTTGACCCAACCAAAAATTTCGATCTTGGTCTCTAAATTTTGATTTTGAGGAGGAGAGAAATCCTATATGGGGCTCACTAAAAAAATCCTCTTCAGTGAAAATCCCTAATTTCCCGCAGTAGTGAAAGGTCAAAAAATGAAAATGCCTGGAATCAAATTCTGCTTCAACAGAAAGATGTGCCCTTCAATGGAGAGTTATCATAGCCTCCTTTTTCTGATGATCTATGGAGAGAGACCAAAAAAGTAAGAATCCCTAGATTCTACAGTTGCACGGTGTCTTCTTCTTAGGTTAGATCTGATACCATGTTATATTTTTATTATTTAATCAATATGATCTTAGGATCATATCTGAGAGAATAACATGCACAACAATAATCACAAGAGACAAGAGACACAAAGAGTTTTTCTTGGGAAACAATAAAGGAGAAAACCTTGCAACTTCCTTAGAGATAGAATGAGCACCAATGGAAAAATTAAAACCCAAAGATAGAAAGATGATCTCCAACATATGTGCTCTCCCTCACTTGTGCAAGCTCCTCTTCTCTCACTCATGCACTACAATTGAGTTAGCGTGTCTCAAATATAGAGGCTCACTCTCTATTTATACTAGTTTCTGACTTGACAATTACTTACGAGGGCTGACTTCTCTAGGAGAGTCCAATAACCCTAGTGCCCCTCAACTGTGGGGACTTTCCCCCCTACTTACAAAGGAGGGTTAATCTCTATGACTTTACATGACTTGATTACATTAATGATTCTTCCGATAAGAACATCTGGAACCAATGAAATACAATATATAAAATATACAAGTAAATACATTCTAAAGTTACAAATACATCAACAAATTTCACTTCCACTTTATGCATTCTACAATGCGGATTCCGGGTTGTGGAAACCCTTAAGTTCTTTATAATTTAACATCTGCTTTACGAATTCATCAATGTGTATTGTGGGTTGCGGAAACCATTAGGTTATTTATAATTTAAATTCCTCTTTTTGCTTTCGCAATGTTGATTGTAGGTTGCAGAAGTACTTGTTTTTTCTTAAGAGATTTAGGATTCTACAAGCATTTTGGCCCTATATTTTTACTTAGCTTCTCCCAAGTTTTCTTGGTTAAAACCAGGGTATTAACAACCTTCATTGAATGCTCTGAATTAGGCATAGTTCTTTTCTTAAAATAAGTTCAGGATTGGGGATTCTATGGTGTTTTCAACAAATAGTTTCTTAGGGAGACTTCGGCAGCAAAAATTTTCTTTCACAAATTCATAATCATTTAAAGATTAAAAGTATTAAATGAGGATTTCCCTAGGTTTGGAATGGGTTTAAATCTAGAAGGAGAAAAATAATCTTCCCTACAGGGGATCCTTAGATCTGAGAATTAACAGTGAATTCATAAAGCATCCAAGTAAATTCTTTGCAGAAAAGAACATTATACCAACAAAAACCATATAACTAGAGCAGATCACAGTCATTCAAAATAGAGCATGAGTTACTATCTCATAAGTAATAATTTTCATCTAGAAACCTAAGATTTGTGTGGATCATTTCATTAGCATTGAAAACACACATTTACACATATACAGGTATTCCCTGAGACCAATAGTCTGCAAAAATTAAACATTAAAGAAACCTACTTATACAACAAGTTGAATGAAGAAGGATCATCCACGTTCCACCCAACCGTAGATTAGACAAAGATGTTATTTTCCCTCAATCACCCGCGAGCTAAACTATACATGCCAAGAGTGGTGACTTCCAACCTCAGGTACAGTTCTCCAGTGAGAAATCACTTTCCTAACATAGAGTGCTCACACATCAAAAGTTCAATCCTTTCCCTAGCATACTAAGCAGTGTATTTCCTCCTCCCATATGCTTCCCTTTTATAGTTTTGGTTTTTTCCTAGGTATTTTGCAGCAAACGACCAATTCCTCATGGAATTTTTGCCACCCACTACACCCTTGATTTCTCAGGGCATGTATCCCACCATAGTGACATTCTCATGCCTGGTGTAACCTCCCCGAGGTTGACTATTCACGTTTCCCACTATCGCATTAATAGTTTCCTCTTAAACATGGTTTTCCCCATCATTCATGTTTTTATAAAAATCATAATGTTTCAGTTACATATGTCCTCCAAGGATCAACTGGAAGTTTCTAGAACCAACCAATCTCATAAAAAAAATATTAATTCAAAATATTACAAAAATGTTTATCCATTGGGGGATATTACACAATCTCATGTGCAATTTGAATGATCTTGTTCTCTATGCTTTATCTCTTTCTTTCTTATCTATATTGCATGGTCAATAAGGGTTAACTTTAATTATCTATCATATCATATTATACTAAGAATATTTGTGTGATGTTGTGATCATATAATATTACTTTGGACCAAATTATCATATGCTAAAGTAATTCACTCTAGAGGTACCCAATCTCTAGAGGAGACTTAATAAAATATAGTGACCATGGTTAGTAATATATCACACAAAATTAATGCTTCAACATGTAAAGAATCCACCTCTAAAACCAGAGGCCCACCCCATGGGTACCTACTATCACTAGAGACCCACATGAGAATTAACCACCTCTATAATTGTAGTTCCACCTCATAGTTACCTACTATAAATGGAGGCCCATATGAAAATCATGACTTGATACACACACAATTCTTGAGCCTTGTACTACAAGAGTTTATAATATCATCACTTTGGTAAATCAAGGAATTCACCTCAACACATGAGGAATAACCTTTTATGATTGAAATAATTAGTCACCCTTGAGTCCAACTCAATAATATACTCCAAGTTAGTGATTCCAACTTTGTCTCTCTACCTCAGCACATGATCCCCATCCTTATTGCATAATATTGGCTTGGATAATGACTCATGATGTTGTACATTTAACGGGGGGGAATTTAAATCAAAATAATTATGACCCAAAGAATTTGTGATGGTGTAAGGTGCATATTGTAGTGGGTGGATATTATAATGGGGACCTGTGATGTGCTCTTTCTACAAATGAAACCATACCTTATATTCCACTTGGATCTTGGCACTGCTTATACCTAGTAATGGGTTTTCACAAAATATCATGAATATATTGTTGGATGTGATGGATCTGGTTAAAAAAAAATGGCTTCTTGATCAATACCATAATGAGAATAAGGGTATTCGTCCCGTGTAGAAACAATGCGCAACGCTACATCAATTGGGGATAATGGTTGGAACCCCAATAATACGGTAAAGGGATATGGCCAATAGAGCCATGAATAACTTTGTTGTATCTATGCTGAATATAAGTTATACTCTCATTCCAAGTGCACGGATGTTTGTAGTTGTACATTCTTAATATATGCACAATCATTTTCTTGACCACCTATACTTGTCCATTGATTTTTTCTAAAAAGTAGTTGATTTGGTCATTTTGGTGTTCATCATTGAATATATGATGGAAAATAAAGTACTTAGTGATATAATATCTCTATAAAAAATAATGGTCTTTGAAAGCCAAGGTTAACCCAAACATGCTTGAAAAATAGCTCAGTAGTAGCCTCTAATGCGATGCTCTTCTTATTGGGAGGTAAACACAATCTTAGAGAACCACCCCATAGCCACAAAAACATAGTTATTTCCATGATTGGTTAAAGTCAAGCCATATATGTATTCCATGGAGAAAAATTCACAAGGTTTATCTAGGGTAGGAATTATGGAATGTACAACCTTTGCTTCATGATGGTATGTTTGGAAATGGAATAGGAGATCCATGATGATTTTGTCAAATATTTATCAAATAGAATCATTTTTGCATACCATCACTATCTTCGCTACGAAGAAATTCCCCACCACTTGATTGTATGGTTCCTCCTAGATCAACTTCTTGCACTATTCTAAAGGAACACAAAGGTTCCCAATATAGCATAAAAGTTCATTCTAGAGATGAAATTTGGGGTGGATATTCTTGCCTACAATGCCTAATATGTAATATAAAATGCAAGGTTGATGTTGAATAATCGGGGACATGTAGAGGTCTCATTCCCATAAGAGTTGGACATGGTATTTAGTACAATGATTGGAGTTCAAATGAGGAATTCTACAACACAATTTGTGCTACCCTTCATGTACTTAATGTTTTGGTAGAACTATTGCACATATGTGGATCACCTATGATGGTGGTCATTTTATAACTTTCATAGCATCTGCATGAATGAAAAGGGATTTGTGTTATTTTCAATGATCATCTCATTCACTAGGATATAATGTTTATATTGGAATAATGCTTGCATAATGGAGTACATTTCCTTTTCATTGGTGGGATACCAATGCACATAATCAGAGTGTGTCTCACAAATATATGCCATTGGATGTCCCTATTGAGTGACAACTCCAGTGATACCATTGTCATAGAAAATTGCTTCAATATTGAAATCTTGTTTAAGGTTTGTTAGAGTGAGGACCATATCCAAATAGAGGTGTCATTTCAAATCCATGAATGCTATGAATTTATTGTGGCAGACCTAAAGCGAACTTGGATTGGGATCCACCTTCTGTCACTTGGATCAGTGACCAAGTAATATGCGGGAAGAAAAACACAAACCTATAGTAAATTTTTGTCATTCTTAATAAACTATGTAGTATTTTAGAGTCATTGGGTTTTCCCAATCATGAGTGAATTGGAACTTGGATAGGTCCACATGTATCCAATATTCATCCATGATGTACCCTAAATATGGAATTATATATATATATATGCTAAATTAATACTTTTCCAAATTGGAATATAAATTTTATAATTTCATAGGATTCTCATGATCTATTGAATCTGTTGCAAATGTTCCACCCAATTTTTGTTGAAGATGATCATGTTGTCCAAAAATACTATTAGAAAATACTTTATGAGAAACTATAAGGTATCATCAATCATTTTCATGAATGTTTTTGGAGGATTATTTAGTCCAAAAGGCATGGCCAACAACTAAAAAATTCCTTCGTTGGACTTGAAGGTTGTATTCCACACATTGGTTTGCTCGATTGAATCTTGGTGGTATGTTGACTTCTGGTCAATCTTGTTGACTATTAGAATCCTTAAGCTAATTAATAATATCAACAATTCGAGGGATTGGGTATCGATTCTTAATGGTAATTTTTTAAGGATTTGTAATCAATGCAAAGTCACCATGTCTCATCCTTCTTCCACATTAACATAATTGGGCTCCCAGGAGATTACAATATTGGTTGAATGTGTCCCTTTTGGATGGGTTCTTGAATATGACATTTGATTTCTTCATTCCATGAAAGATATAATTTGTATATTGGTCCATTAGGAAAGGGAGTAGTAGGTATAAAATCAAGTGATTTTTTGACTTGGAAGTGTATAGGAACCCATTTAAGTGATCCAAATATCTCTCTCTATTATTCTATAATCTCACCACCTAATTCTATTGTGTAGAGAATCCATGTGATAAGGTTGTGGCAGTCATAGTGGTATCTTATCTTCCTTTTGATTGAACCATGAAGAGGAAAAATTTCTTGTCCTAGGATATTACCTTCTCACACTACTTTTTTGAGATCGAGGAAACTACAATAGCTGGAACTACCTCAAGCACCCTATAGAGTTGGTCACCCAAAGAAATAATGACATGACTACTAGGTTTCCACATAAAGTATTTTCTTAAAATAACATCACAAACTTCAAGTGGGGAAAGAGTACACAGTACCTCATCTTTCAAGGGATTGATTCTATAAGATAGGCCACATTATTTATTGACATGAATGTCTCATCCTTGGCTAAATGAACTGGTAGTGTATGGTTGGGGGTGTGAAATTGTCAGAAAATTTTATCCTTTGATGAACTCAATAGATATAAAGATATTTTGGATGGGATTTAAATGATTAAATATAGAGGATTCTTCTTCACCCATATCTCCGAGTGGAGGAGTTCCTCCCCTTTCCTTGGATCCTATGGCTCATAAGTTTGGATCTTTTCATTTGTGTTGGCCGAATTGTATTTTGCATCAATAATATGTTTTCCTTTTATCATGATTTAAATCATATTCCAATCAAGACTCAATCATTGAGGATTTAGTCTCAATAAATATTGATTGGTTTAAGTGATGATCGTTGGTGTTTTTCTAGGGGATTTTGTGGAACTTGCACCTCTTTATAATATTCTATTTTGACTTACCATTTCCCTTGTTTACTAGTGGTTTGCACTAGTTGTCATGAGTTTTTCTATCCTTGCACTATCATTTGGCTTGTTATTTAATACCACCTTTACTAGGATTCTATAGTGGATGATTCACAAATCCCAACCTCTCCTTCTTATGATTAATGTTTTGCTAAATTTTGGAATCTTATCAATACATGGATCCTAACAAGGATAGGTACAAGAAATTCATCTATTTTTGGATGCACCTATGTAGGACACTATGGTGCATTAGGAACATGTCTCGTTCAAAGTCCCTAATACCCATGTTTGAGTTGAAGGAATGGAAGATATTAGCAAAATTAGACACCGTCTAGAGTCTCTTTCTTGTTGCAAAGTTTTCCATCTCATGTATTGGTCATCATAGTTTATGATAAAGTAGAACTCCTCCTTCATGGAATAAAAAAAATAATCCCAAGTGCATTTTTCCCCATATGTATAGTCATCCCTAGCTTTTATCTCCTAGTAACATTCCCAACATTGTTTCACATGGGGAATATATTTAAGGAGTGCAAAGGTGATCTTCTTGTTTTCAGATATTTTTTGAACGGATTAATATCCCTCTAAAATATTTAACGATTTATCAAAAGAATCTGCAAGTATATAGCCTTCAAATAAAGAGGTGTCAAAGTTAATTTATACCCTTAAGGGTGCCACACATCCAAAATAACTGTTGGTTGAAGGTGTATCCTCTATCACTAGTAGTTGTCAAAGGATTTGGGAAAAATTACCCATCGTATCATTCCTTATCTACGCAAGGGATTCCTTAAGAAACAATGTAATAGGCTATGTTTCTCCTTCATATCTCTTTTCTTTGAATTCCATGTGAGGCTTCTTTGGATGACAACATTGGTTCTCCCCAGGCACAATTTATTTGATACACAACTCCTAATACTTAAATCTCATTGGATAAATCCACTAAGAAGAAACACGAATAGATTGCACTGATACCACCGATCTAGATGATTTAAAGAATAGGATGAAGGAAACAATATTAGATGGAGAAAACATGAAAATATTTTGAAGAAAGAATAATAGTACAGTAAAACCAAAATTCTATTACTAAATGGAATGAAAAAATAATATAATTGCAAAGCATTAGAGAAGCATTCTAAAATACAAAACAATACAAATTAGATCCGATGGTAGTAGCTTACCTATGGAGAGAGAATTGTGTATCAGATACACTCATTCATAGGAGTTGATTACAAAGAGAATAAAAAGGTCGCTTTATCATAATCATAAATAAGTAGAACCCATAAACATTCAAAAACCTAACCCCAATATATCAATCACCCAAAGGATTTGTCGACCAGGAGATGGCTAGCTAATAAGCAAACTTTCCTCGGGAATTTTTTTTGCATACATTCTTCATTTAGGGTGCATGATGGGCCATTGGAAAGAAATAATTAAGGAATACACATTTTGACTAAGAACAATGCATTCCATGAAAATTCTTGGTCGCTTGATTGGTTAAAACATGTCATTTAGGGCCTTAAAGTTACCCTAGAAGTTTGGGGCTTGAAAATAGTAGAAAATTGCAAATAATATGGAGAAATGTTGTAATTGCATGGAAAATGTGGGTGGCCACCAATATCCACCTAGAAAAAATTGGAAGAAGGGTTTAAATATATGGGATGTGTCCTTAAACCAAACAACTATGGTGATGCCGATTGATCATGGATTATCATCAAAATTGAGAAGATGGTGAATTGTTGCTGTAACCACTCAATCTCTCATGGAAATCATTTGGTTATCGTCAAGTCCACTTTGAAGGAAATTCCTATTTACTCGAACCTTATGGATTGTATTCCTTATGGAACATTTGATAGAATTCACCATATTTGCTTCAATTTATTAAGGAAAGGTAGTAAGGATTATCAGGGTTCCCACCTAGAAAGTTGGAACGACATATCCCATTCAAAGGTTGTAGGAGGATGGGAAAGCAATAATTTTTCCATTTTAACCAAGTTCTAGAAACCAAGTCGCTATGGAACTTCTTAACCTGCAAAAATATTTTGTACAGGATATTGATTGACAAATACATCACTCTAGTATACATTTTAGAATATATCATAAAGACTACTAATTCTATTTAGTTGTTCTCAAACCAATGGAAATCCTCACAAAGGAATTCTCGGATATTAGGCATTTTCTTGGTTCTAGCTTCAAATTGAGGCCCAAGTTAGAGTGGGCATGTATTTTATTATGTTCTATGAATCATGGATACAATTTCCTACTAACTTGGTTGGTCATATTTTTTTTGTCTGCAAGAAAATTATATTTATATAAAATCCTCCAGCACAAAAAAGTGAGGAATTTTAGGGCCTAGTTTGTCCCATATTTATGCAAGACAATCTAAACAGATTTGTCACAAAATTGTTTTTCCCCTTATCTATCCATGCAACTAACTTATCCTCCCCCCCCACCCCCCCCATTACTATAGGATACATCAGTATATGGCATATATATCCCACAAAAAGGGGCTACATAAATTCGTTCCATTTAACTACAACCACATACAAAAACAAAACTAAACACATAAAATATCTAAAAACTAACTTCATCCCATGCAATAAAAGACACAACATACAGATAAAACCTAACCCTTGAAATAGACCCCAAACCCATCACTTCGGATTATGGGGAATGTTTAGGTGAATCATGGTCCCTGAGGGAATACCTCCAAGATTGGTATCCTCCACAATAGTAGGATGTAACTTCATTCCATGAATATGGCAGGAACCTCAGAAACAAGACACATACATGCTTGTCTCCACAAATTCGATCTCAGGCGTGATTCTAAGCTTAAGGGAAATACTGTCAATTTTATTATGCATCATGCGGTTGTCATGGTAGTTCTCCTTCCAGTATTTAATAGGTTCCTCCTCGCTCGACATTTTTTTCTCCCTCTCCTTCAGGATGTGGGCTACCATTTCCTTAGTGACCCAATGGGTCGTGACCATATGTTCATAGGAAGAGAGTCTCTGAATTGTGGTACTAGTATCACTAATAAATTCTTCCACCTATGCCTTGATAGTCTTCATATCCATGGCTTGCACTCGGTTCCACAGGTCACACTCATCCCTCTTATAAGTTTCCTCTCAAATTATAGGGGGTATATGCTCTCTAAAAAAGAGAGATGCTTTCCCATCTTTTTGCATTTCACAGGGTGAATTCTTCCTTCCTCCATCGTCGCTCTTATGAACCCCTTGTGCTTTTATTTTGGGAGCCATAAAAGAAGGGACTTGGTACTCAAACTGATATCCTACCCACTCTCTCTTTCTCACAACAAACCACCTCAGGTAGAGAAGAAGAAGAATTTGAGGAGGGAGAAGTCAAATAATAAGCTGCGATACTCATCCTAATTAGGTTAACCATACTAATTCCTCTATAATTGCTATTTATTAACATGGTGCACCACTAGATCTATATATTTTCCTCCATAGCTTTCTTTACCATTCCTTGTAGAAGTTAGACCTGGCTGCAATCTTTCCTCATTAATGGCAATAGATGGGAATTCCTGGGCACTCATATTCCGGTGAAATATAGAGATACTCGCATTGAACAATGATGAAAGGTGATTATGACACCCAGTGATGGAAGAGGGAGATGCATGTACCTTGTTTATGCAACCCTACACTTGCCTCATGAGCCCCATCATCTCTCAGAAAAGCTTAAGGTCCTGGGCCACCAAGTGTGATCATTCAATATTCTACTTTGTACCCCCACCCTTCGGTAGTTTTCCTTCCACAATATGAAATCCACTCTTTTGCCTATTTTGGTCATCAAATATGCCACCTTATTCCCATCCCGTTTGACATGGGAAAAGGAACAAGCACGACGCCCTCTAATGAGGTCACCCATCTTCTCCACCTGATACGTCATACGACAACTTGATAATTTTTACTCAGTTTCAGCCTCCAGTTTAATAGGTGAAAATATCTCAATTTATATGAAAACCCATAAAATATAAAGGGATGGAAATAATCATAAATTTTTAGACTTAAAAAACACTATTGTAAGTTAATTTTTCAAGGAAGAAAATGGAATAAATGCACATTCATTCAACACATAGTACTCATAAATTTTTGGCCAATAGCCCTCGAAAAACCCACAAGGGGAAAACCAGTCAGAGAGAGAGAGATTTATTAATTCTTCTAGGAAAATTTCAGACAATCATTTTCAGTCAAAATACAACTTATCTCAACCAATGAAAATGACCCAGTAGATTACCTCATTTTTTGTGCACAAGCTACCTCGATTTTTGTGTTTTTTCTTCTCAAAAAATGTGCCAAAAATAACAACAAATTTATACTCTCAATTTCTGTTCCAGAATGAATAAATTATGCCATCGATTTCTATGCCAAGACAACAACAAAAATGTGTTGTACAAACAAAAATAAATGCTTTCGTACAGTCTAGAAATATGTTCCCAAAAAGTCTACCTACTACCTCGGGATGTGTTCCTATCCTTCTCCCTCGAAACTTGTTCCTGAATATGCCCTTAAAAACTATGCCCATAATATGTATAGTACAAATGGTCATACACTCCTCAAAATATGTGCCAAGCAATAAATGTTGTCTCTGTTGTTGTTCCCACTTGAAATCTCCTCAGTTGGGTGCCTCGAAATTCATGCCTTTCTCTTGCTGTCTGTTCACACTCACTCTTCTTTCAATAATAAAGTCATTTTTCCCTTTACCTTTCTTTTTGAAAAAACCCTAGGTAGGTGAGAATCCATATAATCCAATGGTTGATATTAGATTAGATCTAGGGATGAGAATAAATGCTCTTATTTAATTCTCATAAAAATTAATTACACTCACCCACTTAAATTTATCAAACTTGGCTTTAATCTCTAAACTAACATTAAATGAACCACTTAAGTCATTTAATGCAAGGGTCACTTAAATTTCCCTTTTTAAGTGAATAAGGATAAATTCACATAGTGGAACACTTTTGTGGGTACTAAAATCAACACTCCCTCTTATCGAGGAAGGTGTTCTGCACCACTCCTAACTTGTATCTAAAGAAGACAAACTTTCCCCTCCCCAAATAATTTGTTAGAATGTCCGTAACCTACTCATTAGTGGAAATGTACTGTAAAGTCACTGCTCATCTCTGAACATAATCTCAGATGAAATGATACCTGATCTGAATATGCTTTTACTGGTCATGAAATACTGGATTCTTTGAGAGCTGGATGCAACTTTGATTGTCACAATAGATCACCGTAGGCCTCATCTCTTGACCAAATAAATTCACCACCAACTTGCAAAGCCACGGTGCCTCGCAACTGGCCTAACTGGATTCCATTTACTCAGCCTCTACATAACCCAAAGCAACAAACATCTACTTCCGACCAAACTATGACATTGCTGCCGAGCCCAAACTGAAACAAAATCTAGAAGTGCTCTTTCGGTCTACCATACTGCCTACCCAAGATGAATCTGTGAAGCCAAGAAATATTATCCCATCTGACCTCATGTAGTCCAGACTAAAATCCACTGCCCTTTCTAGGTATCTCAACACATGTTTTGGTACTATCCAATGCACTCTCCTAGGTTCAAGCATGAATTGATTGAGAGTGTTCACCACAAAACAAAAATTTGGCCGAGAGTTTACCATATACATCAATGAACCAATGAAGTGATGTTATAAAGTAGGATCCACCAACTCTCCCTCAGAAGCATGAAGCTTCTTCCAGTTGGTCACCATCAGGGTCGACATTGGCCTACAATCCTCCATCCTAAATATCCTCAGAATATCAACAGCATGCTTTCCATGTCCCAGAAAAATATGCCTAGGCTCCTTCCAAACCTCTAATCCCAGAAAATAGTGCATCAACCCAATCTATGTCATCTCATACTCATAATCAATATCCTTCTTGCAAGTTGTAATGGTTCTCTCTCCCCCTGTGATAAATAAGTCGTCAAAATATAATAGAACAATAAGCAGATCATCTCCAACCATGATGAAGTAGAGATTCATATTTGCTTCACTCTTATGAAACCCCATCCTCTAGAGGTAAGAATTGATCGTGGAGTACGAAGCTCTAGGTGTAACACCCTGATTTTGACCTTATTTGCATTAAATGTATACGATGTATATATTGTAATTAATCATGGTGTGGATCTATAGGAAAAATACCCAGCATGGATTATCGTTCTATGTTCCGGTGATTAAATTGATGCCGATGCTATTTTGTGCTAGCTAGGCACGTTATTATTTTAAATCATCATGTAAATATGCAATTAATTAAAAAACCACAACCAGTTATGTCAATGCAACAATAATTAGAAGGGGCGTGATTTCCTAAGGATAAGGGGGAGGAATTATTCAAACCTTTGGGGCCAATGGGGAAAATCCTAATGTCAAAGAGGTAACCCATCAAAACCGTCAACTACCTTTCTTGTCTTATTCACCCAATCATTTATTACTACCGGAAGTTGGTTGAGTTGGTTATTGCATGGGATGGGAAAGGTATGACAACCCCAAATTCGAATTAGAGAAGCCATTAGTCTTTGAAAAACTCATCTTGAATCCTTGGGCAAGTAAAAACCCAAAAACGTATTCCATTCTACCATGCTTCCATGTTCTCATGTTTTTCTCACCATGTTTCCTTCACATGAGCTCTCTGAGGCATTCAAAACTTCCTGTGTGTGAAACCATTCATGTTTTTGGTATTCCCCATGATATTGGAGCTCCTGGAATTCACCATTCATGTTCTTTGTTGTGTTCTTTATTTTTTCCAGGGCTGGGTAGTGTTTTTGTTAATGTTCAGTGGTTGGGATCACTCCTGGAAGTTTTTGTGTTGTTTCCACCTCTCCACGGTTGGGGAATTTCATGTTTCATAGTTGCACAGCCAATGGGGGGGACAGAGCCACAAATTTTTGGTGTCGATTGAGTTTTTTTTGCCACATTAGGGCCATAAATGAATCTAGAATTCGAATTTCTGCTAAGGGGGTTGTTTTACCCATCTGCAAATTCGTTTTTGGCTCCCAAGTCGATTTTTCGTCAATCCCAGATATGGAAATTGTTGTGTATGCCTCTATTGTTTTGTTTGAACTATTTTTGGAGTGGAAATGGGGTTTGATCTTGCTTGATAAACCTAGTGTTTGTAGGATCCTCATAGACAGAGCTAGAAGGCTGACTTTCTTCTCTGCACCTTCTGAATAGCACTGGAAGGGAAGGCATGGCCCGAGGAACTACATAGTAGAGAAGGGAATTCTTCCTTGTGTTGGGTGAGTGTGGATGTCTTAGAAGTCAGTCTAGTTGTGGTGCAGGTGTCCATAGCTATTGGATTGAGCTCACTAGCTTAGCAGCCAACCTTTCCACCTCCTAGTTAACCTAACAAACCCAACTGTGTTGGCTTCGCTGAGTTTTGTGTATCCTTGACTACGATGTGTGAGCATGTTGGTTTCTCCTTATTCCTTGTGGAATCATGCCCAGCTCAAGGGTGGCAGTGTTGCTGAGCACACTAACCTATGGTTGTGTGGAACATTGCATCGACGTAGCTGGTTACATGAAAAGCTTCTTCTAAGATAAGTATTGTTGTGTTTAAATCCTAGAAATTGTGTTTGTTTTATAAATCCATATGAATATGTTAAATGTTGTGAATGAATGAAATTACTTTCATTGTTTGATAACCATTTATCCATCTATGTATGCTTTTATTTTGTTGCATTTTATATCATGTTCATGGGGCTAGATTTCCTAGAATGTTAGCTTTATAGTCGCATCCTCTTGCTGGTAGAAAGGTGGGGACATGACACTAGGAGCTTGCTTCATCCCATACAAGGCTTTCTTCATCCTGCAAACATGATACTCTCTCTCATGAATCTAAAATCCTTGAGGTTGCTCAACAGAAATATCCTCTTGTATGATTCCATTGAGAAATACGGTCTTCACATTCATCTGATGGATCTTCCAACCCATATCCACTGCAATGGAAATCAAAGCCCTGATCAAAATATATCGAGAAACCGGTGCAAAGGTCTCATCATAATCCACACCCTCAACCTATTAAAACCCCCACGCTGCAACCCTGGACTTTTTCTTCTCCACACTACCATTCGTAGCATGCTTTAGCTTGTAAATCCATCAGGAAGTCACCACTGACTTCCCCTCAGGTCTTGGAACTATCTCCCATACATCGTTCTTCATGATGGAATGGTACTCATCCATCATGGAATCTCACCAAACATGGTGCTGGGAGGCCTCCTCAAAAGTAGAAGGTTGTTAATCATGTAAAATAGCCATCAAAAGGATGCCCAATTTTTCAGGCATCTTGATGGCCCTCAATGACTCCTTGGGTGTCCCAAACTATTGATATTCCTTCAAGGTCTCTTGAAGCCACTTGTGATTCTTCTTCCCTAAAGACTGCTCCTACACTGGTCTGTCCTCATCTGAAGAACTACCAGAGGTAGAATCCCTAGTAACCTGTGAACTAGCAGTTGGTCTACCAACAACTGGTGAAATATGTGATCGTAAGCCTGTGTATGATAAACCTATAATCTGAGACCTACAACCTGTCCCCGAAGACCTTGTTGGCTGAACTATTGAACCTGGTGAACCTGTGTTTGCACTGTGTGTTCTAGTAACTCCAAAAACCTATGACCCTGACTTTTGTACTAATGTTACTTGTGTAACAACCTAAGGTGGAGGAACCCACTGCTCTCCCTACTCCAACTCTCTTGACTTCCTGAAGGCCCACTCCTCCTCAAATTTCACATCCCTCCTCACAAAAACTTTCCTTTGAGAAGGAAGGTAAATACGTAAGGCCTTTGAGGTCTCATCATAGCCAACAAAGATTCCCTTCTCTGCAGTTGGCTCCATCTTTTTCCTCTTCTCAGAAGGGACATGCGAGTAATTCAAACTACCAAATATCCAAAAATACTGATCTTAGTCTTCTTTATTGAAAAACACTCCTCATGTTTCATGTTCCCCACGGCACGATGGAGACTTTTTTTCTGAATATATACAGCTATGTTGCATGCCTCAGCCTAGAGAAAGAAAGGAAATGACTTGTCATGAAACATAGCTCTGGATTCTCCAACAATAGACCTGTTCTTCCTCTCCACTACTCCATTATGCTCTAGTGTATACGGAACTATCAACTGCCTCTTGATACCCTCCTATATGCAATATCCATCAAAATCCTTGGAGGTATACTCATCCTCGTTATCCAATCTAAGAACTTGGATCTTCCTCCCTGTCTTGTTCTCCATAAGAGATTTGAACTCTTGGAACCTCTGCAATACTTCCTCGGAATTCTTTCTGTCCAAGAAGTAGATCCAGGTCTTCCTCGAATGATCATTGAGGAATGTCACATAGTACTCATATCCTTTTAACGACATAGATGGAATCAATACACACAAATCAAAATGTATCAAGACAAGAGTCCTTGCTAACTTGCTATCACTGCTAGAAAAATCAGTCCTAGTGTACTTTCCCAAAGCACACCCCCTTCAAACATCACTCTACCCTGTGCTGAACTTCAGTAAGCCTGAAACCATATGTCTTGACAACCCCAAATTTGGATGATGCAAGTGAGCTATCCTCATATTACAAATCTAACAAAGCTCATTGTCGTTTCTATGTTCCAAGGCATGCTAAGGCTGAAATAAGATCCTGTACAATTTCCCACATCTAACTCCAATGGAAACTGAAGTAGATGGTCCTTCCATCTTGGGAAACATATGGACATTTCCATTTAGGAAGGACACCCCAATACCCTCATTCTCAATCATGGAAACTGAAACCAAGTTCTTTTTCATCACAAGTACATACAATACATGTCTCAACACCATGGGACTCATGGATTGCCTCTCAAAGGTAATGCTCCCACACCTAATTGCTCTGACAGCTGATTCATCTCCCAACGCCACCTCCAGATCAGTCTCTATCTATGAAATCTCAGAGAACATCTCACGAGAACCTTTCATGTGGCTCGAGGCTCCTCTATCAATATACCAAGTGCTGGAAGTAGATGCACTAGAGGAATGGTATGTCACTAAGGGAAACTCCCTTTGTCTATCAACATCCACACTAGTGATAATAGATTCTCTCTCTCTATCAATATGCCCAGTGCATAGAGAAAAATCACTCTAAAATATGGTTGCAAAGTCATCGACATCTGCTGAAGCTACTATCTACTGCTTATTCTTCTTCTTCTTGTTCGAACACTTCCCATCATAGTGTCCCATATTCTTATAGGTAAAGAAATTTATAGTGCTTGTATCCTTCTTCTTCCCATCCTATGGCTTGGCCCCACCATTCTTGGCACCCTTCTTGTTCTTCTTCTTTTCATTTGCTGTCAATGCCACATCCTCCTCATCCTCTCTATTAGTAGAAGCACTACAATTCAAAATACCCCTCCAAGTCTACTCCTGAACAAAATCATCACAAATCTTCGCCCATGAAAGTAAGTTCTCCCTAGACACCAAACCATGTACAAACACAACCCAAGGTTTTGACACCCCATTCATAGTTTTCTGTACCAAATCAGCACTAGGAACAACCAACCGAACTGATGCAAGCTCATCTCTCACCTAAGAAATCCTAGTAAGATAAGTCATCACAACCTCTCCTTTGACCATCTTGGTACTCTTCATATTCTCCCTCAAAACCATCTTGATATTCTCATTTGAACTCTGAACCAATCCAGTCAAAGCATCCCACATCTCATGTGCATGATATTTCCTTGAAATTTTGGGAGTCACATTGTTTTAACAGCATCTAGGATAATCCTCCTAGCCTTAATATTCTTCTTGTTGAAGGCAGCAAAAGCTACCGCATCGGTAGAAGCAGGAATCACAATTGGATTAGCTATAGTATTTCTAACTACCTCATCCCACAACTCATTCTCCTCCAACACTAGTAATATCCAGGCCTTCCATGGGACATAGTTCCCTTCCCCATCAAGCATATCCTTCATTCTCAATTTGGTAGAAGTCATTTTTCCGAAGAAACAATTTCCAACAAAAATCTGCTAACTGTCAAAAGATATTTTGGAATTCTAGAAATTACTTTTCTGTCTGCAAAAATCAATTTTCTTCCCCATTCAGCTGTGATACCATAATAGTTTTTCTCAGTTTCATCCTTTGGTTTGATAGGTGAAAATATCTTCATTTATTGGCAAACCCAGAAAATATAAAGGGCTGGAAATAATAATAACTTTTCAGACTTAAAAAACACTATTGTAACTTAATTTTTCAAGGCAGAAAATGAAATAAATGCACATTCATTCAACACCCAATATTCATAATTTTTTTGCCAATAGACATCTAAAAAACCACAAGGGGAAAACCAATCAGAGAGAGAGAGAGAGATTTATTATTTCTTCTAGGAAAATTTTAGACAATCATTTTCAATCAAAATACAACTTGTCTAAACCAACGAAAATGACCCAACAGACTGCCTCATTTTCTGTGCACAAGCTTCCTCGATTTTTGTTTTTTTTCTCCAAAAACATGCCAAAAATAGAATAAAATATATATTCTCAATTTATGTGCCACAATGAATAAATTATGCCCTCGATATCTGTTCTAAAACAACAACAAAAACGTGTTGTATGGATAGAAATAAATGTTGTCATATAGTCTAGAAATTCGTTCCCAAAAAGTATGCCTGCTCCCTCAGGATGTGTTCCTATCCTTCTCCCTTGAAACTCGTTCCTGAATCTACCCTCAAAAAATTTCCCCAGAATCCGTACAGTACGGATGGTCATACACACCTTGAAATATGTGCCAAGCAATAAATGTTGTCTCAGTTTTTCATGCCCACTAGAAATATCTTCATCTGGGTGCCTCAAAATTCGTGCCTCTCTCTTGCTCTCTCTTCAAGATCACTCTTCTCTCATAATAAAATCATTTTTTTCCCTTTCCCTTATTTTTTGACAAAACCCTAGGTAGGTGAGAAGCCATATAATCCAGTGTCTGATATTAGATTAAATCTAATGATGAGAATAAATGCTCTTATTTAATTCTCATAAAAATTAATTACACTCACCCACTTAAATTTATCAAACTTAACTATAATCTCTAAAGTGACATTAAATGATCCACTTAAGTCATTTAGTGCAAGGGTCACTTAAATTTCCCCTTATAAGTGACTAAGGATAAAGTCACCTAGGGGAAAAATTTCCTAGGTACAAAAATCAACACAACTATCCACAAGTTTGACAATAGTTTGTCCATCTTGAAAATTTTTGGCCATCTGGATGATGATATGAGAGTCTCCTTCGATTATCAAAGGTTCCCATCGATTACTAACGAAAATATTGATGCCTTGAAGTAACCCCTAAAGTTCAACAACATTGTTAGTTTCATGTCCTATATTTCCATGAAAGGGCTGGATAATGCTGTTGTCGTTACTCTGGATAACTCCTCCATACCCAACTGAACCAGGATTCCTTTTGGAAGAACCATCAAAATTTAACTTGAAATGACCACTTGGGGGTGGAAACCAGGTACTCGGATTGGTTGGGATCAGTTTCCTAACCTTGAAAATTTTCCATTCTTATGGGGAACAATCCATTCCCCATCCATTCAAAATTTGTTTTTCATTATCATCCATCTCCTATTCTTTCTTGTTCCACTAGGTAATTTTGATGGTTTCCTGTATATGTTTTTTAACTTGGTTCCAAACTATTTGAAGCGATTTTTTCTTTCCTTTAAAGACTCTTCCATTTCTTTCCCTCCAAATCGTCAACATCAAAGTTCTGAGAAACATGGGAAAGATTTTACGAATAATCAAGTTTTTGTATACCTCCTTACCCATACTTTTATTGTTTGATGAGGTTGGCCTCTCACATGGTCTATCCTCCTAAAAATTGCAGATCCCAAGTTTCATAGGGAGGAATCCAATGAACAAGAGTCCATGATACAATTTATATTTTCCTCCTCATGTTCACATAGGGCACACTAGAAAGGGCCATTCATGCCTCTTTTCATTAAGTTTTCTCCTGTTAGGATTCATCTGTGAGAAACCAACTAGATTAAGGTAGAAATTTTGGGCCAAGGATTAAAGTGCAAAATCGCAGTCCATATATCCTCGTATTGGATTTATTCCTAGTTGAAATTAATATTAGAATCCTCTCTTGTATTATAAATTCCCTTATATTGATATCCCCATCTCAATTTATCATGTCCTCTTTGGATGCGAATGCAACATTAATGAAAGGACTCCACAATATGGTGGATGTCTTCAGCTAGGAATTTTTTATTCCACCAATCATGTGGGTTCCATTCATAATATTATTCATTTTCATTTGCTTCTCTCTAGAATCCATGGAGTTTTATTAGCCCCAGCTCCTTGGCTCTGGTACAACTTGAATGGATGTCAATCTGAGAAATGATCTTTGGCATTTCTACCTTGAATCGTTCTAGAAATTGGAATTATTCCCTTCCCTTATTTACCAAAATCTATGATCTTTTATTATCCCATAAGGTTTTATTTTGCCCAAAATGTATACTACTGGAAAAACTACTAGAATATTCCAGTAATCTTTCATATTTTGGGAATATTTTTTTGCGTGTAACTTGCAATTGGGAGGACTTTGGACCATTGTAAAGGTATTGAAATTATCTACAACTTTTTTGTTTTGTGTTTTTCCTAATTCCTTACTGTTTGTTCGGGATGGGAGTTTTAATAACAAATCATCTTGTAAAAGATGTTTTTTTAAACTAAAAAGTTGTAGATAATTTCAAGACCTTCCCAATGGTCCAAAGTTCTCTCAATTTTGAGTTACGAGAGAAAATTTATGCCCAAAATACAAAATATTTATGGAATATTTTCACTTTTTGTTAAATATGATATTATTTAGAAGAGAGTAGAATGTTATTCCCGCTGTTCGCATGAGCATAATTCCAAATATGGGATCCATGCATGCTTTCGTTAAATATTATGAGATCTTGTTTTGGTTTTCCTTGAGCATACTTAATATGCCATAAATTTTCCCATGGATCTTCTTTGTGTGACATTGAGTGCCAACAAATTTTCGCTCCTAGGACTTTACTATTTTTCTTTGGGTCTCTCAATCCCATACCATCTTGAGCCTTTGGTTACAGACTATGTCCCAACTCACCAGATCCCATCTATGTTTTTCCTGACTGCCTCCCCACAAAAATTTTCTTTGAATAGCCTTGATCTATTTTAGAACCAATTTCGGAGCATCCATTGTAGAAAAGAGGTAGATAAGCATGGCTTGAAGCACTTCTTTCACTAAAACTACTATGCTTGCTAAGTTGTCATGTCCCCACATTTTGACCATCAAAAGTGGTGACCATGATAAACACCTAGGGGTTCTAAGTGATATTATTTAATTACCCTAGGGAAAATTGCTATAATAATTATTTAAGAGGCTTGTACTAAGTTTTATTTCTTGTCAAATTTAATTATCATGCAATTAATTATGTGGAAAATAATTTTCCATTAACAGGAGGGATACTTGGGGAAGCCAACTTGCCAAGGAGGAAATACAATCTGTCATAGGACTGACAAAAGCCAAGAAAAGTTGTCAGATACAAAAGAGTCAACAATGGGCCAAGGTAGGGTTCAGTTTTCATTTGGATACTAAGTCACAAAAGCAAGCAGTTCAAAAAAAGTTTACATAAGGAAAAGCAGCAACTCTAGGGCATAGTTTCCATTCTAGATTTTATTGACAAAAGTGGGCAATGTAGGAAAATATGTCATAGCAAAAAGCAGTAAGTCTAGTCCAAGGAGGGTGCAATTTCCAAATTGGATGAAGTTGGATTACATGGAAACAATCTTTCTTGTCTCACACATGCTAATTTCTTAAGGAGGGCACATCATGTGGCTAGGGTTAGGGTTTTAGCAAGGGAAACTTGGTCAGCGGGTGGTTGAATTTCCCAACAAGTCACCAAAATTTTATTAAAAGACAGGGGGAGCTCCATTACTCAGTTTGGATTTTTAATTGTTTTGATGTTTATGAGCATAATGATTCCTTTTTGAGTGTTGTGCCTCAGGTTCTTGGGAGATGTGCCCCAAGGTTATCATTCCCCTTCTTCTCTCTCTTCCACTTCTATATTTTTGCAGGTGAATTGAGCTAAGGAGGATCCCATCAAGATCAAAATGAATTCTGTAGTTTAATTCCACTTATTCTGATATGCATGTGATAGTAAGGTTCTTTCTTGTAGAGTTTCATTGATTAAATGAACACGAGGAGTGTTTTTTGTGCCCAACTAGTGGGGTATTTGACTGTAAAATGTAATGGGAGTAATATAAGGTCCATGAAAGGATTTTTAAATGTTCTGTTATAATTAATTATGTTATTTAACTTTATAAATTTCATTCTCAGGCCTGATTACATTTTGGTACGGATATCATGAATTATTGTGCACCCTTGATAGACGATTAAGCAAATTTAACTAGTCTTACATTTTTATTGATTCTAAGATATATATGCATCCAAATTTAATTATGTAAGTTGTAAGAGGTTTTTAACTATCCCCACTATCCATCCCAACCTTCATACTAATATTTTGTTGAGTTCATACCTTGTTTGGGAATCCTTCTCTACATAGGGTCTCCTTGGGCCAAAACAACCCTAGATCAATCCAGATATCTTATTGAATGTATGAAAATTTATTTAATACCTATGTAACTTTCCAAATCCCCTAGTTGATTGGATTTTAAAAATTCTTCTTAATTTTGTCACGTCCCCATGCCTCCGACCGGCAAAAAGGGCGTGACTACACACTTTATCAGACTGGGCTAAGAGCCCATGGACATGTACAGGCTTAAAAATTGCCTAAAACAGAATGTTGAAAGAGAATTTAAACTAAAACGTGCACACAGGGATGTTTATCATACACAGATGCATTTTAATCATCATACACAGTAGAAACCAACAGCATTCAAACAAACATTCATTCAACATCTTCATTCCATTTTAATTAACAGTAAATATAGAACTACAGAGGTAAAATACACAAGATTACTTATCTTATAAATAAATTCTTTCGCAACTAGCTAGGTCGCTGCAACATTCCACCCAACCATAGACCAGTGTGCTCCTTAATCTCTCAGCAGCGCTACCACCCCCGAGCTGGGCATGATCCTCCAAGGAATAAGGGAACTAGCAGGCTTACACATAGCCAGGATACACAAAAACACATAGCCAAGCCAACCAAGTTGGGTTTATCAGGCCATTAAGGAGCTGATGAAGGCAATTTGCTAAGCTGGTGAGCTCATTACAGAGCCAAGAAAACCTACACTAGAACTAGCCTGACCTCTAAGACACCCATCCACACCCAACATAAGGAATCAGTCCCTTCTCTGCTACACAGTCCCTCAGGCCCTGCATTCCCTTCCAGTGCTATTCAGGGATGATGGAGAAGAAGGCCAGCCCTCTAGCTCTGTCTGTGTGGTTTCCATCCACCAGGTTTATCAAGCAAATCTAAGCCAACATCTCTACTCCTCTCACATTCCGAAGACCAACCATTGCACTCAGGCAACTAATTAACTAGCACAGCTTAAGGCAGGGAAAAACGGCTCCCAAGTAATCATACAACAAATCCCCAAACGTAACAACAAAAACGGCTCACAACATCAGGGAAAACACACAGTCCTGAAGCTTATCAGTGAGCACAACTCACAGCAGGGGAAAATTCCCCAAATAGCCTGTGCGTGAGACCAACAGTCAGTGAGACAGCCAAAAAACGTGAATGGCTCTTCACAGCCATGGTAAAAACACATGAAACTTCCAAAAACGTGAATGGAAAATGCACCAGCAGCTCCAAAAATGTGAGGAAGAAAACCCAATCCCCAGCACTACAAAAACGACCTCCCATCCATGGGAAAAATGAAGCCAGCAACCAAAAACATGGAAATGAAAGACACACGAAAAACTCCAGCTTCTCCCAAAAGCCCCAACGTGAAGGAGAATGGTGAGGAAAATGAAAAACGTGGATGCATGGAAGAATGGCATACGTTTTGGGCATTTTCCTTGCCAAGGAAGTCAGAACATGTTTTTCAAAAAATGGTTCTCTGCCCAATTTGAATTTTTTCCCATACTCTTCCCATTCCATGCAATAACTAACTCAACCACATTCTGGCAGAAATAAATGATTGGGGAAAAAGACAAGAAAGGTAGTTGACATTTTGATGGGTCCTCTCATAGACATTTGGATTTTCCCCATTGGCCCATAGGTTAAATATTTCACCCCCCCCTTATCCTTAGGAAATCATGCCCCATTCGATTTAGTTGCTGCGACCGTAGCTGGTTGTGTCCATTAATTAATTATGATGCATATTTACATGATGGCCAACATAATATATGCCGCATGCCCCGATATACCATCGGTGACAAATTTAAATCCAAAACATAGCATTACCGATCAATGGTGGGTCTTTGGCCTTTAGCTCCACAACATGATCATTCATAATATATACATCATGTACATTTAATGCAACGGGGTCAAAACCGGGGCATTACAACTTTCATGGTTAGGTGACCCAGAAGTGTGTGAGTAGGTTTTAGTGGATGTTGATTCTGAAACCTAAATGGTCCTTGATCTAAATGTTTTAGGGAATATAATTTATCAGTCCTAAATTTTCCCTGTATTTCTCTCTACATCTCTCTTCTCTCTTTGAAAAAGTAACAACCACATTTCTATTTTTTGGCTAGTCTCAAGAGCTTTATGATTTAGTGCAATTTTCATGTAATATTTTGGATGAAAATTATATCATAGATAATATTTTTATCTTATTATAGATCATGGAAATTACAGCAATCTATGATCTATGATTTGATTTTGAATAATCCTTTCAGTTTGAGCCCTTCCAGTTAAAACTAGTAATTTCCTAACACCTAGTTTGACAATTTTTGCACCAAGTCTTTGTCTGGAGTTAGTATCCCTGAAATATGATTCAGGGATATTACATAGGTCAAGAGTTCTAAAAACCTATTTATCCAGTTTTATTCTCATTCATTCCAGTAAATCTTCGTAAGATAATTTGCTAATCACCCCTTTCGAAAGCGGTGCACCAAGATATTTGGACGAAAGGGAGATTCCTTGGAATCCCAAGATATGCATAATATTCTATTGATTAATCCTAGGGATGTTAAAAATTAATACTTTGGACTTTGTGTTATTCATCTCCATCCTAGACTCCCTTGAAAATGTGTTCAGACATTTCTTCAAAACCCGCGCCTCTTGAACCGATGAGTGTCCCATAAGCATTGTGTCATCTAGAAATTGTTGATGAGATATGGTTTCACAACCAATATGGAGTTTCAATCCCCTTATCTCCATATTTTAAATCTTATCTTTTTTAACCCTGGTCATCCCCTCACCCATTAGGATAAATAGAAAGGTGATAGAGGATCCCCTTGTCTGATACCTCTTCAAGGTTTAAAAGTTCTGGTAGGGGCTCCATTTAAGAGGAGAGAGAAGAAATCATTTGAAGTAATATTCATTATCCACTGGACCCAATCCTGGTGGAAACCATAAGCCTCAATCATTTCATTCATAAATTTCCAACTTAATGTATCATAGGGTTTTTAAATATCAAGCTTTAGCAACAGACCTAGTTTTTTTGTAACCTTCAAAGAGTGGATGACTTCGTCGAATAAAATGATTCCATCCAAAATCTGGTGTCCTGTCACAAACCCCTATTTTTCTTGGGCCAAAAAATCCTGGAGGATAGTATTTAATCTATTAGCCAACAGCTTTTTTATAATTTTGTAATTAACATTGCATAGTGCTATAGGTCTGAATTTACCATGAGAGACAGACCTATCCTCCTTGGTTATGAGATTTAGAAAGGTGGAATTGAAATTCCTTAAAACTCCTTTATGACTCCTATAGTCCTCCGTGATTTTCCAAACTTCCTATTTTATTAAATCCCAGAAGTGGTGGAATAAGTTGGTTTTGAAACCATCATGGCCTGAAGCTTTTGCATCCTCCATTTGATAAACCACCTCCTCCACTTCCTAGAGTTCTACAGGTTTCAACAAAATTTCATTTTGGTTTTTCATAACCTTCCTTGGGATGTGTCTAGTAATCTTCCTAATGTCTCCGCACCTATCTAGTTGATATTCCTTCATGATGGTTTCAAAGTGTTGAACTAGTTTTGTCTCCATATCTTTCCTTATATCAACATACTAACCATTATATTTTTTAACCTCACTAGTTTTTACCATTGGCAGTTCTTGACCATTGTGTGATGAAATAATTGTGTATTTCTCTCCCCTTCATGCAACCATTGGTTCTATATTTTTGTTTCCAAAATTTTTTCTTCTGTCATTCCTATGCACTAAGATGATCCAGGAGGACATGTTCTTAGTGTTTCAGGTCATCAATGTACTGATAATTCATACCTTCCCTTCGAGGTTCTTCTAGTTTTTCCTTGAGAAGCTTCTTTCCTTGGAATATGTCCTGAGATTCCTCCTTATTCCAGGTACAAAAATTTTCCTTTAACTTTCTTAGGTTTTGTTGGAATTCATACATCAAAGAGTCTGCTGATGGGATTCATCTCTTCCCACCATTTACTGACAAGTTCCTTCAAATTCCTGTGTTTGAGAAAAAAAATTCAAATTAGAAAGGGAACCTAATGGGTGGGCCCCCATCCTCCAAAACCAAACTAATAGACCAATGATCAAATCCTGTAGAGGGGAGGACCTGAGTGCTTGCTTCCCTTTTTCATTAATCATTGCCTCATATAGAATGAATCGATATAACCGATAGGCCACATGATGTTCCGCACCTCGTCTGGTATTCCATGTATACCATCCACTCCTAGTTTCTATGTCAACCAACCTCTTCTCCTGTATGAAGTCTTTGAAATAAATATTGGTCGCTTCCAAAGTTCAAATTCCTCTCTTTTTCTCCTCCAATGATGTAATCATATTGAAATCACCATCCACAATCCAAAATTGGTTTTTTATTTCTTGTGCTTCCTTATCCAAGATCGATAAGAAAGTTGGGATCTAGATCATAATACTTGGACCAGAGACATTGGTGAGTATCAATTTAACCTTAGAATTGAAAAATTGGAAGTCCACACTGACAGAGAATCTAGTTGATCTAAAATTGCTGAGGTTTAGGGCCTTAGGTTTCCATAGAATGGATAGTCCTCCAGCTACCCCTCTTGCATCAATAGTTATTCCAAGACTTCCACACCATAATTTACTCCTAATTTCTTTCATAGTGGTTGAGTTGTATTTTGTTTCTTGCAGAACTATCACATCATGTTTTTCCTTTCATAGCATATTTCGAAGGGTCTTCACTTTCCTAGGATTATTTACCCCTTGGATATTACAAGTTATTATATGCATTGGGAGTGTCTCTTAACTTATGAGGATACCTCTTTTATCATCAGATAATAGCCCAATTCAATCATCCTTGTCCCAATTTATGCTATTCTCTGACTATTCATCTTTGTCACATGTTTTCCCCATCCTCGGGTTTTTTTGCTTACTCCCCTTCATTGGATCTTTACTAATGCCCAATTGGGGAAAAGTCTTGGTTTTAAGGATATCTTGCTATAGAAATTATAGCTTCCTTATAGATATGTATCCTTGTCCTTTCTTACTACATTCTTTCTCTGTTTCATCTAGATCAAGTTTCCCTTATTCCGTATCTTTGTTTCCTCAAGGATTTCATCCCCCATATCCTCCATTAACTCTTCTTTCTACATATTTTCTGACTTAGATGGGCATTTATGCCCTTCCTCGATATGAGGTGTGTGGTTATCCTTATTTTCTTCATCCTCCTTGTTATCCATCATGCTCAAGGTCTCAAACCTATTCCTATATTGCTTCTTTTTCTCAATGGTTTGTTTTGTTTGAGACAGGTTGTTGGTCCATTTCAATTTTTTTTTTTGCGGTTCTAAACTTGATTAAAACTCTTTCTATCCTTTTCTTTTTCCTTGTTCTCTTGAGTGGGTATTACCACAAATTTTAGGGTTGGGAAGTCCCTACTAAGGTGTCCATACTTGTGGTATTTTCGGCACCATAATAAGAGTTGTTCCTAATCGGACCGAGTCTTCATCTTCCCATGTTAAATTGATTTCCTGTAGGATTTCTTGTGAGAGTTTCATATAGATAAAGATTCTATCATAAGTAGTATACCTTTGAAGTGTTTTCTATTCATAAAACTTCCCAAACTTCCCTAAGGTATTCTCGATGGACTCTAAGAATTTTGGATCCCAATGCTCACAAGGAAGCGAATAGAGCCTAATCCAGAAAGGGGCAATGCTCAAATCCTTAGTTTTAGGGTTAACCCTCTCCTTCCATGGTCTGGCGAATAAATCGGTTGAATAAAAGAAATATAGACCCCCCATCAAGATTTGACCACGGTCCTCTTGGTTAAAGAATATGATGGTAAAGAAACCCTTCACTCCCAGATGCAGATCATATTGCCCTTTAGGGTTCCATGATCCCTTTATCCACCAAAGCAAATCCTTCTCCTTCGGACAAATTCTAATGAATTTTCCAATAACGTATTTTTCCTTCCATTGCTCCACTTGTACTTTCACCTTCTTAGAAGTGATTTGCAAAGATCGATTTTTTGCATATTGAGGTAAGCAACCCCCCCTCTTGTTCTTTCTATATGTCTCCTTCGTTTTCTCCCTAGATAACTCCTGATCTAGTTGATTTTTTGCATGGACCTAAGTATCTCTAGGGAATATCTGAGATTGGGAGGGGTTTTATCCCCCTCCAAACAACGCCATCCTTTCAAGACCATGCTCGCCATCCTTGGAACACTCCTAATGGCTTCTCGGTCTGGATCAAAACTACCTATGTACCCTTCGGATAAGCCCCCATGCTTCCCTTTACCTTTCGAATTATGGTTTCCTACATGAAAAAAAAACTTCGTTGGTCATATTTAAGAAAGAAGACTTTGTAACTAAAATTAGGTTGCAAACCCAACAACTTCATGCAGAAGCGCTATAAAAATGAAATTATTATGCAATAGAATTTGAATATATAAAAGTATATTTGATAATGAATAAATGTTTACAATGATCTCATGGGCTATACCTTTATAGGAATTGACTGGACATGGGAGTCAATAAGTGTGATATGACTCTTCATTAGATGTAGTTGTTGTTAATATTACATTTTATTATTTTATCATGTTTTATTGTAGTTATTGTTAATCTTACTTTATATTTATATTTGTTAAATTGGCACCATATTAAGGAATTATTTGTCCTCAAACCATAATAAATTGGATTCTCTCCAGTTGAGCATGCTCTCCTGGTGGAATCATACTTATCCTTGTTCCATTTTGGGGGCTTAACTTACTCCTTCTTTTGAGTGTTGGATAGGTTCCTTTTTAACATGTGTATCATACACTAAAGTTATTTGACTTGGTTAATTAACATAAAACCTTGAGTGCTCTTCGATACATACTTTCCTTACTTCTATTGTTGTGCGTTCATATGATATTTTTGTAGTCTTTTCATTAATTTGGTAATTCACCTTTATTAAGATGATTCTTCAATACCATATAATTTATAATGTATGTATTTCCAGTTAAGCTCCATAAATTGATCTTCAAGGTTTGTGGTATAAGCTCCTAATTATATAAACCATTCTACACCTAGAACCATATCCATCCCATTGGGTGGTAGGGCCTAGAATCCTTATTGTAGTTCTAGTTCTTGTATTTGAACATGTATTTTATGACATCATCATATGTTGTCGACATGATGTCCACAAAAGACATTAACAATAAGTTCCTTGGTGGTTTACACAAAAATATTTAATTGTCCAGTGACAAGGATGTCTATATAGATATGAGTACTACCCGAATCTTTCAAGATTTCTAGTTACCTATTTCTATTATTCCCTTGATCTTTATTGTTATAGACAGTGATTTTTTTAATATTAAATGTACATGGATTTACCATTTTTGTACCTCTTTCATTGGAACGTTGATTTCATCAGTCTTCCTAAGATGATGTAGGACTTATTTTATGGGTAATTAATTTCTTTTAGTAATACTTCCCTCTTGCAACACACCATCATCGTTATTATTTGTTTCTAAGAATTAAATATTATAGCTATACGTTTTGTGGTGTTTCGTCATTATCTGAATCTGAGTTGTATGCTACAATAATTTCATTTTCTAGGTTTAGTACTTCAATTTATTCCCATATAGATTATATAGTAGTATAATTACATGTCTTCACATAATGACCAAGATTCCAATTCTTACCACATTGGTGTCAATTGCTATCCTTCATTTTTCCTGAGTATTGATTTTCTGAGTTATTGTCGTGATTTGATACACCATAACTAGTTATCATTTTCTGTACTTCAAGGGATACCTCATATTAAGTATCAAAAATTATTTCGATCATATTCAATAAGAGATTAGATTCAACCAAATTCTTAGGTTTTGATCATTTTAACTCACTGTGGATGACACATTTTAATCTTGAAACAAAGATGTTTAATAATTGATCATTTGTAAGATCCCAAAATATGGTAGCCAAGACTTCCATTCATGCGTATACTCATTTATTGTTCCTATTTGTAGTAAATGAGTAACACTGTTAAAGGTGTTATTTTCTAAATCATCACGAAATATTTTAATAAAATTTTATGTGAACATATGCCAGTTAATGGATATACCACTAGTTTTATTACACCAGCAATTACATGCCACTTTCTAAATATAAATATGCCATCGATATCTTCTCTAATTCACTACTAGGTGGGTTCATACAAAAAATTCCTTCGATTTTGTTCATTGGGATGATATCCTTTTAGTCATCCAAGCCATTGTATTTAGGGATATCAACTTTGATCCTATTTAAATAATTTGTGTTATTTCGGTATCTCAGATAACTTTTGTTTTGTGATTTTGGGCTTGGCGGGTGATCTTTGGTGGGCTAAGGATTTTGCGTATAATGCATCTACTTGTTCAGTTAATCTATAAATTCTTTCATTATGATCATTAATTACCTTTGATGTTTCATAATTATCCTCATTCCTCAATCTTAATAGGTTTTTCCATCAAGCACCAAACTCTTTCTCTATCTTGTTGACAAGTAAATAATTTTGTTATCTTTAAGTGTATTTATAATTGTCCTAGACATCTCTTCTATTTTTCTATCACTTCTTTATCCTAACTCTATTTTCCCATCTATCAACTTTTTCTACCGTTTCTCAACATTTGTAAGATGGTGCCTCATACTATTATCCTCATCCCTACAATATTTAGAATTGGCATGTAGTTCTTCATTGGTCACCATTTTAGGTTTTTTCTTCTTTTTGTAAAACCCACTTTTAATTTTACTTTATTTATAATGTATATAAAGTTTTCAATTTATCCTTTTTACCATATTAAACCGAGTTTGGTAAAAAAAATTACTAAGTCTAGAAAAAATATTTTGCTCGGCTAGTAACTTTTTTAATTGGCTCTAGTAAAAACTATTTTTACCAAGTCTAGTAAGTTTTTTTACTAGGTTTGCAGATTTCTACCAATGTTTGAATCGCTCTAATACCAATGTAGTGGAAGCGCTATAAACATTGAATTATTCTACAATAGAAATTGAATATATTAAATTATATTTGATAATGAATGAATGATTACAATGCTCTCATGACTGTATACCTTTATAGGAATTGACTCGTCATGAGAGTAAATAGGTGTGACCTATGACTCTGCATCAAATTAATTTATTTTTTAAGTTACTAATATTATTTTATTATTGTTATTTTAGTTATTATTAATATTAATTCTTATGTATATTTTGTATACAACCACTAATATTTGGAATTAGGGTTTGTTTAGCTCCCATGATCTTGGATTGCTAGGAATTTGGTAGCCTCTTTGGGATAGCTTTGTTTTGGAACTTAAAAGATGACGTATAAAGAGATCCAAGGAGGTAGATGAATTGATTTTCCTATTCAATTTGTATGAGGGACATTGGTTGAAAAAACTTGGATACTAGGAAGTTGTTGGAGGCAGTGATAGGGAAACTATATGGTGGTGGGGGGAGTTAAGGAAGGTGCAGGTGCCTCCAAAATGATATGAATTTTATTGAGGTTTATCTAATGTAGAAGAGTGTTGATGCGCAACAAGTTCCAAACGAAAGGATAATATATGTGTCAGGAATATGTAGATTGTGTAAAGTAAAAGAAGAGACAAATTCTTACCTACTTCTATAGTGTTCATATACGAAGAAGGTACAAAGAGAATGTGGGTCACATTCTAAGTTGCATACATTATGGGTTAAAGATAGTCTTGTGGATTATTTTCATGTTTCCTCCCTTGGTGGTATTGGATGTTATTTTGATGCCTTCCATAATTTATTATATGGGAATTGTGGTCGGCATGAAATTCTACAATTTTTAAAGGCTAACGATTCCCTACCATGATTATATCGAACTAGGTTGACCATTATTTATTAAATAATTATTATCTGGTACTAGACTCTCATCACTGGTGTTATGTTGGTAATTTTGGGGATTAACAAGGAGACTCTAAGTTGATTCTTCAATGGAGAAAAACAAGAAGAGAAGCACATGAGTAGTAATGGTTTTCTATTATTCTTCTCAAGAACACATTATTTTGTAGGTAAATGGGATTTGGGTCCCATACCAAAAAATTGGGAAGAGCTCATGGCTTTATTCTTGGCCTTGAAGCTCACTACAGAGAAGGAGATAATGGATCTTTAGGCATTTAGGGATTATTTGATGAGAATTCAATGGATTAAGGGGATGGAATCATATTCAAGGAATTTATATTCAACATTTGGCCTTTCACCTTAGATATATTAGTGAAAACTTTCATGATGTTTCATCTTTCCATTTGTTTTGTGAACACAAAGTTCTAGTAGAATCACTCTTAAAATAATCTCTTTCATTGAATGATGGAAATATGTGAATGAATTATGGGAGGGTAGATTGATTTCCCATAGGACTTATGATTGTTAGAGGACATTTGTAGTACATTTTGTATCTTTTCTAAGATCATATAGTTCTTACATCTAGTGTTTTTTGTTGTTGTTGTATTCTCTGTTGATGAATTCCTATTTTGGGTTTCGAGGTTAGAGGTTTGAAAAGCTATACTAATTAGGGTGTCTATTGACCTATTAATATTTTTCTCATGCACTGGATGAAGAATGTATTTTCTCTTCTACTTGAATAGAAATTATGGTTTTTTCCATGATAGAAAAATGGATTTTATATTAAAAGATAAACACCATTTAACGTTTTTTTACACCAAACATTATAATTACTTGTACTGTAATCAAGTCCTTTATTATATTTTATTTACGGTGTAAATATTACCTCTGTATCTTGACTTGTACTTGGAATTGTATTTGAGAGTTTTTCATGCTTCTCCAATATCTTCGTCATACTAGCAAAACAATTTAAAAACAAGAATTCAGAAATAAAAAGTTAATAATTAGGAAAACTCTTTATTTTTAATTACAAAATTAAAATTTGAAAACATTATTTTCAACTTAATAAAAAACATAATTACACTCATCCCCTTTATAACAATTTTCAAAACTTAGATTATTGACTATTATATAGAACTTTTTCAAAATTATATATCTTTTCATAATTCGATACAAAATGAAGGATGAACAAAATATAATTGAATATTATTTTTATATACCCACAATTATCTTTTGCATATAATCACCTTATTTTTATAACAAAATCTAATAGAAAATGAAGAGGGTTAAAGATGACTATGAATGCCCCTTATAAATATAGTATAGCTCATCTCTTATTAATTGTAAATCAATAACAATATTATTATTCTCTACTTTGTCCTTTATCAATTTATTATTCTACATTTTCTTAGTTTAAGTAGAAAGTGTCCCACAATCCTCTCAATTTAAGAGACGGTCTATGTGACCCAATATCCTCTTAGTTTAACGAAGGATCTATATGAGGTAGAATGTTTATATATAAGTTCTATGAAATTCCATGAAGCATATCAATAGTGGTCCTAGAAAGGCATGCATGCCTTGAAAATATTTTTTCCTATCATGGATATAAAACTACAAAAGTATTAACCAAATTTACCTTATAATGTTGGGAGCATGCAACTACTGAATAACTACATAGAGTTTCTCAATTAAGATAACTAATAAAAAGTGAAATCAGGGTGGATAATATTTAAGTCCCAAAGGAAATCTTATATTAATATGAAGAAAAAAAACCATACAAATCATTATCTGAACGTATCAATAAACTTTGAATTGTGTTTCATTTCTAATAATGAATATCCATTATGTAGATCCTCTTGTGATTTAGCTACTCTAAAGTAACTATGGTTTCCAAACTTGATTTTCTAACAATGTATACATTCAATATTGTTCGTTGGAATAACTTTAAAACTAAACATTCCCGATCTTCCAAGTGACATGCAACTTAAAAAATTCTCTAACATAGGCTAGTTTTTATACAAAGGAAGAGTGTTACGAAATATTTTCCATCACCTTTAGAACCAAGGTTCCATACCTTAATAGATTCCCGAGTAATATATGCCACATAAAAAAAATTTAAGCTTAAAGAGTGCATGGTCTTTCTATAGGAATGTAGATAAGGTAATCAAGTTCTAGTCTCAACATAAAGGATTGACATGACATTCTGAATCATTGTAGAAAGATACTTATGAATACATGGTTAAAATTGTAGTTGAAACATACTTCCCTTGAAAAATCCTATGCACATACAATGGTTAACATCTTGTGACATAATCATTATCCATCAAGACAATAAATACGATCTACATTATTATGTTGGAATTCGAGAGACATTACAATCCCAATATTCCTATAAAAGTATCTAAGATACAATTTTAATTGTTTGAATCGTGTATTTTGAATGTGATGTTAAAATAATATATATTCAAGTGCATTGAATTAGCATTTCAACACGCATCACCGATAAAAAAAAATGATATTGAAGGGAACCTTTATCTTTGAGATTTTCAATGTTCAATAACACTAGCTAGTAATTTCCACAAGGGAAAATGGACAACATACAAAATGTATTAGTGTGGGCTCGAATTCAACTGAACACAAAAAATGAAAACCATTTACTGACATCCTTACACTAACCTATTGTATCCCTTGCATCTATTTCATCAAGAGATTGAAATGACTCCCCATTATAATCTAAGGACCCATATTCCACAAAATTATATATATTATCAAAATGATTATAAGGTGAACCAAGGGTTCCACATCTATTAATTCATACATTATAAACATTCTTAGCTGAGTTGTACTACTATGTTGAAATGCACCAATCATGGAAATTACATTTGTAGGGGTATGAGTACACGGTGTGGAAATTATAGAACTTAGGGATGGAATCATAGATTTTGTAGTTTCTTATACCATTGTTAAACTAGAAAATGACCAAGCTTTCCTAATTTCTCTTCCATTTTTTCCTTTATGTGCAACCTAATTATTTATGTTAAAGTACTTTGACATACTTCCCTCGAATAAAAACCATCAACACCATCACAATATTCATCTTCTAGAAGCTTAATTTTAAAAGGTAAATAACCCTTAGATTTATGTGATATAAGCCAACCCCTATGGCTCCAATGGGAAGTTCCATACTCCACTCAAATATAATCACAATAAATAATAGTTTATGTGCATATTGGACAAGGAATTCAAGGTTGTAAAAAATATTTGCGGTATTAGAAATGATGATGAGGCCCAAAAAATAAATTTCTCTTTGTGAGGTAACCATATAAGCTAGGAATTATAGTTGTCATTTTCATATCATAGGTGGTTGCATGAAGAATGAAAATATGCAAGTATATAAGTATATATGGAGAGACTCCTTCCTTACAATGCATTTTTTTAGAGAGTGGTTCATCAAGAGAAGTGGAAAACAAATGAAAATGCTAAGGTTGACTATCCTTTGTGAGGGTCTACAAATTTGCATAATCATCATCATAGGAAAATGAGCATTTTGTAAGGTGTACCCAAAATTAACTTTTTAGAGTTAAGAGGGGATACATCATAGATCTTTTTATCATGCATGAGTGGTCCAACATAAACTATGACAACATAGGTCTATGACACCAAAACGGCGATAACATTATCTATGACATGACCGAGGAAATATTATTTTGGGTAAGGCATGATAGTGATGTCCAACACTTTCACAAAAGTGGATGATAGTATATTATTTTGAATCCCATTCTCTACAATAAACTTAACTAGTTGATCCTTCACTTGAAAATTGCGAGTGAAGACTAACCCATGCTAAGAAGAAATGTAAAGGCATGCCATAAGCACAAGGTGATATAGATTGGGTGCAATGGGGTTCACCACATTAATTTGTGTTAGAGTAGTTTTAATATGAAGAATTGTATAGGGATCAATGAAAAATATCTTAACAAGGCATGAATGGGTAGGAAACAATATTATCAACGTTATGTGAAAAAAGTACTATTAAGAGTATAATAATATGTCATAGGTGAAGATGTATAATGGATAGAGGATTTTGTGGAGAGGTTTAGGTGGGATCAAGTATGGAGTGAAAATGGGTACTTTCCCTGCACTTTTCTTTCTACTACAAGAGAATTCTAAATTCCTAAAAAGAGAAATGCACTAGGGAAATAACTCAATACATATACATATTAAATTAACACTAAATAAATTAACACTAAATACATATGAAATATATTATTGAACATGGATTTTGTAGAATACCTCAATTTATTGGTGTATTGTCTATCTAGAAATATGTTGCAATGGGATCCACTTTGCCCCTAAACATTCACTATGACCATCATTATAGAATTATTCATGAAGAGAAATACATAAGTAGCCATTATAATTGGTAATGAAATTAGAAGTGTGGATCAATTCCACATTATTTAGTATTAGATTCATTGGTATTCATTCAACCGATCATTGTTATAAAGTGTCCCACCATTTTATTATCAACCCTTGTCCCATGTGACAAACTGTAGATGAAATGGTATGACACTGTATTATCTAATTCTTGAATTTACAATATGAGGATAGTTCTATAGAAAAAGAATCCACTTGATCCCCATCAAACACACTAGAAAATTAAGGCAATTCTAGTTTAGGGTCCCAATGCATTATAATATGCATATAAATGCTTACAAATAGTTAGATTGACAATATTTTTTATTATCAGTTATGAAAAGATATGAGTCTATTGTTGCATAAATTATGTATGGTGATATATAATTCGTTGTTGATGCTGCAAGATTTGATTCTATGAATCTATATGTAAATTCCCTCTTTGCGAGTTGATTTACTAGGGTACAATGTGTTAAAACTAAATAAATCTAAAATTTCTACTCCAACGCAATTATTTAAGAGAGATGACCTCTTTATAGAATCTTGGCTATAGATCGTAGATATAGTGGATGTTGTTCGCTCTATTTTCATTGGCTCTAGAATGTAGGAGCATAATATTTGATGGCAATTGATAAAAAATGAAGGACGGACAAAATTAGAATGCATTCTTAATTCTAGATATAAAAAATTATATTCTACATAGAACCATTCTATTATTATAGGAAAAATTATTGCTATATGGGGGGAATTAAGGTTGATTGTGTCTTCCATTATCTGAAAATATTATAGCTAACTAAATTTTAAAGATAAATCACAAAATATTCTACTAATAACATTATTATTCTCCAACTTTTTCTTTCTAACGTTTTATACCATAGTAACCCAATAAATATTTTCTCTAAATTATTATATTTACACAAATATATTTACAAAAAAAAATTACAAGAAAGAATGGAAGGGGATTATGTGATCATATCCTTTTCCTCATAGAAACAATAACTGAAAGAAACCTACAATAATTAGCTGGGTCCAAAGATCAAAAATCATTTTCGATAGAGGCCCTTTAGTTAGATGTTGATGGAAAAATACATATTCCCACATAGAGAAAAGGAATATAATGAGATAATCTAATTCATGAAAACTGACATACACCTAATCCTCCATAAAATAAATAAACTTATTATCCCCGAGCAATGCAAAATCTGTACAACTAAAGGTGAACTTAAGAGAACCATTCATCGACAAATAAATAGAATTTCAATGAACATTCACCTTAAGCATTTTCAATAACCAATCCTTAAGAAAATTCCAATATCTTTTTGCATATTGACACACCCAATTTTTCTTTTTGGTATACTAGAACACTTAAAAACATGAAATATGTCATGTTCCCATTTTGACAACACCATGAAGCAGATCGAACCCCATGGATCCTAGTGACAGATAAAAGTAAATAATTAATGAGGGGTTAAGATGAGGCAATTATTTAATTTGGAGTGTCCATTTAAATTTATCCATAGTTGCTACCCACTTGGAATAAATAATTATTGGGAATTTAATATTATTGGTAGAATTGATATTTTTTGGGGTATGCTGAATAAATGGAGAAATTAGCTCACCAATTCAAAATAGTGGATAAGGTTCGAGCAATTACTTGGAGTAGAAGTCAAGTAAGCACTAGAGTCCAAAAATGATGCCAAAAATGAGAAAAGAGGAATATTTCAAGAAAAGAAACATAAATCCAGAAAGCAGGATAAAACAGGAATAGCAAGAAAGTATGAAAAGTAGGAAAGTTCAGAAAAAAAGGAAAGTCAAAAAAAGAGGAAAAAGAAGGAAAGCCAAAGGAAAGAAAAGAAAGGAAAGTATGTCCACTCATCGGTGACCTATTCTCACACGTAAAAAAATACAAGTAAATTGCTCAACAGGTCAACATTAATTCTATAAAAGAAGTATTCCAACTCCCTTTCACATATTTTGGCTAGTTTGAGAAATTTTATGAATGCATTTGTGCATCTGAGAATTGGGATATGTGCCCCTAGTCAAGCATGGTCGATGTGCCCCAGGATTCTATGAGAGGATAAAAGAATTCAGCCATTTTCATTGATTTTATTTGTAGTTCATGCATCTGATCAAGTCGAATTTCAAGATTAGAAAAATAATCATCCATTCTAGAGATCGAATCTCCAAGCTTCCTATGGATTTCTAGAGCTAGTTTTTGGTGTTGAAGAAGATAGATTTTTCCATGAATATTTGAGAGGCATTATTCCCTATTTATGATGAAATAAAATAATATTGAATCTGATTAGGTCTAAGAGAAAGTTTAGAATCATCATCACCAAGTTTCGAGATCAAATCATCCCTCCTCCCTCTTTTCTCCTTCTCTTTGGTCTATGGACTTCTAGCAATTTTGGACCTATGTAATAGATATTTTGACATATGTATGATCTGATATGTATACTTATGTCTACTTTACTTTTAAATATCATATTCATACCAGCTTCAGGTCATTGCTGAAAGTCTTGGGTTTCCTAGCACCAGAGTCGTAATTTTGGAGTTGTGCTATGAGAGGTTACTTATGTAATTATTATGAGAATTATTTAAACACTAATGTCTTTGATATAGTATTATTTACAGTCTCTGCAAGTTTCATAATATTCTAATCTGTTTTGATTGAGTTTTGTATCAATCTTTTACACCCTACCTAGAATTCATGGCTAAAATGAGTAGTTTTCCAATTCGAAGCATTTTATGTACATAAACAAGTCCAATAGTTTTAATTCTGTTCTAAATATTATTTAACACCATAATTATGACATTCCATGTTTAAAACTGAATCACATTACCTCTCTTATTTCCTTTGGAAAGCGTTGAATCTTGACTAGTTGCACAGTCCTGGTAACTAGTTTTCATAGTTCCACCCTTAATATTCCTTATGACTGTCCAAAATTGTTTAAAACCTAAATATAACTTTATGTACATGGATTATAACTTTATTACCAATCCAAATCAGTTCTCCAAATCCTCTGGTTTTGGATTTGAGAAAAGTGCTTCCTAGTTTCACGGTTAGGTGACCCAGCAGCATGGAAGTAGGTTTCCGCGGAGTGGAATCGAAAAATTTAATGGTCCCTGATCTAAATTTTTTAGTTAATACACTCTGTAAGTCCTATTATATCCCTTATTGCTTCCCTCTGCCCGATTCCCTGTGACCAAAAGTATCAGACATTTTCCCTTATCTGCTTAGCTTCCAAAAGTTGATTGGTTGTTTACAAGTTTTATTTTACAACATTAAGATAATTTGCATAAATTTAATATTCTGATCTGAATATCAGATCAGGGATATTACAAAATAGGACAATATAAAGGCCACTCTTGGCCAACTTCGTCTTGGATGAAACCACCTAATAAATCAGTAACCATAAAAAAATTATCAAATTATAAGAAAACTTATATGACCAAGAATTTTGAAATTGATGAATATTTCTATCCTTTGAATCCTTGAATATCAAGTTAGAATTTAGTACCATGCATAATGGAATCCTATGATGAAGTATGGAATATATAGAATGGCATTCATACTAGGAATTTTAGGAATTCCATTATACATTTTATACAATTTAGCATATGTGATCCTCAAATATCCATTATTTAAGGATTATTAAAACAAAAGATACCATACTCTTGAACAAGAGCATCCCATTTTTTCAAAATGGAGAGATTGAATCCAACAAATAGCAAGAAAATTTTGTTCCCTTCTGAGTCGATCTTTGATATAAAATATGGGGTAACTCTACCACACATGAATATTGAACCTTCCAATCCCAAATGGGTGGAAATATGAATCACAATTAGGAATATTTCCCTTCCACTACTAATGAATCAAACCAACAACTACCTTCTAGGTATCCTAGATATTTTGAAAGTTAAGGGAACCAAAAACCTAAAACACAGGAGGAGATGAGATGTTATTGCATAGTTTGAAAATCCCCCAAATTATACATATGTGTTGAGATGAAATAACCCAATGCCACAATAATACATGTTAAGGGGATGAGCCTTTAATACATTACACCATCCACTTTTTTATTTTAATACTCCACAAAGTGACAACATTAATTAGAACAAGCTCCCTTGTACTTAGGAATGTTGTAAATTTCCCATGGAACTAATGAAATTACTCACTCTCCACCATACTTTCACCACATATAATATCTTAAAATATAATAAATCCATAGAAATTGTTTCCTATTAGAAAACTAATATAACGTATAATAAAATCCCATTCTTGAATAATACAATCAACAAGAGTCAACTTGTTATGAATGGAAGTTCCTTATCATGTCATATATGAAACTTACTCTATAACCTTACACACATGGTGACTAGTGACAACCCAAACCCAAAGAGAATACACAAATTTCATCTGACAATCCTAGGTTCAATATAATACTGAAAATCAAGGGTCAAACCTAGAGGGGTATCCAAACCTACTGAACAAAAGATAGTTTTGAGAGAATTGAGTATGGCACTTGCGAAAAATAAAAATGTTTCTAAATAAGAAATGTCCCCATCGAAAAACATATTTTCTTCTCTTATTGCGAAAGAGAATGATGTATGTATAATACTAAGCTCCAAACCCATGAAGGTCGCCCATTCAAAATAGCCACATAGTGACCACGCCCAACCCAAGCTACCATGAAGGTGACCTAGGCATCCTCCCCAAGGAGGACACATTCACTTTGTCATTGTTATTCATTTTGGTAAAGTAACAATTGAGGGTTTTCCATGTGTAGTTATTGTTTTACTTGATTGTAATTTTTTATTGACATTTAGATTCATCTTCCTAGATCTAGGGATTTGTGCATTAGTATTCTAATATATTATCATATTGTGTGAATAATTTGTAATTTTATATAAGGTTCCTTGGTCTTCCAAATGAATATTTATCCATTTTATTTCCAAGATAAATAGTCCACTCTCTATTGTTCTTATTGAGTTTCTAGGTATTAAATATTCTGGTAATTTCATTTCCTTTAGTTAAAGTGATTCATCTCCAACCTACGTTTTCTAGGTTATGGATTTCAGATATACACAAAATGGTAATAGGTAATTAGGATATCACTTTCTCTTGTAAAAATTTTAGGTGCAACACTTGTCTTAGTTAAATCAATTCTTAAAAGAGAAATTCTAGAACGAGTTCATTAGAGTTTCCCTCCAACCCAAATATGTATTATCACTTGTTCTAAGGATATATCTTAATTTGGTTCAACACTAAAGTGGATGTTCCTCCCAAGAAATAAGATATTTTTATTTAAATCTTGTATGTGGTAGCACAATCCTCCCACCTAGATCTCTACTTCCTGGGTCAATTTTTAGTTGTGTATCTAGTAACTTCATGGATTTTTAGTGCTCTAATATCTCAATATTTTAACCAATATTTATTTATCTAGACGCCCATCTATGAATCCAATCTATTCCTTACCCTATATTCTAGGGTTTTTTGTTGTCTGATATTTCGTGTTAACACTCCATCAAGCCCGGGAAGCTAGGGTTTTCTAGTCACAAATATTCTACCCTTTTATCTCCAACATTAAATCATGGATACTCATGAATATTCACCCAGTGACGATTCCAAGTCAACATATGCCCCTTTAATCCCATAAATCATCAATATTTTAAAGTATGTGTTCATTCATAAACCTCAACCCATTATCTTTAAGTTGGATTCAAGATCATTCCTCAAATATGATGAGTAAATTAAGGGTGATGATTTGGATTTATAGATCCATGACATCACTACTTTTTTTATACCAACCATAATCTCATAGAAGACCAACAACTACTTCTAATTAGAAATCACATATAGGGATTAACAAAAGCTTGGTGTCATTTTAAACAAAAGGCATACTATATAAATAATTTAGAACTTGTGAGGCCTTTTGTGACGAAATTAAGAAGAATTTATACCCACCTGGATACGTCATAAATATATGTACGTATTAGTTTAAACACAAACATGTATTAGTTTAAGAATAATTTATACCCACTTGGATACCTCATAAATATATGGACTTATTAGTTTAAACTCAAACAGGTATTATGGTGGACCTTACAACAAATTTATAAATATGTTTTAACTCATCATCATTTTCAATTACAAATTATGTATCTAGTCTAGGTACTCATTATTATATTCACTTCATGTTTGTTGGGTTTTATTTGAAATGGATTTTCTATGTTTGAAAGTAGTACCATATACAAGGATTTACAATGGTCCTTCACCATTGAATGCAAAGTTTAGCATTTCCCAAAATTTCCTTCAACACAAAACCCTAATATTGTTGCCAAGTGTTAAACTCACGATGCTTCTATGAGCCTCAAATTCTCTTCACATTTTTCTATGAACCGTAAGACCTATTCCCCTAAATATCCTACCACACACTAATGTTTTTCCATTCATCATACTTACATTCACCATTTTGTATATTTTAAGGTATTTAAATCCCTTCCCCTTCAAAAGACCTATTTATCAATCACTTCAACCTAGAAATTGAAGAAACCTTCCATAAAATTATTCTCTTCTCATTGGGTTTTGCATGATGATCAAATTTTTCTTACCAAGGGTCTATGAAGTAGGAGCATCCTTGGCCTCAAGCGATGAGCATCCCCAAAAACGTTTTGATTATTTGTTATTTGTTGTAGGATGAAATAATGTTGTTGTAGATCCATGTTGTAGATACCTACTGCAGATCCACTGCAGCAAGTTTACTCACACAAACTAATGTAGGTTTTGTATCCATGTCTTCTATGGGTGAATATTGTGGATGTCATAAATAGGAAGTTGGAACAACCATAAAATTTAACAATCAATCTTGACTTCTGACTTCCGACGTTGACACATCAGAATTTCGCAAGAAACAAAACACATTGATCAATCTCAATTTCCAATTATCGACATTTGCAATGTTGGGATAGAAACATTGATACGAAAAATCAATGGTCCTAATTACGCCAAACCAACACATAAACACTTAGCCATTTTTTCTGGGTAAACAACAAAGGAATCGATCTGGTTAACAATTTTTATAGATAGTTCATAGCTTTAAAACCTTAATTCATTTAGTTAAATACTTCATCGATTCACGAAATAAACCATGAGTTATTTGTCTAAAAATCATTAAGAATTTTTTTATCAATTCAGATACAAGTTCATAGTTCATTTAAATCCATTAATCAACAATATAAATCAAATATTTTAATAAAATTAAACAAGCTAACACAAATTTAAATAAACAAGTTCTTGTGATTCCAATTTTGGAGATTAACCTTAACTTTTTACAATCCATTAGTTAATAACTACATGACCAGAATCATCATTCTAGTTCACATGTCTAATTTTTTTAAAACTTGTTCATTTTAATCGAGCAATATTTCCAAAACGTTTTGTAACAATCCATTACAGTTTCTCAATCCAGATAATGTTTCCAATCCAATTAGTTTACAAGGAAAACAATGAATATGAATTGGTTATCAATTTGGTTGAAATGTTAAACATAAACGATCTTATTATGCAAAATTCAACCGTTCCTAAAACATGCTACTCCTTGTTCTAAAATATTTGAGGTTCTTTAATAATGGCATAATACAACCTTTGAAACAGATAATGATATGCCTCAAAATTCAAGTTCAGCAAGTTGGCATAGAATAGGTTCATGGTTCAAAATTACATGTTGATTGCTTCCACTACCACCATCAAAGTTCTCTCTCAACCCCCAATTTTATTTTACCGATATTCCCCTCCTCTCTTCCCTTGATCAATTCAATTTTTCCACAACCCGTGATTTCGCTCGGGAATCTAGTTTCTCTTCCCACCCACACGTGGTCTCCCTCAATGAGCCACATTCAAACATGATTAACTTCCTAAGAAAATTTTAATCACCCTCCTAAATTTCACTTAAAGTTAAATAAGGTTTAATATTTAATCACAAGTTTTATACTTTAAGGCATGGTTTAGGTGGTAAGACTTATGTAAGGTTTAAGGTTAAGAAAACCTTGAGCCCTGCTTCAACCTCTAGTGAAAAATTTGATCCTCATTCTTTTCAGCATTCAACCTCTTCAGAAGTTAGTTGTGGAATTTATATTAATGATAACAAAATATGAATGCACAACATTCCACGAATTTATATTTTATAATTCATATGAACTAAAACAAACTAGGGGTCTAGGCCAAGGGTGTTACATTAAATGTGGTGGGTGAATGTTCACGACATTATATCTCGAGTTTTGGGTGAACCTTTTTTTTTACTAAATTATAATAACACATTTGTACAATAAATTAATGTTTAGAGAGAGGGGGGAGTAGATTGTGGGATATGGGTTTAGGAAGAGAGAGCTATATAGATATTGGGTTAGGGGTTGAGAGAGAGGGAAATTGTTGGAAATTTAATAATATTAAATTAACATTTTAACACTTATTAATATTTAATTAATATTTTAACATTTAAATTAACCCTTTACAATTTTTCCAAAGTGACATAGCTATTAAGTATAATTTCCACCCTATATTACTCATCCTATTTGAATAGTGTGGCATGCCAAATCAATTGGGGACTATTTCCACGAACATAGCCTAGAATTTTGAAATGAAACATAAACTTTTAACATCTCAATGGGATAAAACCATGATCAATATGCTAATTTTATATTGTTGACATAATTACACTTATATTGTTACTTTTATATTAACATTAATGTTAACGTTAGGGTTAAGAGTTTAGGGGAAGAGAGAGAAAGAAAGAGAGAGAGAGAGAGAGAGAGAGAGAGAGAGAGAGAGAGAGATATTGTGGATTAGGAGTTGAGAGAGATAAATATAGACTAGGGTTTAGCAGTTTATATATATATATATAGAGAGAGAGAGAGAGACAGAGTATCAGATGTGAAAGAGTGTGAAGTATTGAAGGAAAAGATGCAGAAGCTAACCAATATCTACTATTAAGTTTTGGATTCCCCAAATACAAAGAGAGATTGGGGATTAAGGGTTGAGAGAGAGAGAGAGAGAGAGAGAGAGAGAGAGAGAGAGAGAGAGATTGCATGTTATGGCTTTCGAGAGTGAGTGAGTGANATGGGTTTAGAGAGAGAGAGAGGGAGATAGATATTGGGATTTGGGGTTTAGAGAGAGAGAGAGAATGGGTTTTAGAATCTTAGGGAGAGAGGGAGAGAGAGATTGTGGGTTAGGAGTTTAGAGAGAGAGATAATGGGGGTTAGGGTTTTATAGAGAGAGAGAGAGAGTACCAGACATGAAAGAGTGTGAATTCTTGAAGGACAAGATGCAAAATATGACCAATATTTTCTATTAAGTTTCGTATGAGAGAGAGAGAGAGAGAGAGAGAGAGAGAGAGAGAGAGTAAGAGAGAGATAATAGGGGTAAGGGGTTTACAAAGAGAGATAGAGAGAGAGAGAGATATTGGGGTTAGGTGATTAGAGTAAGAGAGAGAGAAATTGGGGATTAGGGGAATAGAGAGATATAAATTGGGGTTTTTCAATTTAGAGAGATAGAGAGAGAGAGAGAGAGAGATTAAGGGATGAGTGTTTAGAGAGAGAGAGATAGATTGTGGGTTAGGAGTTGAGAGAGAGAGAGAGAATGGGGTTTATGGGTTTAGAGAGAGAGAGAGAACTAGAATTGAAAGAGTGTGAAGTATTGAAGGAAAATATGCAAAAGTTTACCATTATCTACTTTGAAGTTTTTGATGCACTGAATATAAAGAAAGAGATTGTGGGTTAGGAGTGGAGAGAGAGATTAGGGGTTATGGGGTTAGAGTGAGAGAGAGAGAGAGAGAGAGAGAGAGAATATCATACATGAAAGAGTATGAAGTCCTAAAGGAAAATATACAAAAATGGACCAATATCTACTATTAAGTTTTGGATTCCTCGAAGAGAGAGAGAGAGAGAGTATAAGATGTTAAAAAGTATGAATTCTCAAAGGGGGTTATAGAGGGATACATTTGGATCAAGGGGAAGAGAAAGAGAGAGAGAGAAAGGGAGATATTATAGTTTAGGGGTTTTGAGAGGGAGATATATTGGGGGGCATGGGTTTAGAGAGAGAGAGATTAGGGATCAGGGGAATAGAGAGAGAGAGAGAGAGAGAGAGAGATTGGGGGTTAGGGATCTAGAAAGAGAGATAAATATTGGGGGTTGAGAGTTTAGTGTGAGAGATAAATATAGAGATTGGGGTTACGATTATGGGGAGAGAGATATTGTGGGTTAGGAGTTGAGAAAGAGAGAGGGAGGGATACTGTGGGTTAGGGGTTTAGAGAGAGAGAGATTACTAGAAGTGAAAGAGTCTGAAGTCTTAAAGGAAAATATGAAAAAGATAATCAATATCTACTATGATGTTTTGGATGCCTTGGATCTGGGGAGAGAGAGAAAGAGAGAGAGAGAGGGTGAGAGATTGGGTTTGATGGGTTTAGAGAGAGAGAGAGAGAGAGAGAGAGAGAGAGAGAGAGAGAGAGTATCAAACATGAAAGTGTTTGAATTCTTGAAGGAAAAGATGCAGAAGATGGCCAATATATACTATTCAATTTTCAATCCCACAAAGAGAGAGAGAGAGTGTTAGACATGAAAGAGTGTGAAGTCTTGAAGGGTTTTAGAGAGAGAAAGATAAAGGAAGAGAGAGATTGGGAGTTAAGGGTTTAGAGAGAGAGAGAGATTGAGGGATAGGGGTTTATAGAGGGAGATTTAGAAAGAGAGAGATTGTAGGTTAGGGTTTTAAATGAGAAAAATATTGGGAGTTAGGGGTTTACAAAGAGAGAGATATTGGTTGTTAGGGGTTTAGAAAGAAATATTTAAAAATGTAGAGATTGGGGGTTAGGGTTTTGAAGAGAGAGAGGACGAGAGAGATTCAAAGTTAGTGGCCTAGAGAGACATATATATATAGGGTTTATGATTACTAGTTTAGAAAGAGAGACAAAAATATTAAAGGTTAGGCGTTTAGAGAGAGTGAGAGCTAGATTATGTGTTAGGGGTTTAGAGGGAGGAGATAAAAAGTGGGGGTTTAGGGGAGAAGATATATATATATATATATATAGAGAGAGAGAGAGAGAGAGAGAGAGAGAGATTAGGGGTTAGGGGTTTAGAGAGAGAGAGAGAAAGAGATCGACAATGGTGGTTAGTGGTTAGATTAGGTGAGAGACCAAGAAAGAGACAGCGACTAGGTGGTCAAGGTTAGGGGAGGATTATAGGGAAAGGGATATATATAGAGAGAGAGGAGGATGGGCAGGTGGATAGTGACAGTAGGGGAGAGAGAGATAGAGTGGTGCTAGGGGTAGGATGGTGAGGAGTGGGGGTTTGGGGAGAGTGGATAGATAGAGAGAGATTGAGGGATAGGAGTAGGAGGGTGATGAGTTGGGGTTTGGGAGAGAGAGAAGATAGGGTTCAAATTTGAGAGAGAAAGAGAGGTATTGGTGATGTTTAGTGGTAGGAGTAGGTGAGATACCAAGAGAGCTAGAGAGAGAGAGAGTGGGTGGTTAAGGGTATGGGGGGATTAGGTATATATAGAGAGAGAAAGAGGAGTATGGATGGGTGGTTAGTGGTAGGAGTTTGAGAGAGAAAAGGAGAGATTGAGGGTTAGGGGTTTGGAGAAATTCTTTGTGCACTTTTAGTTTGCATACGTATTATTCTGCGTGAAATCCTAAATTTAAATTTCTTTGGTTTTCTTTCCTTTTTCCAAATCTATGAATAATGAATTGGCAATTTTGCTTCTAGGTTTAGATTGCTAAACCTTGTTCCTTAGACTGCATTATAGAAAAAATATCATGTTTTTCAACATTAAATCTATATATGCGAGCCACTTGTACACTGCTAATGAAACTACACACACTTATAGATATCTCTATAAATATTTCTATTTTTATTCATTTCAGTTTGCAATCATGTCATTTTTACATAAAACATAGGTCATGGATTTCAGCTATAGCTTTTGATTCACTCACCTATTTCGAAAATGGAAAAAAGCATGCATAAGTATATTAGTGGGGTCTAACAAAAAGGTGAATAAATTTTGTTAACACTATAATATGGGGGTATAATGCTCGACCTTCTCATTTTATGGCTTTGGCACCTTCCTTAATTTTAAGAAAATATAAAATTAGCTTGAAATTGTTTGGAAAAATAGCATTGCACTAGAACCACCTTTTATCTACAACTATACATAATTTGTTTATAATTTTGGATTGTTTACATATCAAACCCGGGGCCTAATGGGAACATATGCATTATGTTTAAGAAAAAAAATAACATACCAATTTGAGAAGAACACCATTTTTGGGGAGTTATACCTAATTTTCATATGTAAAATTTATATATTCCAGAAGGTGATTTGATTGTCTACATTTCATATTTTTACCTCATATTCTAAAATGATGTGTAGGTACTTAAAAAATTCATTTTAATGGCTAGATTTGTGTTTTTTTGGAAGTCCATTGCAACTAACATTTCATAAGTGGGTATCATTACCTTGCACAAACCCAACTATTGTATGTGTTCGAGAAGATGGTATAGGTACATGAAAGTGGCCATAATAATGCCTTAATTTAGTGGCCCTGCTATTATAAGAAGTGTGTACTGTTATGGTTTCCTATTATGGGAATTATTTTTTAAATGTGTGATTAAACTCACAATGTGGTTGTGCTATGAAAACCATCAAATTTTCTTTGGAAATAGGTATTGGTTGGAGAGGTGGAATGATGTAAAACATGGGTGCAAGGGTGTAGGGTGAATATTTGATATCCTTACAATGTTGGAGCCTTATTGTGAAATATTATGAGGGTGTAGGAAAATGGATTTGGAAAAGGAATGTAGTTGAGTGGATTCACATGACAAAAATATATTGGGCTTGGAGGATGTATGTGGTGGAGAGGAGGAGGTGACAATTTGAGGGATGGTCTTCTATGTACATTGATGAGATGGAACATAGTAGTAATCAGTGGTGTAAGAAGGTGGGGAAAAGGTGGTATGAGACAATAATACATGGGTTATAAGGGAGGTAAACATTTTAGGAGAGAGGTTGACACATTGATGATGTTTGAAATTAGTGACCATGGATTACTACTTGAAAATTATAAACCTATTTAAGTGTAACAATACATATGATTCTTAATAAAAACATAAATTAAACAATGGCATTCACATATATAACACATAAATTTTACCTAGAAACCCCCCAAGGGAAAACACAACTTTACTTAGACCTTGATTGGTCTCTTTATCTCATCGTATTAATTCCAATGTTTACAATAGAATATATATGCATTCACTAACCTCTGAAATCCTAATTTCTAAACCAGAATTAGATTGCAATGGGTCGAAAAACAATTGTAAGAAAATAGCAAAAAATTGAGAAAAAAAACCCCAATATTTAGGGGTGAGCCCCCAAACACCCATCAAAAGGGGGTTGGTCTTGCAAAGAACATAACAAATACCCACGATATTAAGTAATCAGCATTCTATAAACCAATGGTAAGAGATATAGATATAGTGGAACCATTGATTAGTTGGGGGGGCATCTAGGGAAACATTGTATAGCCTAGGAGGAGCATAATAAGGTGAAGGGGTTTTGGATTTAGTTTGTGTTTCATGCCTAGATCATGGATACAATGTGGTCAAGTGTAGGGATATCAAATAATCCAAAATCATGGATGAAAATAAACAATAACACATAAATGAATTAAAGGGTTAGGTGATGTCAAGCTCGACTAAAATATTAGAGAAGATCACAATGTAGTGCTAGATGGTTTTGCCTAAATTTTGGAGTAATTGGAACAATTGGCACATCAAAATAATGTAGGTAGAATTCAAGGTAAATATATATTCCAAGGTTTTGGTTAAAGGCATCCCAAATGGTAAGGGATGTATAATTGAGATGAAGTTCAAAGTGAGACTATTGCGATGTTAGGGTCACATTTTATTGTTAGCATTATACGAGTTGCATGCATTGATCTTTCATGATGTTTGAATGCAATTTAAAGTAGGCACTGAGGAGTTAAGAAGGTAGCCTTATATTTGGCCTCTATACTCAATAAATGAAATATGGGAATCTAATTGGAAAGGAATGGGAGCCTTAATTTGTTGGCATATTATAGCTCTATAAGAGATAGAGTTAGCTACTATATTGATGAGGATATTAAAAATCCTCAATGGTTGAAGAAGGTCCAAGACCATGATGTGGAGGAATGGTGAAATACTAAAAGAAGAATTCATGAGGTAGCTTCTATGTGTATTGTTACTAGGGATACAAGAAATTGATTCAAGATGTGTTGATTGGAAATACGTGTTCTTATGTAAATAGGAATGTATTATCAAGAGATTACAGCCCTATTTCCTAATTGTTGCACATAAAAAAGCTGGTTGGATTAGTTGCACCTTTAAATTTAGAAAGACCAAAGACTAGATAATTAGTATATCCTCTCTAGATCAATAGTTTTGAACCTGACTAATTTAAACAACCCAAATAAGAATGTCCACAGACTAGGTGAAAAAATAAAATAAAAAATGTTGAACTAGAAATAGACAACCTTGTATTTAAACCAACCATTCAGAGTGAAAAATAAGGCAATATCATGCAATGATTTTGATATGAATGTTTTCATGAAATACTTATCTCTCCATGGCCACACATGTAATATTGCAAAAATGGTTTTGATATGATTGGGAAGCTTTCATTAATTGTTGGCACTCAATCCTACAAGCTTCAAGAAAAAGGGATTTCTACTTATGGGATTATTATTGGGTAGTGTATTGGGTACATGTCATTCACTTATTTCTTGGATTATTAATGGGTACATGTTATTGCACTGTGATAAAAGACCAAAACTTCCAAGCTTCGCTGAGCAGCTGAAAAGAATCATAAGTAAATCTTGGCCATTTGGTGGCCATTTGCGGATCCTTAAAATAAATTCTCTGAAGATTCAGTGGTGAGTGTGTTCGAGCCTAATCTATAACATCCACCCGCAAATCTGAACAAGAGCTATCTGTCTTAATGTAACCATTCGATTCTACTTCGTCCATGAGGTCACCACAAACCTTGGGCAAAAAACCCTAGTCTAGCACTGGAAATGTACATTGAATACCCCCACTTCTACAACTAAGAATCGCTATTAAAAAAAAACAAAGACATAACAGTTAGCCGAGTGAAACAATGGTAGAGAGAATTGGTCGCGCATCAGACGAACTAGAAAGGTGGTTATAAATTGTTGTGATATCTGCTACAAGGATGTCAATCCTGTTAGGGAGGATGTCGAATCCATCTCAACGCATGCGTTTCTGTTTGCAATAATAGCTTAAATATTGTCCGCCAGATAAGAAGGCAGCCTATCCTTTATGCAAGATTCATATGATTTACATCTTTTCCAGCTCAGCTCGTGAAAGAAAAATATGCTACACCGTTCATGCAGCCCTCACCGAGGCACGACTGTAAAAGCAGTTCGAGGGATAGGTGACGTCCGAGTATCGGTGCCATGGTGTTTTAAGAACAATACAATACATTAGAAATGAGTCTGTTTTATCTTCCATTGTCAGCCATCACTTAGAACCATAGGAACTAGGAATGACCTCTCGATCTAGGGTTTCTATCTTACTCGACCATATCCATGTGAAATACAACCTAGATAGAACATTATTCAGGTAATTGTAGCAGTTTCACAGATTTGAATTGTTGGAATTGCAAGATGCTTTGGCGGGAGGGTAGGCCTTTATCTCTGCTTTGATAAAGATAAGGTTCTAAGGGTTTTACTTATATATTCCATAATTAAGCTCACAACAGATATAATACAGAAAAGACATGATAAAAATAAAAAAAACCTGGAACATAGTACTTCATTGATTATTCAATTTGTAAAAAAAAACAATTCTTACAATTTTATAATGCACTAATCTTCATCTAGATTGGAGGTTGGAAAAGAAATGATACACATGTAACTAATATAACTAATGTTAACTAAAATTTCTCAAGAAAGAATGAATATTTCCACATAATCCTGCCTTAGATTTATGATAACAATATCTCAAATGTTTTTGGTAATGATTAAGACTAAAGGATAAAATGTGATTAGGGGAAGAAAAAAATGACTATTGGAAAATAGGGAAATGGATTAAAGAATTAAAAGGAGAGTTATATATTTAGAGAATGGATATGAAATCATTATATTATTTTATTAGTATGTAAATAAGGGAGGTTGTTAAAGGTAGCTAGTCCCTACCTTATGCATATGTTAAAATAGTTTTATGTATTAAGTTATTAGACTTTTTCTAAATTAGTTTATTGGCTTGGAGACATATGCTCTTAGTTACTTATGTAGGTAGAATTCAATATATAAGTGTTTATACTTATTAGACATCTTGATCATAGAGTTTTTGGGATCTATTATTGCATAGGTGTCGCTACTTTATCCATGCTTCATAGCTCAAAAAATAGTAATCAACCAAATTATTATATAGATGAATTGTGAAATCTCCTTACCAAGAATAATCCCAATGCAATGTTGAGGGTTTAGGTGACAAGAGAAGCAAAATACATGAGGGGCATGTGGCAAAGTGTCTTGCATGACGTTCATGTGTCAACTGGTCTTTTGCAATGTTTTTCCATGTATAAATATCCTTCACATGTGACAGTGTTTCCTGGGTGACCGACGCATCTACTTGCATTGAAACCTTGTCCATAAAAAAATGTATAACCTTTTCGTGTCCGAATAATAAGGAAGTCATTATATTTCTAGCTTTACTATCAAAGCTCGAGTCTGTTGTATGAGCTATGACTGCAGCGTTTTACTTGTACACTTTGTTGTGTATTTAATGAGCTCTTGATTGCTACTTGATACTGTGTGGAAGATATATGTTATTGCTGGTGTATATCGTATATTGGAGAACCCATTGAATGATACATGTTGCTGGTGTTGCTTGAAGACTGAAGTTGTGACCACATTCTACGTGAAAGGAGATTGTTGAGACTGCCCATCTTATTGACATCATATTTTCTGTGTCATTGTATCATTTTTCAAAACTTGAAGTTGAAATATTAAGATTGTAACTCACCTTGGCAGAGACTGTAGACCTGCAAGGTTATTATTTTTCTATTTCTCTTTGTCATTATTGTAAATTACACTAACAGTTAGAAAAGATGCAATCTTTGGCATCAATAGTTGGTGCCTCTCTCTCTGGCAAAGATCATCCCAAAGGAGAAAGCATCAAGAGAGGCAGAGGAAGAAGAAACTTCAGAGGCAGAGGGGGCAGAAACAACTTCAGCAAAATATCATATTTGAAGTGCAAGCATTGTGGAAAGACTGGGCACACATCAGATCAGTGTTGGGCTTCATGGGACTCCATCAAAGACAAACAGAACCAGAAGAAAGATGACCAAGATGCTAGTAAATCTTTCGATTCTTGTATTGTTGCACATTGTAATCTTGGAATTAATGAAATGACTTCACTTTCATCTTACAAAGATTGTTGGCTGCTTGATACTGGTGCAACATCACACATGACATTTAGAAAAGATTGTTTTGAAGAGCTTAATGAAACAATAGATGACATAGTTTACTTTGCAGATAAGTCAAGTCTTAAACCAAAGGGAATGGGCACCATTCGACTGAAGATGTCTGGATTCCCTGATTTCTTATTGAGAAATGTTCTCTATCTTCTAGAGTTGCATAGAAGCCTGCTGTCCTTGGTGGAGATTCGACAGTGAGGCCATTCCATCCACATGTTTGATGGAATCGTAGAAATAAGAAAGTCCTCTGACAACCAAGTCATCATGACTGGATACGAAGATGGGAAGCTGCTGAAGCTAAAGGGTTCATCTGCAAGAGTTCAGAACTATGCCTACCTCTCTCAGCATGGAGAAGGTAATTTGTCATCTAGTTCATTGTGGCATGCAAGATTTGGTCATCTAAATTATAACAGTCTTCGTTTGTTGAGAAAGAATGGTGTATTTGGTTTTCCCACCATTCCCAAAGAGAAGAACAAATGTGATGCATGTATATTAGGGAAACATAGTAAGCTATCATTCCATGAATCTAATTTCAGAGCAAGTAGGAAATTAGAATTAGTACATTCTGATTTATGTGGCCCAATGCCAACTCCTTCAGCAAATGGGAATAAGTATTTTATGACATTTTTTGATGATTACTCAAGAATGTGCTAGATTTACTGTTTAAAGACAAAATCAGAAGCATTTCAAACATTCAAAGACTTTCATGCATTGATAGAAAAACAAGCACAATAAAAAATTGGTACACTTCGTACTGATAATGGGAAAGAATACACTTCAAATGCTTTTGAAGATTATCTTCGCCAACATGGAATTGCACATCAGACTACAATTCCCTACAATCCTCAACAAAATGGTGTAGCAGAAAGAATGAATAGAACCATAATGAATATGGTTCGCTCAATGATGTTTTTCAAGAATGTAAAACTAATGTTTTGGGGTGATGCAGTAAAATGTGCAGCCTATTTGAGAAATAGAAGTCCCTCAAATGCTCTTGATAGCAAGACTCCACATGAAATGTGGTTTGGCCATCTCCCTTCAATCAGGCATCTCAAAGTTTTTGGTTCCACCTGTTATGCCTTGATTCCAAAGGAGCAAAGAAACAAGCTTGGTGCTCGAAGCAGAAGATGCATTTTCCTAGGGTACGAAGAATACTCCAAAGCATATCATTTGTATGATGAGGTAAACAAGAAATTTTTTATTTCCAGAGATGTCATTTTTCTTGAGACTAATAAAAATGACCAGTCCATTGAGAGACAACTTGATCATTTGGAAAGTTATCCTCATCCAAAGACATATTCCGAAAATGAATATGAAATTCCAAACCTTGAAGGGGGGATTCCTATTCTGGATCAACCTTTGGAATTTCCATATGAAGCACCAACTCCCCCGCATGAAGAAGTTCCTGCTACTTCACTTGAACAAGAGGTTCAACTGGATGATGTGATTGAGAGAATTGAAAGACTCTCAATCAATGATGAAGCACCACTAGCTGATCAACGAGGACCATCATGGAAGATTCCTAAATGAGCCACAAAGACACTTGAAAGTGTCCATCTGGATGAAGTCGGAAAGGCGGGAGCGAGAAGTTCGAAAAGACATGGAGGAGAAGTAGATAATTCAGGTGATGACATGGATGTATCATTTGATTGTGAATTTAATTTATCTGCTAAATTTGAACCAACTTCCTTTGAAGAAGCTCTGTAGAATGAGTATGATGCACTCATAAAGAATGGAACTTGGAAGCTGGTTGACCATCCAGTTGAAACCAAACCAATTGGCTGCAAGTGGGTGTACAAGAACAAATACAAATCAGATGGCTCACTTGACAAGCACAAAGCGAGGCTTGTAGCAAAAGGCTATGCAAAGAAGGAAGGAATTGACTATGAAGAAACGTTCTCTCCTGCAACAAAATGGGCTACCATCCGTACCTTACTCTCTTTAGCTACTTAGAAAGGGTGGAAAGTTCATCAAATGGATGTGAAGACTGCTTTCTTGAATGGAGACTTGAAAGAGAATGTCTTTATGTCTTAGCCAGAAGGTTTTGTTGTGAAAGGAAAAGAACAAAATGTATGCAAGCTTGTCAAATCCTTGTATGGCCTAAAACAAGCCCCTCATGCATGGTATGAAAAGTTAACCGAGCATCTTTTGAAGTTAAATTTCGAACATTTTGATCTTGATGATGCAACATTGTTTATAAATAAAGTGGGACTTGATCTGTTGTGTATCTTGTGGTGTATGTAGATGATCTTTTAATGACAGGGAACAATGAGAGCTATATAGCATCCATAAAGAAAGATTTGAAAAAGATCTTTGAAATGACAAATATGGGACAACTCCACTATTACTTAGGAATTGAAGTCACTCAACATCCTAAGTACATATTCCTATCTCAAAAAAAATATGTTGGAGAACTACTAAACAAATTTTTCATGACAGAATGCAACCCTATATCTACTCCAATGGAACAGAAAATGAAGCTCACATCAAGCGAAGCAAAAGAATTTGATGATGCGACCAAGTATCGACAACTTGTAAGGAGTCTTATCTACCTTACAACAACTAGACCAGATATTTCTTATGTTGTTGGCATACTTTAAAGGTTCATGCATAAACCTTGTGAAGGACATTGGTGAGCTACAAAGAGGGTTCTAAGATACTTGAAGGGGACTCAAGATGTTGGACTGAAGTACTCTAAAGTGGATGACTTCAAACTTATTGGGTACTCAGACTCAGATTTTGATGGCGATAAGGAGATAGGAGTATCAACTTCTAGATACACTATGAGTCTTGGATCAGCAGTTGTCTCATGGAGATCACACAAATAGTCAGTTCCAACAGATTCAACAATAGAAGCAGAATATGTGGCTGCAGCTGAAGCAACGAAAGAAATAGTATGGCTCAGGAAGATACTTGAAGATTTGCAAGAAAAACAAGAGAACTCCACTCCATTATTGGTCGACAATACTTCTGCAATCAAGCTGGCTAAGAATCCTAGATTCCATGATCGAACCAAACACATCAACACAAAGTATCATTTGATTCGACATCATGTAGAGGCCAAGACAGTCCATCTTCGACATTGTTCCACAAATGATCAAATTGCAGACATCTTCAACAAAGCGCTTGGATGAGAAAAGTTTGAAAGATTCAGAAACATGCTCGGACTTACGAACACCCCTTCGGATTAAGAGGGGGATTGTTAGAATATAATCCGTAGGGATTATATATTTTGTAAATAAATAAATAAAAATGATGTAGGAAGCCGAAAAGGCTGGGCGGAAGGTGAAACACAACCGTCACATGTAATATATAAATGTATGCATTAGCCATGAATAATATAGAATCAGGAGTTATACCTATCAGAAAGAATATATTTTTTATTTACTGAAGGCCACCTCATATCAGGATAGAACACATTTCCCTACACCTCCTCACTCCTCAAATAGGTCTTAAGAGCGTTAAAGTGTATGTGTTAAGAGGGTCATTTTGGGTCATTTTAACGTTACAAATCACACCACCCATCAATCAGAGCAAGTGCATGTGGCTCACGAGGAATAACATGACCATGATTTGTTACCATTGAGATTGTTCCTGTTCCAATTGCAAAGCGATTGTTCATGATCCCATTGCAAAGGAGAGGAGGAGCTGCCAGTGAATATTATTTATGTATTCTTTCACGTGGTTGGAAACGCTAGACCAATCACGTCACTATGAACTATAAACACCAACAACACCAACTTTACTTATCTTTTCTTTGGAGCTTGGCATGCTACTTTAAACATGGATTTATTTATCTACTTTTCATTGAAATATTGGACCATTGAACCTCCCAGAAATCAATAGGATGACGAAACCAATATTCTAACTTGGCTGACAATACGAATAACACAAGATATATTAGGAAGTGTTATGGAACCAAGAACTAACACTAAGAAAAAATAACAAGTACCGGTTGTACTAGAGCTCTGCAATACCAAAAATAAAGTGCACAAAAATTGATAGCAAAGGAACTCTAGACTAATGATGGATGAACAACGATGAAGGCACTTGAACAAGATCTGTGAACCATGGGTTGATACTGATTATACATGGAGGCTAAGGAAAGAACATTGATATTTAAGGATGGAGGAAGAGGATAAGGACATAACATTGATAATGAAGGAAATATAGACAATAACCCTTATATGCTCATCAGGTTGCTAGGTGAAAAAAATCAAACATATAGGTCAGTAGTTCTAAAATCTACAGGAGGAGTTAAAAGTCGAGTAGCAAAAGTAGATGGTTATGTACCCTTATTACTTACTAGTTTCTTATTCATATTATCAAATTTAATAGAGAATAAACAAACACCAAAAAATAACTAAAATAAAGATCAATTAATTGCATGCTATCCACGTGGATGGATTGAGTGAGTTGGAGCTTACTATGTCACTTGTGCCTAGCAGATCTCAAATGCGAGACACTTTGCGATGAGAACCTTAATAACCTTTACGTGTCTAGTACAAGTCAACACTTGTCAATTAATTACAAACATCAAGGACTAGGCTTCGATTCTCCATCAATCACCCAATTTATTCAATACCAAAGATCAAAATTCTCCAACATAAAAAGTGAATATGGGGATTTACGAAATATGATGGAACCTAAGACATGATACCTACCATTTCCCATTTCAAGGAAACTATAATATCTCTATATGTATACTTCTATAGTGTGAAAACTCACTATGTGGATAAATTTCTAGTGTTGTATGCACCTGTAAGGAGATTTGAAATGAACCGAATTACTTCTTTTGCACACATTGGTGAATCTTTATTCTATGGAATTTATATGTTGTTCATATCTGTAATCTAAACACTGTGTATGATTCTATTGTTTATCTATGTTTTGCTTGTGTGTGTGAAAATGAAAATAAATACACGGTTAAATGTTGATATTTGTATGTGCGAATAGTTGAATGCATGTTTTTGAGGAATCAAAACATCCAGCTTCTTTGATTTGAATTCTATTTGCATTCGACATCATGTCTGTGATGTGCAATGTTATGCTATATGCTGCAGATAAATGTGCTCATTTTCAAATAGATGTGCAATGTTATTCCTAATCTTGCTGCAGATAAATGTTCTCATTTTCAAAAGAGAAGAATTGATAATGGAAGCGGTTCACTAGTCATCATTAAAGAAGTCATTCTCATGGAGAAATTGTCAAGAATTTGTCAAGAATCCAGAAATATTCTAGCTATTTATGGAGGTTCCCAATATTTTGATGGTAAAAATCAATTATTACAGGAATCTTTTCGAATATTTGAAATACTAATTTGAAACAAATTCACTGATTTCCTTCTTCATAGAAGCTTCCTTGTTTGCAGTATTGGATAGCATGTAGAGAAAACAACAAACATCATATGATACAGTCTATGGATCTGGACCGCAGAAAATAAGGGCCTGAGCATGAAGCAACTTCAAGAGCTGATCATGAAGTAACTTATGCATTCCAAGAAGTGCACAAGTGCATATGAGAGGTAAATTCTTAGGGTTTATGAATGACTAGTACAACCACTACAACCAACAATGCACAAAAAGTGGAAAGATGCAACAGGCCACCAACAAAGGATCCAGCAAGAGCCGAAAAAGTATCTCCACAAAGCCTATGGTTTTAGATTGAAAATAATGGCCTACGTTATCTCTCCAATTCTGGAAATTTATCCAGCTGCTAAATTCTCAAGGGTTTTATAGCGGAGAATGGAATAGAGGACAATGGAAATTGTAGAGTAGTCTATAGAGTGTAGATATGCATGTGCACACAAGAGTCTTAAGAGCAATGCACTATTCTTCTTGCATTCCAAAAATAATAAATGTTGTTGTGGGATGGCCTCTGACAGGGATTTATCACAAACCCACTGGGTTTGTCTGCCATTTTCTGCTCACATCTATGATGCCGACACATAACGAGCTACGCCATTCAAAATGCGAAGAAAGGAAATAATTTCATCTTAAATAAAACGGTGCAGATTGTAGTGAATTTAATGGAGCCTGGACCCCATTCAAGATCATTGGATTGTTATAGAAAGGGATAGAAGGAAACATGTTTTATAAATTATGATCCACAATAGTTTTCTATCAAAGCAGTTCAGGTTGAGGTCAATCAATCCTTTGGAGACAATTCTGGTTTCAAGCTTCACTTTGTGGGGTATGCATCTGAAACTTGCATGAGGATGTTTCATATTCTTTAGAAACTCATAGCATGATTCTGTTGAGGTTCTAAATCTTAATGCAATTTTTTCATAAAATTACTTACATGATATTTAGACTCCTGTAAATATTTTCTGGCATGGTGCATGAGGAGCTCTCCTATGCATCCATCGAGAGAAGCTCTTGTATGAATCTAGCCAATTCTTATGCCCTCTTGTTCACCATTTGTGTTCTAAATCAAATCTGAAAGCAAGTTAAGTGGCCTTTCCCTCAGCCTTTGAGCATGGGTAATAAATAGGATGTGGTAGTGCAGGTGTAGCTTTTCGCTTTGGCAGTGTAGCTACCATGTACACACATGGCCAACATGCAACAACCATGTTTGTGAGATCATTGTAATACCACAATTGTAATCCAAAGTGGAGGATAGTACTTATATCCTAAAATTTAATGTCATAGGTAATGCTAGATTGATTTCTAGCATTTCTTGGTTTGTTGAAAATTATTCAATAATCATATTTTTACCCTAAGAATTTTAGGGACACTGTACACTCCACCTCAATATGAGGCCAAATAAGAGGACAAATCTAGCGATTGGTGGAGAAAAAGTGTTGGTTATCTTTTGCAAATAAAACTTAGGATAAACTATCAAACATTGTATTGATTCTTGTGTGATGTGTATTAGTTTTCGTGCTGATTAATAGAATCCATGGCAAGCCGATTCATAGAGTCCCTGCTGGCCTGATGGTAGGGACTAAATTAACATACCAAGTATAAATAGGGTTACGATATGGATGGAAACAAATTAAGTGATTTGAATGAATCATCTAGTTAAATTATTTTCAAGTTTATAAAAAATCAATAAAGGTAAATTGTGTTGATATATTTAAGGTAGCTAAGTTTTTTCCATATTTTGTTCGTAAACTCTTGAACTTTTTCTTGGATTGTATGATCATATTGAGAATTTTTAAAGAGCAATTAAAAGTTTGTTTTTTCATTATTCTTTACATAAGTTCTGGAGTCCTTAAATTCGAATTTGATTGCATTAATCACTATCAATAATTGTAATGAAATATGAATGAAGGTACATAGTCATAATTTGACCATTAGGATGAACATATTAAATGGAGAACATGTAGATTATTTGAAAGTTCATTTCTCTTTTACATATTTTTAGTTTTAGGAGAGTTTCAAGAACTTAAGTTCTATTCTTAAACCTAATCGATATACAAAGAGATATTGGGGATGGATATTTCCTAGGATAGATAAAAACAATTCATTTCTCATGTGACATGTGGATCCCAAGAGGAGATGGATTAACTCTTTTCAAGGCGGTATTATAATCCATCCAAATGTATTTCCACTCCCTAGCTTCGATCCCAAAAAGTGTTTTAGATAAGATTATAAAGATTTGTTTCAATATCTTATCAGGTGGGAATGAAGAAGATAGTTGTATCCTCTAGGCTGGTCAATAACCTTGAAAAAAATAATGTCTTATGGAGTTTAAAACTTTTCTATTTGGGGGGGGAGGTCTATGGTTGAAAAGAGCCTCTCTAGCCTCATTTCAAAAGAAAATCTACGGAAAACTATAATTCTCCAAATATAATTTCCCCTAAAATATTATTAAATTGGATAATGTCCCCATGGAAATCTATAAAAAATGTTTCAAACCATTGGAATGTTAAGTTACAATCTATTTTTGTGATTGGAAATTCTCTAGCTTGGAAAGTTGGGAAGGCCGAGTATCAAAGAGAGAGAGAGAGAGGGAGAGAGTAAGAGGAGGTCGTTATGAGTAGGGATTGTAGGAGGGTGGTTAGGGGTTGTGAGAGTGTGTGAGAGAGAGATATGGGGAGGTTGTTAGGATGTTTAGGGAGAGAGAAAGAGGTGGGGGTTAAGTGTATGTGGAGAAGTAGGGGGGAGAGAGAGAGAGAGAAGAGGGGGAACTTAGTTGTATGGGGAAGAGTAAGTGTGTGTGTGTGTGTGAGAGAGAGAGAGAGAGAGGGTGGGGGTTAGGGGAGAGAAAGAGAGAGAGATCAACATGGAGGGAGGGGGTAGGGTCATAGGGATTAGGGTAGTAAGAGAGAAGGGGAAGGAGAGAGAGAGAGACAGGGTGGTAAGTGGTAGGGGAACAAGATTAGGAGAGAGAGAGAGAGAGGAGGGGTTAGGGTAGGGGGAGTATGAGTGAAAGAGAGAGGTTATTGGGTGTTTTTTATGGATAGGTAGAGTATGAGTGTGGTTAGGGAGAGAGAGGGGGGTTAGGGAGGGAGAGAGGGGTTAGGAGTACTAAGATGTGTTTGAGAGAAGGGGGGGTGTTAGGTGTNCGAGGTGGGGGGTTATTTGTAGGTGGATGGGTTGGGTAGAGAAATAGTAAGAGAAGGAGTCAATAAGGGTTAGGAGAGAGAGAGAGAGAGAGCCAATGGGGCAATGGTGTGTTAGGCGGTTGGAGGGGAGAGAGAGGGGTGGGGGTTAGATATAGGTTGAGGATTATGGGAGTCATAAAGAGTGAGAGAGGAGGTTACTAATATTTCTGAGGAATATTGAGGAGAGAGAGAGAGAGAGAGCAAAGTAGGGGTTTGTGGAGGAGTCACGATAATTAGAGAGAAAGGGCGACATAGGTGAGGAGTGTGAGTGTTGCAGTTAGAGAGAGATAAAGAGAGAGAGAGAGTGATCCAGATATGTGTGAACGAAATGAAAGAACATATACAGAGTCATAATAACAGACATTTTGCAAAGATAACAAAGATATAGTAAACACATATTCTATTAAATTACGGAAATATAACAGACTGTAATACAATTGCTAGAATGGTGGTAGCTATCTCTAAGAAGAGATGTGGCTGCTACGCTCATACATGCCAAGATGAATATAAAATGAGGCCAAAGGGACCTATTTATAATAATAATGAGGTTGAGAACCCCAAAATTCCAAAACGTAACCCGAGAAGCTGAACCGTCATAAAGTTTGCATCCCCAAGGTGGTAATTTGAACAGTCAACTTTCCGAGGTCATAACTTTTGCATACAATCTCCTATTTGGGTGTTCGATAGCTTGCTGGGAAGCTCTATCTAAACTTTAAAAGTTTTGGTCAACCAAATGAATGTTGTTGGCAACCAATTTCCTCCCAAATCGCCAAAAAATATCATTTAGGGCCTCAAAACGGCCCCAGAAGTTTGGGACCAAAAAAACTATAGAAAAATAACTAGGAAACTGCCATAATGGACAATTATTTTGAGCCATTGGAATAGGTGGGTGGCCACCAATATCCATATAGATCAATCCTCCCTCCTTAGGAAGCAATGGTCTCCATTATGTCGAATCCCATATCATATTCCGAGTTGTGTGTTGAGTTGATCTCCTGGTGTGACATTTGCTGAAGTGAAGAGGATTTCTTTCTTTGACATACCCAGATGGCTGTAATTGTTGTATGGATGATTTGTTTCTGGATGAGCACCTTGAGTGTGTGGCCTTGTATCATAGAGGTACTCGGATAGATGAGGAAACAATGGCTCTGTCTTCTTCTTATGTCTAATGAGAAGAGACACCCTATGCAGAGGGTGTGGAGGTCTCTATGATCTTATGTTCTTCTTTAGACGCAATTATGAAGAGGAATATTTTTATGATGTGGGAGCTTATCTTCCTACCTTGCGAGACTTTGTTAGGTGCAATGGTCTCTGGTATTCGATAAATTTTTCCTCCAAAAGTAACAATGACACTACGAGGCCATGACTCATATACAGCATGATGCTTCCACCTATATGGTTGTCCTAAAAGAACATCACAGACTTCAAGTGGGGCCACATCACACAATACCTCCTCTTTGAAAGGCTTGATGCCATATGGTAAGAGGCATTGTTGAGTAATGCGGATACCTCGTCCTTGGCTTAGCCAACGAATGATGTAAGGTTGCGAGTGTGGTGTTGTTGGAAGCTCCAATCACTTGACGAATTCTGCTAAGATCAGGTTCTTTTGGCTACCATTGTTAACAACAAAATGTAGAGGCATTCCCTTCACCCACATCTGTGAGTGGAAGAGGCACTCCTCTGCCTCTCACTCTTCAGGATCCTCTAGTTGAATCTGTGCAGTAGCAATAGTGGTAGTGGGGTTTGCATCAATGATCTGCCTCCCATTGTATACAGATGTGGCATTGGGTTCAAAATCAGAATTAGGATTTGATTTTGAAGATTTGATCTCGGCCACTAGTGGCTACTTTGAGTGACATTCATCAGTGTTGTGCCAAGGGATTTTATGAAATTTGCACCACTTACCGGTGTCCTTCTTTGTCTTTCCATCCCTCTTCTTTGCTTATGGAGGGGACTGGTTGTCATTTCCTTTTGCTATGTTTTACAGGCTAAAGTTTCCCTTCCCTTGCTGCTGTGGTGGATTCACAGGTCCAAAGTCTCGCTTGTTCTTTTGTTGAAATTTCTCCTTGATTTTGAAAGCATACCGATAGGCGGATCCAAGTGAAGATATGTCGAGGAATTCCATCTCAGTTTGGATGTACCGATGTAGACCACTACGATATTTTAGAATTAGGTGCCACTCAGAGTCCTTGATACCCAGCTTTGTGCGCAAGGTATGAAAGTTGTTGGTGTAGTCCAACACCATTTGGTCCCTTTCTTGAGGCAAAATGGTCCATTTTGTGTACTGGTCATCATAGTTTCCCATAGGGTAATACTATTCCTTGACTGCATCTATGAAAGACGCCCAAGTGGGATTTGTTTCAAACATTCCAGACTCATCCGATCAGTTTTTCTCACAATAAGTACCCCACCAATTTTGGACATGGGAGACTGCCTTAAGGAGCGCAAAGGTGATCTTTCCCTATCGAAAAAATTATGGATAGAGAAATACCCTTCTATAACATTCAACCAATTTCCAGGGCATCTACATCGATATTTTATTCAAATAAAGGAATATCAAAGTTAACTTGTACCTTGAACGGAGTTGCATCCCCGAACTGGCTGCTCATTGAAGATGCACTTGCTACTGCTGACATTCGTAGAAGGATTTGGGTGAAACTATCCATCATCTCGTTCTTTTGTCGCTCGAAGGATTGCTCAAGAAACAACTTGATAGGATCTCCTGCTTCGTCGTCTCTCTTTTTTTCCGCCATGGGAGGTCGTTTGGAGCAGTGAGAATGGTCAAGTGAAACTAGTTCAAGACCAAACTCTCTATACTCAAACCTCGTCGGGGACATGTGCTGAGAAACAATCAAAGAGCGATTTCTCTAATACCACTGATCCATATTTATGTGTGAACGAAATGAAATAACATATACAGAATCACAATAATAGACATTTTGCAAAGATAACAGAGATACAATAAACACATATTCTATTAAATTGTAGAAATAGAACAAACTGTAATACAATTGCTAGAATGGTGGTAGCTATTTCTGAGAAGAGATGTGGTTGCTATGCTCATTCGTGCCAAGATAAATACAAAATGAGTCCAAAGGGGCCTATTTATAATAATAATGAGGGTGAGAACACAAAAAGTCCAAAATGTAACCCTAGAAGATGAACCATCGTAAAGTTTATGTCCCTAAGGTGGTAGGTTGAACAGTCAACTTCTCGAGGTCATAACTTTTGCATACGATCTCCGATTTGGGCATTCGATAGATCGATGGAAAGGTCTATCTAATCGTTACAACTTTTGGATGGATAAACGAAGGTCAATGGAAACCATTTGGCCCCCAAATTGCCAAAAAACGTCGTTTAGGGCCTCAAAACGGCCCCTGAAGTTTGGGTCCCAAAAAACTGTAGAAAAGTAACTAGCAAGCTGCCACAATGGACAATTGTTTTGAGCCAGTGGAATAGGTGGTTGGCCACTGATATCCATCTGGATCAAAGAGAGATATTGGGGGGTGGTCATGGGTTAGAGGTAGAGAGAGAGGGTGGTGGTTATGACGTTAAAGGTAGAGACATAAATGTGTTAGGATATTGGAGGTTAGTGTAGAAAGGGAGAAAGAGAGTGAGAGAATGGGTTAGTAAGGGTTAGGGAGATGAGTATAGGTGTGTGTGTGTGTGAGAGAGAGAGAGAGAGTAGGGAGGAGGGGGTTAGGGAGCTATGGGGAGAGATAGGGATAGGGGGGTGTTATAGAGTTAGAGCGGGGGTGTGAGGGGGTTGGCGTTATGCTAGAGAGATGGAAAGAGGGTGTTATGGGGTTAGGTGGGTTTAGGGAGTTATAAAACAAGTGTTATGGGGTNGGGGAAGCAGGGGTGTTGGGGAGGAGGTTTTATTAATTAGGTTTAGGGGGTGTTAGGGAGGTGGTGTTAAGGGGGGCGTTAGGGAATTGGATAGCATTTTTTCTGTAGATTCCAAATATTTTTTTTTTAATATTTTTTCTTTTTCAAGTTTTCTTCTATTTTTCTTGTGTCATGACTCCTTACCTCAAAAAACACATTCTTAGTGTTTTTCCCAGAACTCTTCTGTTTCTCAAGCATTTTGAAAAAAATTGTATGGTGCACTAAAGGACACTAACCTTTACATGCTTTCAAAAAATCATTTCATGATCATTTCATTAAGGTCTCAAAGGATGCACCCACACTTGGAATATTATTTTCTAGGTTTGATCACTTAGATAATTAAAAATAAAAATAAAAAAATTATTAAATTTTTTTGTTCTCGATATGTCTACCACTTTCCATACCTTTAAATTTGTAGCTAAAAGAATTCTGCTAAAAAAATCAAACTTTGGATAGTTAAACACATTTTCAATAGAAAAAAAATTATATATTCCTAAATGTCATTCAATTTTTTACATTTCATCATTTTTAGTCATCACAAGATTCATTGTGTATGTATCTAAAAAACCCATGTAAGTTGGTTGATACATGTTTTTTTAATTTTCTATTCCATCTAACGTGTCAAAAGAGACCCTCATTAAGGGGAAATTTGTATCTATAACATGACCATTGTATCAAGTAAGACACTAAAAAATCTAAGATGGTTGGAACAAACAAATTTTCCTCATTACATATTCTTAAGATATTAAAAAAAAATCCAATGGATGAACGTATTATGAGAAAATAAATATTTAAGTTTTTTATGATTATTAAATGGATGAGCCTATAGATATTTGAGTTTATTCTTTTTTTTAATTATAAAATGGATGAGCCTATAGATGTAATATCCCTATTTTGACCCCATTATATTAAAAATTGTATATGATGTAAATGTCATATTCAATCATGCTGAGGAGCTCAAGGCCAAGGCCCCAGTATGGATCTTGCATTTTATGTATCAGCGAGTAAAATCGATGCATATGGTTTTAGTGCTAATCAGACACATTATGTTTTGGACATCATGTAAATATGTAAATTAATAAAAATACCCACAACTACTTATATCAATGCAACAAAAGAGATGAGGGCATGATTTCAGAAGGAATAAGGAGAGAAAATATTCAAATCCTTGATCCAATAAGGTAAAGCCAAATTTTAATAGAGAAACCCTTAAAGTTGTCAGCTACCTTTTTTGTCTTATTCACCCAATCATTTACTATCTTCTAGAAATTGGTTGAGGTAGTCAAAGCATGTAGAATTGAAGAGTATGGAAGTCAAATTTGAATTGTGGCAAGCCATCATTTTTGAAAAATGTGATTTTGACTTATTGGGCAAGTTAACACCTAGAAATTGTTGCCCATCCCATTATTGATTCACGCGTAGAGGGAGCTCCTAGGCGTTTTTCCCTTGAGACTTCATGCATTTTTCCTAATTTCTCCAAGCTGGGAAACCCAGTTTTGTATTGTTCAATGAATGGGAAGAGAAGAACCACGATTTGGTGGTCTATAGAGGCCGTATTTTCTCCCGTAATTCCCCTGGATTCTTGGTTTGGGTGTGAATGGAGGTCATTTTTGCTCATATAATGTCCATGAGCATTTCCTAAAATCATATTTGTTGTCTTAGGGTGTTTTCCCCTTTCTACCAATTTCAATTTTGGTTCCCAAGACGTTTTTGTCCATACCCAACACTTTTGTTTTGTTGTTATGTAAATCCTTTCTTTGGTCTGAACCATTAGAAGTGGAAGAAGACATAGTTGGTTTGATAAACCTAGTGAAGAGAGGAACCTCACAGACAGATCAAGAGGGGTTGGTTATCTTTCTATGCACAACCTGAAGAGCACTGGAAGGGAGGGTATGGAAGGGAGGGTATGGCCTGAGGGAATGTGTAGCATTGGAAAGAATACTTCTGTGTGTTGGGTGTGTAGGTATTGTGGAGACCTAGCGAGATATCGTGTAGGTTTCCATAGCTCAGGTTTCCATAGCTCAGTGGTTGAGCTCACTAGCTTACCAATTCCACCTTTCTACTATCTTAGCAGCCTGAAAAACCCATCTCTAGAGTGGCTTGGCTAATTTTGATGTGTATTTGGCTATGTGTGAGCCTTCTCTTCCTTAGTTCCTTGCGGAAATCATGCCCAACTCGGGGGCGGAAATGGTGTTGAGAGATTGATGAGCACACTGGTCTATGGTTGATGAGCACTCAAGATAAGTATTTTCTTGTGTTTAATCTCTGCAGTGTATTTGTTTTGTAAATTATTATGAACATGCTGAATGTGTTGAAATGTATTTGCTTCCACAGTATATTGTATTATGCATCTATGTATGTATAATTTTATGTTCAATGCATTTTATGTTATGTTCATGGGCTAGATTTCCTATTTTGATAGTAGCAGCAATGTAGCTGGGTCCTCTCTGTCAAGTAGAGGGGAAAGAACCGAGAGGGCATGACAATAGATATTTGAGTTTATTCTTTTTAAGATTATAAAATGGATGAGCGTATAGGTATTTGAGTTTATTCTTTTTCCGATTATAAAATGGATGAGCCTATAGATATTTGAGTATATTCTTCTTATTACAAAATAGATGAGAGTACAACTATAAAAAATAGATGAGCGTACAACTATTTGAGTTTATTCTTTGATTATATATATATGTTTTGTCTTTGATTATAAAATGGATTATGTACGTTTCTTCTTTGACTATAAATATTTGAAGATGGATAAATGGCTACATACTCATTGTGTTTTATTAGAGCATAATTGTGTTTTGATAGTATTTAGAAAAGGGATTAAACAAGTTTACGTTTATATTTGAAGAAGTTGAATTACGTTTAGGGGAAGAATTAAATAATGGTATTTTGAAAAGTAGTAAAAATATTTGTTTTCAATAATAAGAGATATATAAAACATGCTTTTGTTAAGTTCAATACAATGTGTTTTAGGTTAAATATATATATAAGTTATACTGTAAAATATAAGAATGATTTTGAAAATATTAGAATTCTTTTTAGCTGTGAATTTTACATTGAAAGACTATCTCTTGAATTTGTTTATGTAAACCTGAGGATAACAAACAAAGAAGTGATTTCATTAGTTTTTAATAAAATTTATAATTTTCCTTTCAATATAAAATATTTGTAAATAGTATATCTAGTAAAATTTCGTGGTAGCTTAGAATGAAGTATCTAATAACATGGAACCATTAAAATACCTGTAAGAACAGAATTTAAAATACAGTTTTTTATCAATAGTTTTAAATTGACCAGAATTTTTTTTAACAATAAGTTTATCGTTCAGTGAGCGAAGTGCAATACAGTGGTAGCTTCAACTTTTGACGCTTGTGAGATAACGTGGTTACAAGTACTACGCTCAACCTGAAAATTAGAATCCCGTCAAAAAGTTCATAAACTAAAGAACACTTCGAAACTATTAATCACTGCCTCTATCTCTTCTGGAAGGTCTGAATTAATAAAAATATCAAGGTTTACATGTGGAGTTTTTGTGAAAAAAAAATGCAGATAGATGAGAAGGGCTGAATTAATCACTGCCTCCATCGCTTCTTGAAGGAAGAGAACATTTGGTCTCCTCATCAATCACCCTCAACTCCAACTATATCTCACAGTGAACTTAGTTAGTGCCCCCAACTCCAACTATATCTCACAGTGAAATTAGTTAGTAGAAATATCACATTATGAGAAGTTGAATAAAGAATAAATTGTATCATTTAAAAATATTTAAATTACTCATAATATATTCTGCATAGCTAAATGAATTTGCCATAATAATGACCTCGAGAGATCTTACATCTTCAACACTGTTTATCACAATAAAAGCCACGTAGTGTGTAATATCTTGAACAGTGTAACAGTAAGCCCGCACGACTTCAACACGAAACCCTCCTGCATATCCTAGCTATGAAGAATACCTTGATCGCCTTCGTTGGGTTTCTATTCTGATCTCCATATGCTGTATTCTCAAACATATTCGTATACCAAATCGCTTAAATATTTTCAATTCGTGAAAAAATAATGAATATATTGAAATAAAAACGTAATTAAAAAGCAACCATGTTCCCATTTTATTAAGGAGTGCTTTTAATAGAAGTAAATTAATAGATATATATATATCATATTCTTCAACATTTATTATTATTATTTATGTGTTTATTACTTTATCATAATCATTATTATGAATGTATAATTGTTTATATATATTTTTATTTTGGATGAGATGATTTCAATGTGTTATTTATAATTTTATAAGTAACATTATTTTGATGTGACTAATAAATCTATATTAATTCTACTTTATTAAGTGTGAAGAGGGATCAAATTTTTTGATGTAGAAACTTTGAACATATTTAAGACTTTAAAAAAAACTTACATCTTAAAAGATTTGATCATAGTTAATAGAGCCATAATTAAGATGAATCTATATTAAAGGACATACACCATACATTATTGAAAACTTAAAGAAAAACTATAAAACCCCATCAGTACAATTAAGCAAATACAAACTTAAAATAAACACATACCTGTAGTTTTATATATATATTAAATATAATTTAAAATTTAAAAAGTGGATATTAATATTTTACCTCTCTTAACATAAACATAGTAAATATAACTTTAAAAAACATTGCTAATAAGAATGCATTCTGCACTCTACCTAACCAATTCGAACCATATATTCAATTTCAAAACCAAAATCTTTAGCAGTGAAGGTCAATATAACAGGAATTCAGATGATGTCCCCAACATACATCGGCGAAGCATACCTGGCCCAGCGGAGGAATTCATAGTTTTCGCATTGTCCAGACTCCATGATGAATAATAAATCAGCCCCGCTTTCACGCATCCTAAATCGCCATACCATAAACATTTAATGCTCGAATCGATTTAGAAATATTACTCACTGTTTTATGGTGTTCCAGTTCGCTCAGGCCGCCATACAGGACTGCAAGTTTTTCACGACAATCAGGTTCGACTAGCCTCGAAAACTCAAAATTAACGCCCGTGCGGAGAATATTATTCTAAAATACGCATCGGTTGTTCAGTACATTCATGGAGACTGGAGTGTACTGGAAATCTAAACGATTGTTCAGTACGGATCTCATAGATGTTTCCGGCCAAGTTTTCGAGTTTGGGACACCTATTACCGACTTTCCCCAGACCTTTTCGATAACGTAATCGTTAATGTGCCAGTGCCACAGTGCTCTTGCCCTCGTGGAACGGGATTCTGGAAGTAGACAACTTGTCTAGGGCAAACATCAATAACCATGGTTTTTCCCGCCATGTCTTGTTTTCAGTTGCTCATATCATAAGACAACTGGACGACAAGTTGTCACTGTCACCATTGCCACTGGCAGAAGATTATGAGAAAGGTTCAAAGACTAGGCCGACTGGTTATGGGAATTTGGGTATCCTTAGAGTTAGCGAGGAACGTAATGGAAATGGGAATCCTTCGAGTTTGAGAGGAACCGAATGGAACACGTGTTGGCAACTGCTTCCATGAATTTTGCTCTTTAATAAATTACATGACGTCCATGGGCATTATTATCATTGTCATCATCCAACAAATCTTGCCCATTGCAACTTGCGAACCAGGGCAGACAACTATCTTGCACAGGGGCGAGTCACCGATTTCGAGAACTTGTAAACTGGCCCAGCCGCCCAACGTCAATATTCATGGCTGCTCCTGCCACTTTTTTGTTTTCCGTTGCTTACATGATTAGACAGTTCGACGACAAGCTCTTCTTCTCCCGATGAGGGTAAAACGAAACTCCTGGTAGTGCGAGTGCTGACAAGCCAAGATAATGTTTAAATTCCTCATGGTTAAGAACATAATAGAAGACGTGTTGGCAATCTAAGATACAGATTCTGGCAGGAGATTTAAATCTTACCCTAAATGCTTCTGAAATTTGGACCCTTTGGGCACTTTCTTTACCAACCTTTTCTCTGAACACCAATTGGTCGATGTTGCTCCCTCCTGTACTGGACCTACCTGGAGGAATGGAAGGATGGGGGAAGAAGGTATCTCAAAAAGACTGGATCGTTTTCTTTTATCTGATCATTTGGTTAGCACTCTCCCCGGGTACCGGATTTGGTCTCATAGATGCGGGATTTCTGACCATTTCCCGGTTCTATTTGAATGGGTTGATCAACAGAGGATTAGTGCTTATCCGTTCAAGTTTAATCAGGCTTGGTTAGAAAATGTGGAGTTTCTTAGCATGATACGAAAAGACTGGTCCCTCATTCGCACAGATCACAAGATGGATCCCATGTCAGTTCTTGCATTCATATTGCGTAGTCTGAAAGAGAAGGTTAAAACTTGGTCAAAAGAAGAATCTCGAAGAATGAAGGATAAGTCTGCTCTCTTAGAGAATGAGATAAATGCTCTTCTATCTTCCACTCCTTCAGCTATTCTTAGTAAAGGCCAACATGAGAAACTGCTCTCACTCAGAAAAGATCTTCAAAAGCTTCTGGACCATGAAATATGCTCTGCTAAACTTAAAAGTAGGGTTACTTGGGCTTCGAAGGGTGATGCAAACACTAAGTATTTCCACGCTGTTGCCTCGGCTCTTAAAAACCATAATGCTATATGGAGTTTACAAGATGAGGGGGGTACTTGGGTATCTGATGATATTAGTCTAAAAGCTCTTGGTACTAATTACTTCAAAAAGATTTTTGAAGATGACAACCAATCCAATCTGGCAGCTCAGTTAAAAGTTCTTCGCCTCTTCCCTTCTTTTATCAAAGATTCTGAGGCTGAGATCTTCAACAAGCCACTTTACTGGAGGTTCAAAGGGCACTTAAAACTTTCAAAAAGGACAAGGCTTCTGGGCCGGATGGATGGCCTGTGGAATTCTATTTAACCTTTCTTGATCTCCTCGGTCCCCTGCTAGTCAACCTTGTGGAACACTCTAGAATACATGGTAAAGTTACCCCTGCTATAAATTACACTTTCCTAGCCCTGATTCCTAAACTAGACTTGCCTTTATCCTTTGCGGATTTCCGTCCTATTTCACTCTGTAATCTCTGCTATAAACTAATCTCGAAGATTGCTGCCTTGAGGCTCAAACCCTTCCTGGACTCTTCCATTTCCTCACAGCAATTTGGTTTCCTAAATAAACGTCAAATCTTTGAACCCATTGCCATAGCTCAGGAGGTCCTTCTTACTATCAAAATCCATAAGAGATCTGCTCTTATATTATAATTGGACCTATCAAAAGCGTTTGATAGAGTAAACTGGACTTTCGTTCGTCTTATTCTCATCGAGATTGGGGTTCCACTTGTTGGTGTTAATTGGATCATGGGGTGCATCTCTTCAACAAAATTTGCCATACTTGTCAATGGTTCCCCCTCTTCCTTCTTTCCAGCCTCTCGCGGTATCAGACAGGGCTGTCCGTTGTCTCCTCTTTTGTTCATACTAGTTATTGAAGGTCTCAGCCTCTTGATTACGGAAGCCAGAGGATCTGGTAAACTAGAAGGCATCAAGATATCTACCCAACTCTTTCTCGCACATCTACTTTTTGTAGATGATGTTCTTCTTTTCGGCATGGGATCATATGATGATTGGCTGGCTTTTAAAGAAATACTAGTCAATTTTTGCGAAGCTTCTGGCATGTGTATAAATTCCAATAAATCTTGTTTCCTGCACAATGATTTGAATGGGGATCTTCTCAGATCCATTTCCAGTATATTGCCATATAAATTTGATCATCTTGATAACGGATTTGTTTATCTCGGATATTTCCTTAAACCTTCGGGCTATATGATAAAAGATTGGCATTGGCTGGTTAAAAAATTTGAAAAAAGGATTTCTCATTGGATGAACAGGTTTCTGTCATTAGGTGGCCGCCTGGTACTTATCAGATCAGTTCTTATAGTTATACCTGTGTATTGGCTGTCCCTCGTACCCATACCTGTTTCCATCTTGGATAAACTCCGAAAACTCATTTTCTCCTTTCTCTGGGGAAATACTACTAATCATAAAAAGTTTCATCTCGCTGACTCGCAACTTCTGCCTCGTCAGACATCCCTTGGGGGATGGGGGATTAAACATTTACCCAGCTTTAGTCTATCTCTCAGAATGAAATGTTTTTGGCTGGCCATAAACAGTAATGGCATATGGCATCATCTCATCTTGGTGAAGTATCTGAAAAATAGGCCTTTTTCTTCCTGGCTTAGAGAAAAAAACTTCAAATTCTGGAATCCATCGTTAATCTGGAATGGTTTTATGAAAGCCCTACTGTGGATTGGAAAATGGCTAATATGGCTAGCAGGAGATGGAAACTCCATTCGTATTGGGGCCGATCCGATTGTGGGTATGGATTCTTCTTTCATTCTTCCAAAAGTGTTGAGAGAGTATTTAGAGGACTATGGAATTAGCTATCTGTCCGATGCTTGGAATTATACCACCTCAGACTCAGGATTTTGGTTTTCTACTGAGGATTTAGATCTGAGAGGTGACTGGAAATTGTCTTGGGAAAAATACATCAGGGGTTTGGAATATGGCAGAATACGTCTAAATAACCAACAAGATTCTCTACTATGGTATTTTAACAAATATGTGGGGTCTTTAATAGCTTCAATTGGTTATGATAGCATATTCCAAGCTAAAGAGTATGATCATCAAGATCTCGTCCTAAATTTCCTTTGGACTCTGTGCATTCCCTTGAAGATTATATGTTTTATTTGGCTCTTATTGCGTGAATGTATTTTAACCTGGGACCATCTGCAGCATAAGGGTTTACAAGGTCCACGCAGATGTAGTCTATGTAAAAAAAATATTGAAGATATACCTCATCTCTTTCTGACCTGCCCATTTAGTATTGCTCTTTTTGCTCCATTAGAGGAATTTTGGGGTCTAAAATGGGCCTCCTAAGGAAAATAATAAAATAATAGTTAAAATAATAAAATAATATTGATTAATTTTGGAGGANGCTGCCAAATTTAAATTTACCTGGCCAAATTGCAGCTCGGTCTCTTCCTTCTTGGCTCTTTGGTATAATACTCCCCATCGATCTGCCTCTTATACATATCTGCCTCTTTTCATTTTTGGGGGCATACGGCTACTCTGAAATCAGTGTTTGTTCGAGGATAGTTTTCGTGTCTACCATTCCCTCATTTACAGAATTGATCATTTCCTCATCACATACCCTGCTCCTGTAAAAGCACAAAAGTTTCGAGTCATTGGATCTAAGCCTCACTTGGCCTTCCCTTGTGGATTTTTTGACGCACCCTCAGCTGGGAACATTGGAGGTTCTGGTTTCTTGATTTATTTAAATGAAACTCATTATTTCAGTTTTGCTATGGGCTGCGGGCGTTGTACCAATACTAGAGCAGAATTGCTGGCTCTTTGGGCCACTCTCAGAGTTTGTTGGCTGATGAGTTTACAAATCAAATTGATCTATGGAGATTCTTCGGTTATCATATCATGGCTCAATGGATATTCTGCACTTGATGTACCAGCACTGATGCACTCGTGTGGAGACATAAAAAAAATGCTTTCTTCTGCCCCGCATGTGATCTTCAAGCACATTTATCGTGAGCATAACTCATTGGCAGATGGTCTCTCGAAGGAGGCCATATTATTAGATATGGGCCATGGTAGTTTTACTGAATCTCTGGATGGGTCAGTCATCAATGATGGCCAATTTGATCTATATTAGACTTGATGTTCATTATATCAGCTCTTTGTTTTTTGCAGTGATTGATTTACTATATATGATGTTTCGGGAGTCCTCCTTGCCAGCTTGTTTTGCTCTTGATAGTATGCACTTGATGATCACACTCGATATTATATCATTGATTTCTGACCTGAGTATACTCAGGAATGATGAGAAAAGTCTGCGATGATCAGACTTTAGTTCTATTGTCTCTTGATTAGCTGTATCTGTCATGTTTTATGTACTTCAGACTTTCCTATGAGTATTGTTGTTTTTGAAACAGTGATCATACTACACAGGGATGGCGATGTAAAAGATGTCTTTTGATTCTTTTTTTGAATAACAAAGGCTGGTATTTTTTCCTCTGAAAAAAAATCTACGATACAGATTTTTCTAGAGTTTTGTAAAGATGGGCTGAAATTGAATTTTCTACTTATAACTTATTATTGATGGAATCTTAACCTAAAATATCTAAATCAATTTTAAAATTATTTTTTATTACAAAATAGATTTAGCATTTACACAAATTTTTGTTTTATCTAGTTTCAAGTTAGTTCAATTGGTAAGACATGTCTATACCGGCTCAGAGTCTTTTGGAGTTAGGTATCCTGTTAGAATAGCATAGGGTTTATCACCTCTACCATCCACTAATATGGATAAGTATTGCTAGGTTTTCCGTGCATATTTTCTTGTGAAAAATTCTAATTCTATTTTAATTATACAATACCAATACCTTAAATAAAATAAAACTAATAAAAAAATCTAAAATCTTTAAAAATTAAGTTAGTTATTTCTCCAACTATGTTTTAGAATTTTGTTACTCAAAATAAAACAAAACTTCTTTGTTCCATTAGTATAAATTACTTGTTATATTGATATTTTGATATGTAAACTTTTATACATATATTTATTTATTTATATATAAAATAGATAAAATATTATATAGATTGATATTTTTTATATTCTATATAAATTTATGAAACATTTAAACTTAGTTGAATTATACAATCCAAAATTTATATAAAAAAATAGTGTAAATCCTTTAAAATTATATCAGTGGTTTCTGTAGTTATGTTTTTTAATTTTGCTGCTCAAAATAAAACAAAGTTTTTTGTTTTATTAGTATAAACTAGTTATTGTATATAATATAATATTTAGGCATTATATAGATGAATTTTCATTATATTTTATATAAATGTCTAAAACATTTAAATTTATCTGAATTATACAATGTTAACATCTTATATAAAAAAAATAATGAAAAAAGTTTTATCTTTTAAAATTATGTTTATGGTTTTTCCAATTATATTTATAAATTTTGTTACTAAAAATAAAACAAAGTTTTTTTTTTTATTGATATAAATTACTTGTTATATTGATGTTGTGATATGTACAATTTTATATATGAATAATATGTTAGACATTCTATGGATTGATATTTTTTATATTTCATATAAATTTATGAAACATCTAAACTTATTATATATATTTTATATAATTTTGAATTTATTAAATATTTATAAAATTATAAAACTAATCGGAATACAAAGAATGAGTAATAAATGCCCATTAAATAGAAATAAGAAATTGCTTATATGAATCTACTAGCTTCTAAAAATTATTTCTTCTCAGCCCACCAACCACACTAATGACTTATATTTATGGTTTTAAGAATAAAGTTATGACTTAGCACACTTATGAGACCTATATCTATAATTCTAAGAATAAAGTTATTACTCGGAAAACTTATTCAATAACTTGTATAATATTAAATAAAACATGTTGAGATTTTCCACAGACTTTTTTTTTTTAAATTATCTGGTTCATTGAAGACTTTTATGTAATAATAATTATATAAGGACATTTTGTCATATATGAAATTATCAAATTTGGCCGAGTCTTTGGTCATTCACCTTGACCTGTGTTGGGATTGTCTAATTGGATGGTTCATTTCTTCTTTGTCCAAGGTTTGAGTATTGATATATTCGCTATTCGCTTCCTATGTAGCCTCAGCTCCGGATCTACATCAATTGGTATAAGAAGAGTACGCTCCTGGTTCCCTCTGTTCGACTTCCCATGACGACTTTCCTGCATGAAGGTTCTGCTAACAGAGAACAGATACATTTTGTCTAACACTTTTTATACATTCTTTGTCATTGATGCTTACTAGATTAAAACACCTAGCTTAAAGCAGATGCACTGTGATTTTAAGGCTAAATTGCAGGACCATTAATTGGTATGTGGCACAGTAATGATTGTTGTGATAGACTCATTGCTGACTATTGGATTTTAGCATTTTGATATCCAATCATTAGCAATAAGCCTGCCACAGCAATCATTGCTTTGAGATGTGAAGACACCAAATCTAATTCAACTGCCAACTTCAAAGCTTTCAATTCTCCGCATTTTTCATCTCTAGCTATGGCCTTTCTGTGCATATTCTACCATCTTGGATCTATATACTTCTAGTTCACACCATTCAGATCTGTGGGCTACTGTTTCAGCTCTACCCTTTAGTGTTTTCTGGAGTTTCACTCAGTAAACTTCTCACATAGCATAGAATGTAGAATCATAGAATTTTAAAAAATATCCTTAATTTTTATAGATATTAAACCAAACTTCTTTGGGTTGAAACCTCCTCCAATACCTAAAACTTATTCCCACCACTTTTATACTCCAAACCTTATAAACCCGGTAACTTAGCCTAAACCCCTTATCCCCCAATAGTTTAGTTAGGACAGGTGCAAATGAAACATCAAAGGAATACTCAACCAAATGCAAAAAGAACACTTATGCAACAAGGCCTGATTGATGGGAAAGAAGGAGGTGGTGACTTGAATGGGAGCTGGGCATCCATCGATAATGGAACTGGGAACAGATCTATACGAGGAAGGGATCGAGGTTATCTATACTTCAACTAAGTCATTCACAGGCACTCGCATATAGGCCATTCTGACAAATTTAATCACTTGTAGAATATGCATTTTGAACTTTATATTGGCCTGACTTTTAACAATTTTGAAACCCATAATTTGAACTCACATGTTAGGATATTCGTCATCTTACGATATTTGTCAACAAGTGAAGCCCCATGCCCTTTATAAGTTCATAAATCAGACACCGAGACAGTAGATGTTATGCAAGGTTTTTCTATGTCTTCCGCGGTGATATCTCATCAGAAAACACAGGTTTGCTTGCCTTCACTTTCAACCAGTGTACCCAACCTGACATATTGATCTGAATTCTCACTCAGTGTTCACAATGGATGCCTGGGCTGCAGATCTCTCATATTCATTACGGACAATACCGAGTAATAATAAAAGAAAGTATCGAAGCTCTAATAAGTTGCAAAACCCTAGCTTCCAAGATCTAATAAGTTGCACGGTCACTATCCATCCCAGAGGACTGCTCAGAAGATATCCAACACAGCACTAACTCCAGCCAGCAATCGTGCTCTCTCAGATCTCTCAACATGGATTAACCTACTACAAATAGGATTTCGTGGGTTCTACATATTCCAGCGGCCAACAAAATAAGATGCTGGCAGCAATCGTGGGCAGTGTCAACTCTTGTAGCAGCGTGGGATCCTTGAATGTGTTCATGGCTCACAGTTCAACAAATGCATAACATTTAGTGCCATTCAATTTCCACGGAGAAATCCCCACACAGTAGGGCTCTAAATTAGCATGCTCTCACCCTCTTCCATAAGTCCACGTTATTGGCTCTCTAGCTTTCTACATAGTTCCAACCAAAGTTCGAATCTGAGAAAAAAAATTGTCACCTAAAATTCAATAAAAAATTGGAAAATTGGGAGTACACACCTCATAAATATAAAAATATATATTACAATTGTATTTACAATCTTCACAAGATCAAGATCAAGATGTCAAATATGTTTTAAACTATTTCTAAAATATAACGTTTTATATAATTGTATTTCATATTTAAATGTTAGCACATTTACATACTAATATAGATATAGAAATATAGTTGAAGAGAGAGAGAGTGATGCAACCGTGAGATCCGCAGCCCAGATCTGCAGTCCACTACTCAGCTACAAAAACTCGTGCACAGCTGCCAGCATTCTATTTCTTCACAGGATTTAATGAAATAATCTAGGCAATGGAGAATTAATAGAAACAATCAATTCAGACTAGAATAAAGTTTAGAATGCTACATTTATTGTATCAAAATTATGAACCCATACAATGGGGGTTACATGCAGGGGTCTTAGCCTCCCCTCCTTTACAATGTATTCACTTCACTAGCATCTTGCTGCTGGTTCCGCTCCAAAATTTCTTTGCCTCCACGTTGCTCTGCTCAAGGCATGGAGTGGTTGCCTCCTTTCTCCACTGTATTCAGCCCAGTCTACCAATCGACCTACCAACCGACCAGCAAATCCCCCTTCTCCTTTGCACTCAGTTTCTTATGTCCCTTCAGTTTAAGTTTGGGACACGAGAGTTGATATTTCAACTTCCTAGGCCGTTTAGAAAAAACGACTCCTCTTCACCATTCATATGTGTTAAATTTATGACAACTAATTAAACTAAAATGGTTTCTCAACTGTAATTGTTGGTTGATTGGAGAGGAGCGAGGAGAGTAAATAAGATGTGTAGATGAAATGCCTGAATGTAATCTTCATTATTGAAAGGAATAAGACATCAATACTTTGCCGAGGTGGATGTTTCCCCAAATTGAGGTTTTACCACGTTAAAACCCTGTGTAATATCTGAGTGCATTTTGTCCATTATTGTTTTTAATTAATGTTATATTCAGAATCAAATATCAACAAGTGGTATTAGAGCCATGACTTAGAGATTGTGAGAGATTGTGAACTATGCCTAGAACCGACTGCTGAGACGTGTTGGTGCTGTGAAGAAACCAATGGAGAACATTGCCGGAGGACAAGGCTGAAAGTCAGAGTGAGTGCTGGAAGGTGCTGCTGAAGAAAGCAGCATGAGGTGAATCGTGCTGTGTTTGCTGCTGCCAAGTGTGAAGGAGTTTCTCTGTCATGAGGAGTTTTCTCTGATTGCAAATTATCTTTGTTCACCGTGTGTGAAATCACAGCCTGCATGGTGGAGTAGTGAGCAGCCTATGTGGAGTATCTGTGTGGAGTAGTGAGCAGCCTGCGTGGAGTAGTGAAATGTTTTGTGCAGCCTGAAAAGAGTATGGATGTGAAGCATTTAGAAGAGTGGTAATTTTTTATTTTTTTTAAATTGCTTCATATATACATTAGAGGAAATTTGGGGTCTAAAATGGGCCTTATAAGAAAGCGCGCCAACAATAAATTTTGTGAGTTGGAATTCAAGAACCGATAGAATTTTTAAAAAAATGAGTCAACCATAATGGTTGAATTGACATATTTGTCATAAAAGAAAACTACTTTTTTTGTTCATATTTTCAACATATCTCCATGTGTTTTTACTCAAATTTCAAGTGGAAGAGCTCGTTGGATGTGGAATCATCCAACAAGTACCCACACTGCATACTTTTGATGGACCACGCTACCCCAAAAATAATAAATACCTAAAAAAATGTGATGATGATGTCATCATCACGTTTTTTCAGGTATTTCTTGTTTTCGGGGTAGTGGGGTCCATCAAAATTATGAAGTGTGGGTACTCGTTGGATGCAGAATTAAATTCCACATCCAACAAGCTCTCTCGCTCAGAATTTGAGTAAAAACATAGGGAGATATGTCGAAAATACAAACACAAAAAGTAGTTTTCTTCATTCTTCCTCCAAAATTAATAACTATTATTTTATTATTTTCTTTATGAGGCCCATTTTAGACCTCAAATTTCCTCCAATGTATATTTTCTAAAATAAAAAAGTAATCAGCAGTGAAAATTTGTGGGAACCTTTATTAAAGGCTTGAATGTATATATATTTTTTTTAAATTGAAAGTTTGGAATAAAAATGGATCATTAAATCTCTAGAGTAGTATTTTTTGAAAGTCTGACACTTAACATTGTAATGGGAAAAATGTCTAGTTCAAAATTTGAGATTGAAAAATTTAGCGATAAGAATAACTTTGAGTTGTGGAAACTAAAGATGCGAGATCAGTTAGTTCAGCAAGGGTTGCAGAAGGCCTTAGATGGAAAAAGGAAAAGACCCATAACTATGTCAGATGATGATTGGGAGGATTTGGATGCGAGAGCACTTAGCACAATTTGGTTATGTCTTGTAGATGATGTCTTGTTTAACATTGCTGCAGAAAAATCAGCAGCAAGTTTGTGGAATAGATTAGAAAACTTGTATATGACCAAATCTGTAACATATAGAATTTATTTAAAAAGATAGTTATATGGTATGAAGATGAAAGAACGAGCAAAGATTGCAGATCATTTAAATGTATTTAATAATCTTATTTGTCAATTGAATAGTATGGATGTTCACATTGAGGATGAAGATAAGGCTGTAAACCTATTATGCACTTTACCTGAGTCTTGGGGTCATGTCGTATCTTCTATTAGTCTTAGTACATCTGACACTTTGGAATTTGACACTGTAATTAGAGCACTATTGTCTGAGGAATTAAGAAATAAGGCTAATATTGATTCCTCTACACCTGAAGCTTTGTATGCTAGAGGTCGTTCCAAAGAAAAAGGAGAAAATTCAAGAGGAACTTCCAGATCTAAGTCAAAGGGAAGAAAGAGCAAACTCAAATGTTGGTGCTACAACAAGACTGGTCATCTCAAGAAAGACTATTGGAAAAGAAAAGAATCTAATGACTCCAAGTCTGAGGCAAATTTAGTTAATTGTGATTCATGTATGATTGATGAGGTGTTATCCATTTGTAGTGTTTCGGGATATAATGAAGAATGGTTGTTAGATTTTGGTGCTTCGCACCATGTATGTCCTCATAAATAATCGTTTTCTTCTTATCAAATAGTTAATGATGGTTGTGTTCTTTTGGGAGATAATTCTCCATGTAAGACTCTTGGATTTGGAAATATAAAAATTAAAATGTTTGATGGAGTGATAAGAACACTTACAGATGTAAGGCATGTACCTAAGTTAAAGAAAAATTTAATCTCATTAGGAGTTTTGGATTCTAATGGTCATAAGTTTACAGGTTTAAATGGAATATTAAAAGTATCTAAAGGTGCTTCAGTGGTCATGAAGGCACAAAGAGTAGGAAACCTTCATAAATTGATTGGAAAAACTCAAACTAATGATACAACATTAATATCTAAAGGGGTGTCAAGATCCACTCATTTATGACATCAGCGTCTTGGTCATATAAGTGAGAAAGGACTTCAAATATTAATGAATCAAAAACTGCTTCAAACTTAAAGACTTTGAATTTAATGTTTTGTAAACATTGTATATTTGAAAAACAGTGTAGACAAAAGTTCAATGCAGGGAGTCATGTTAGTAAAGGTATTCTTGATTACATTCATTCGGATTTGTGGGGTCCATCCCCTACTATTTATTATGGAAGAGCATCATGTTATGTATTGTTTATAGATGATTTTTCAAGGAAATTTTGGGTCTACATTTTGAAAAAGAAAGCTGACGTGTTTGATAAATTCAAACAATTTAAAGTTATGGTGGAGAAAAGAACAGGCAGGACAATTAAATGTTTGAGGACGGATAATGGAGGTGAGTTTACTTCTTTGGAGTTTGACAAGTATTGCAAAGATGAAGGGATCGTAAGACATAAGACAAATGTTTACACTCCTCAGCAAAATGGTGTTGTAGAGCGCATGAACAAGACTCTTTTAGAGAGAGCAAGGAGCATGCTCAGCAATGCTAATTTGAGTCAAGAGTTGTGGGAAGAAGCAGTTTCAACTGCTTGTTATCTAATAAATCGGTCACCTTCCATGGCAATAAATTGTAAAATTTCGGAAGAGGTATGGACTGGTAATCCTTGTTGCGATTATTCGAATTTAAAATTTTTTGGTTGGGAAGCCTATGCTCTTACTCCTAAAAATCAGAGTTCTAAGTTAGATCCCAAGTCAAAGAAATGCATCTTTGTTGGCTATGATGATGTAACAAAAGGATATAGGTTTTGGGATCCTACTGCCCACAAAATTTTCATTAGCAGAGATGTAATTTTTAATGAATCTTCTCTGATTAAATCAGAAAATATAAAAGTTGATGTGGAACAGGAACAGGTACTATCAAAATAGCTAGTTCAATTGGAGAACCAATTTTTGCATGACTCAAAGGAACAAGAAGAAGTTTCTGGTTAAAATGAAGTCATAGAAGATGAATAAATTCAAGAAGATGTGGAAACCCCACAACCTACACCAAGAAGATCGACAAGGGAAAGAAAGCCTCCTAAGAGGTATACTGATTTTGTCTCATCTGTTGCTTTGTTTACTGATGATGGAGAACCTTCTTGTTTTTAGGAAGCCATTGATTGCACTGAAAATGTGAAATGGAAGATGGCAATGAAAGAAGATATGTATTCTTTGGAGAAGAACGAGACATGGAATTTGGTTGAACTCCCTAAATAGTAGGAAAGTGGTTGGGTGTAAGTGGGTCTTCAAATTGAAGAAAAGTGTTGACGGTAAGATTGAAAGATACAAAGCTTGATTGGTCGCGAAAGGGTATTCTCAGATGGAAGGTATTGACTATCATGAGATCTTTTCACCTGTTGTCAATCTTGTATCTATTCACATTCTGTTAGCACTAGTTGCAGTGCTTGATTTGGAGTTAGAGCAACTAGATGTTAAAATGGCTTTTCTACACGGAGATTTGGATGAGGAGATTTTTATGGAACAACCAGAGGGTTATGTGTAGCATTGTAAATGAAAATTAGTTTGCAAGCTCAGGAAATCATTGTATGGCCTGAAATAGTCACCCAGGCAATGGTACAAGAAGTTTGATTCTTTCATGGTGAGCCAAGGTTATACTAGAAGTGAGTATGATCATTGCTTGTACTTCAAAAAGTTAAATGACGTATTCATTATCTTAGTATTGTATGTTGATGATGTGATTATTGTAAGTAAAAGTATGGGCAAAATCAACAAGTTGAAGGATCAAATGGATAGGGCATTTGATATGAAGGATATTGGAGCTACAAAATAGATTTTGGGTATTGAAATACACAAGGACAGAAGAAATGGTAAGCTCAGTTTTTCACAGGAGAAGTATGTTGAAAAGATACTTGAAAGGTTCGGAATGAACAAGGTAAAACCTGTGAATGTTCCTTTGGCTTCCCATTTTAAGCTTTCTTTAGGTTTATGTCCTAGTAGTGATGAAGAAAAGCATTATATGTCTCATGTCCCATATGCCAATGCAGTAGGATGTTTGATGTATGTAATGGTCTGCACTAGACCTGATATTTCACATGCAATAGGTGTTGTTAGTAAATACATGGCAAATCCAGGAAAGGAACATTGGAATGCAGTGAAATGGGTGCTTCGATACTTAAGAGGCACAAGTGACTATTGTATCACTTTTAATCGAACCAGTGATTCAATATGTAGTTTTGTTGATTCAGATTTTGCAGGTGATTTGGACAAGAGAAGGTCTACTTCAGGTTATGTCTTTACTCTTGCAGGTGGAGCTATAAGTTGGATGTCAAAGCTTCAGGAAATAGTTTCTTTATCCACTACAGAGGATGAGTACATTGCTGCCTCACATGCTTGCAAAGAAGCAATTTGGCTGAAAGGTCTACTTGGAGAAATTGGAAGGTTACAGAACAATGTGCTTGTTTTCTATGATAGCCAAAGTGCTATACATTTGGCTACAAATCCTATTTACCATAGTAAGACTAAACATATTGATGTAAAATATCATTTTGTAAGGCAAGCCATTAGCGAAGGTGGAGTAGATATGAAAAAAGTTCATACTAAGAAAAAATGTGCAGATATGTTTACAAAACCAGTAATATTAGAGAAGTTGCGTTGGTGTGTGGCTTCTCTTGGTTTAACAAAGAAGTGATGAATAGTCTCGGCAAAGTATTTGATGATTTGTTGTCAAGGTGGATATTATTAAATTTATGACAACTAATTAAACTAAAATGGTTTCTCAACCGTAATTGTTGGTTGATTAGGAGTTACTGTAACCGGTGGTAGTTCTTCTATTAATGTAACTTCTTGACTAAATGTATTTAAATGTATTTGGAGAGGAGGGAGGAGAGTGAATGAGATGTGCGGATGATATGCCTGATTGTAATCTTCATTGTTTAAAGGAATAATACATCAATACTTTGCCGAGGTGGATGTTTCCCCAAATGGGGGTTTTACCATGTTAAAATCTCGTGTAATATCTGAGTGCATTTTGTCCATTATTGTTTTTAATTAATGTTATATTCAGACTCAAATATCAACAATATGACCCACTATTGGTTATGGAGTCCACATAGAACAAGTGGATCTGCGGCCTACATTGGTTCGTATGAATACTCCCGCTGCAGTGATCTGTAGCAAGTATGTACAACATGGATCTACAACAACATTATTTCATCCTACAACAACTAACAAAAAATCAAAATGTTTTGGGTGATGCTCATCGCTTGAGTCCAAGGATGTTCCTGGAGACCCTTGGTAAGAAAACTTTGAACATCTTGCTAAAATAGTTTTAGAAAAATCCTCCCTTTGTTTTTCTTTTTCCTATTTGTTTCCCACAACTTCTCTACAAACCCAATGGGGGTTACACTCTGCAAAACTTATGCTAAATAAGGCCTACAACTTTCAAAATTCCATGCCCAACAGGTTATATTTCCTCTTGGAAAAAGTAATTGCTCTTTCAGTCGACTCTGCCAGAGTCGGTATCAGTTCTGTCTCAGGGTGACAAGAGTGAAGAGTCTAGGATTCCGCAAAATAATTTTCTGAACTTAAGTTCTAGGTAGATAGTTGTTACACCCATTAATGTCAATACTGTAGATTCAAAGAGAGCTCTGTAAAAGAAACATTTGTAATTTCTTAAGTCTTTTAGACTAAGAAATATCCTTGTAAATTTTGACTAAAAACAAACCGAGCAAGTGAGAGGAAGTAAAACTTTCAAGTTAAACATACAAGTTGTGAAGTAAACTTGTAGAAGTTGTGAAACCCACAAGTTGTCGAAGTAAACTTGTAAAACTTGTGAAACCCACAAGTTGTCGAAGTAAACTTGTGGAAGTAAAACCTAAAAACCACAAGTAAGAACTTGTCAAGGTAAAAGAGTCCGGTCTAAAAGTTTGACCATATTGGTAGACTTGTAGACTTGTCTAGTCGGAGTTACGCAAGTTTCACCCGACAAGTAAAAAGAAAAAGAGGCCAGTGTGAAAATTTTATAACTGAGCAGTAACTCTTTGTCAGCTGGGTTTTTGCTAAATAGTATAAAGCCAGGTTTAGGAAAGAAATCTTGTCTTATAAAGGGAAAAAATAATTTCCTAAGGTAAAATTAAAAATTGCTTCCACTTCTAATTTCCTAACGTAAAATTAAAAATTGCTTCCACTTGCAAACCCCAATTTTTACATGAAAGAATTATGAATATTCATCTCTAAGAATGAAGGCTTTGTTCATAGGTCAAGATGTCTGGGAGATAGTCCATCATGGTTATGCAGAACCAAGAGATCAGACAACATATAAGAATCTCACACAAGTTGAGAAAGATGTCCTTAGGGAAAAGAGGAAGAAAGATGGAAAGGCTATATTCTACATGCATCAATCCATGCATGAAAATATTCTCCCAGGAGTAGTAGTAGAAATTACTGCTAAGTACGAATGGGACACATTGGATATTTCCTATCAAGGCTTGGACAAGGTGAATACTTCCAAGTTGCACATTCTTAGAAGAGATTTTGATTCTTTGTCCATGAAAGAACCAAAGTAAGTAGACTCATTTTATACCAGAGTTGTTGGTTTGATAAATCAATTGGAATCTTATGGAGAAACTATAACAGATCAAAGGTTGGTTGAAAAATCTCTCAGAAGTCTTCCCTCAATATTTGAATCCTTGATTGTGACCTTGGAAGAAAACAAAGACACATGTTGTTTACCATTAATGAGTTGCAAGCTTCACTCATCAATCATGAACACAGACTCAGCAGAACAAACACGTCATTGGAAGGTGCATTCATAGCACAGTCATCCATAAGTTGTGGTAGAGGCAGGGGGAGAAACAACTCTAGAGGTAGAGAAAGAAGTTCTTCCAGAGGAGGATTCCACAAAAGTGCTGCAAATTTCGCTGGTAGAGGAGAAAATCAAGATCCAAGTCAGCCAAGTGGCCAGAGGTTTGATAAATAAAAAATTCAATGTGATTATTGTAAGAAATTTGGCCATTATGCATATGAATGCAGGAAGAAACAATATGACCAAGGAAGGAAAATCCCAAATCAGTGGACCAACACAAGCACTCTGACAAGTGCAATGCTAATGGCATATGCATCTCCAATTGAATGCAATGTTGTCCAAGAAAGTCCACATGACACATGGTACTTATTCAGGCTGCAGCAATCATATGACTGGTAATTTAAATTTGTTTTATAGCCTAGATAATTCAGTTTAAACTGATGCTACACTTGGAAATAATGTCCAAGTCACTATTTTGGGAAAAGGTATTGTTGGTATTCTAACCAAACAGGGGGAGAGTAATTTTATCCCTGGTGTCTATCATGTCAAAGGTCTAAAACACAATTTGTTGAGCATTGGACAACTAATACAAAAAGGCTACAAAGTCTACATAGAAGATGATCACTGTGTGATTACAGACATTCGTCCAAGCAACCAACTGATAGCAAAAGTGGCAATGAAAAGAAATCGCTTGTTTCCTTTGAGGATAGTTCAAAACATGAAAGGAAAGACAAATACATGGGCTACATTCAAGGAAGAAATTAAAGAAGCAGTTGAGTACTTCGACAAGAAAGAAAATGACAGCGCTAATTTTCAGGATGCATTTCAAACATAAATTCAGGAAGAGTCCTAGCTATGGCATTTCATATTTGGACATCTAAATTTTGGTGGGATGAAGCTACTGCACACAAAGAATATGGTGAAAGGATTTCCATTGATCGACAGACCAAAAAGGGTTTGTGAAGGTTGCATTTTTGGCAAGAAGCATAGAGAGACTTTTCTAGTTGGAAAGGCATATAGAGCATGCACGCCACTTGAAATTCTGAACTTTGATATTTGTGGTCCAATGTAGACATCATCCATTGGTGACTGCAATTATTTTCTTACTTTTATTGATAACTACTCAAGAAAAAAATGGGTATATTTTCTAAAACATAAATCAGATGCATTTAGTTATTTTCAACAGTTCAAGGCACTCGTGGAGAACCAGAGTGGACACTGAATCAAAATCTTAAGGACCGACAGAGGAGGTGAATATGTTTCGAATGAATTTCTAAATTTTTGCAAGACCCATGGCATACAAAAGAAATTCATTGCACAGTATACACCTCAGCAGAACGGTGTTGCCAAAAGAAAGAAAGAAAATGACAACACAGTTTGACAAGAAAGAAAATGGCAGCGCTGATTTTCAGGCTGCATGTCAAATAGAAGTTCAGGAAGAGTCCTGGATGTGGCATTTCAGATTTGGACATATGAATTTTGGTGGGCTAAAGCTACTACACATAAATAATATGGTGAAAGGGTATCCATTGATTGACATACCAGAAAGGGTTTGTGAAGGCTACATTTTTGGCAAGCAACATAGAGAGACTATTCCAATTAGAAAGTCATATAGAGTACGCACACCACTTGAAATTGTGCACTCTGATATTTGTGGTCCAATGCAGACATCATCCATTGGTAGTTGCAACTATTTTCTTACTTTTATTGATGACTAAAGAAAAATATGGGTATATTTTCTAGAACATAAATATGATGCGCTTAGTTATTTTCAGCAGTTCAAGGCACTCACGGAGAACCAGAGTGGACACCACATCAAAATATTAAGGACCGACAGAGGAGGTGAATATGTTTTGAATGAATTTCTAAATTTTTGCAAGAACCATGGCATAAAAACGCTATCATTGCACGATATACACCTCAGCAAAACGGTGTTGTCGAAAGAAAGAACATAAACATTATGGAGATGGCATGCAACATGATGCCAGCCAAGCATTTTCCAAATGAATTTTGGGCTACCACAGTTGCAACTATTGTATATATCATGAACCGATGTCTGAAAAAGAGTGTGGAGAAAAACGTTCCTCAAGAAGCATGGACAGGTATGAATCATAGTGTTTCTCGTTTAAATTTTTTAGTTGTGTTGCATATGATCATGTTCCAGATGAGCTGAGAAAGAAGCTAGACAACAAGGGACATAAATGTATTTGTGTTGGATATTATGAAGACACAAAATCATACAAGTTGTATGACCTTGTCGTAAGGAGAGTGATTATACAAGATGTTCACATGTAAGTCAACCGGTCGCAGCATTGTCGACTCCCATGACACCGTGACATGGTTCAACACAAGGAACGCCGACACAAGTTGCAGCTTAAGCTACACCGAAAAGCACACTAAGAGGACAGCTAACTCCATCAAGTATTCGTCGAGGTCAACATTGACAGAAGCAGCGAAGACAAGAAGTCTGCGTGAAATATATGAAGCTGGTACACTGAATTCATTCTCTCTCTTTGCATTATTTTCTCCTATATATGATCCAGTAACATTTGAAGAAGCTGTCAAAGAAGAAGTATGGGAACAAGCCATGGATGAAGAAATAGAATGCATTGAGAAGAACCGGACATGGGAGCTCGTTGATGTACCAAAATATAAAGATGTAATCAACGTCAAATGGGTTTACAAGACCAAGCAAGATGCTGATGGGAATGTGCAAAAGAACAAAGCAAGAATGGTAGCAAGAGGGTTCACACAACAGCCCAACATAGACTTCAATGAAACATTTGCACTTTTTGCATTCATAGACACAGTTAGAACATTCTTGTCCATTGTTGCACAAAACAAATGGCATGTTTATCAAATGGATGTTAAGTCAACATTTTTGAATGGCTATCTAGAAGAGGAAGTATATGTGGAACAACCACAAGGCTATGAAGTTCCAAGTCAAGAGAATAAAGTGTACATGATGAAAAATGAACTCTATGGTTTGAAGCAAGCTCCTAGAGCTTGGTATAGTCGAATTGATTCCTATATCACTGAAAATGGATTTCACAGAAGTGAAAGTGAACTGACATTGTACACCAAAGTGAATGAGCAAGGTAAGATGTTAATTTACTGCTTGTATGTAGATGGTTTAATATTTCTTGGAGACGTTGTCATAGAATATTTTAAAGAAGTCAAGGAAAGTGAATTTGAAATGAGTGATTTGGGGCTCATGAAGTTTTTTTGGGCATTGAAGTTCAGCAGTCTAAAAGTGGTATATTTATATCACTGTCTAAATATGCAGGTGGATTTTTAAAAATATTTAAGATGTCAAATTGAAAGACAACCCCAACACCAATAATTACAGGTTTAAAGTTGAGCAAGGATGATGATGGATCAATTGTAGATACTATGCTATTTAAAAGGATTGTTGGCAGCCTTATGTATTTAACAACAACAAGACCAAACATCATGTATGGAGTAAGTCTGATCTCAAGATTCAGGGAGTCACCAAAAGACTCTCATTGGCAAGCAGGTAAAATAATTCTGAGGTATGTAAGTGGCACAAAAGACCTTGGCATTATGTATTCAACCTCCGAAATTTTTAAACTCGCTGGCTACACTGACAATGACAATGGAGGTAGCATAGATGACAAGAAAATCACATCTGGGTACACATTTCATTTTGGTACAGGTGTTGTTTCATGGGCTTAAAAGAAACAACCCATAGTAAATTTGTCTTCAATATAAGCAGAATATGTTGGAGCTACAAGCACTGCATCTCAAGATGTTTGGATGCGGAGAGTGTTAAAAGACATGTCACGGAACCAGCAAGAACCAACAACCATTTTCTGTGACAACAATTCATCCATTGTATTATCCAATAATCATGTGTTCCACAAGAGAACAAAGCACATTGACACAAGGTTTCATTTCATAAGAGAGTTGGTGAACAACAAACAAATTTGTTTAGAATTTTGCAGTTCTAAAGATCAACTTGCAAACATCTTTACATAACCATTGGAAAAGGATACTTTCCAGTAGCTACGTAGTTATCTTGGAATGACAAGTTTTGCACAGTGAACTTTGTCATGCACAGAGCATGTTTAAGCTCTCAAACATTTTCTAACATTTTGTTTTAAAAAAATCCCCATCTGCTCATAATTAAGGGGGAATGTTGGAAAAGTAATTACTCATAGATTCATACCAGATATCAGCCGACTCTACCGGATCCCGTATCAATTCTGTCTCTGTCAGTCAGCATGACAAGAGTGAAGAGTCCACAATTCGACAATGTAAACCTGTCGAATTAATTTTATGAACTTAAGTTTTAGGTAGATAGTTATTACAGCCATTAACGTCAAGACTGTAGATTCTCAGAGAAGCAATTTTTATTTTGCCTATAAATAGAAGAAGAAGATTGTAATTCATATAGAGAAAAATAGAGACTCAAAAAGTGAATAAAGAATAGAGTTGAAGCTCAAGATTCTGTGTGTTTGATTATGTCGAAGAGTTGAAGCTTTGTAAAAGAATATGTTGAAGAGCCGACAAGTTTGTATTATCAGTTTGTAAGTTTATGAGGTGAGTTAAGTTTGTATTACCTTCTTTTGTTATTTCTTGACAAGTTATTTATATCAAATAGTTTATGGTTGAAATGCATGTTTACTTAGCTGATATTTTATCCATAATTACTTGTGTAAGTGTTCTTTACATTTACGGTTTGAGTGAAAGATCAATGGATCCATAAAAAATTCACCCAGTAAAAGTTCCAGGTTTTATGGTAGAGTGGTTGACACAAGTATTCCTAAATGTTTGGTTGTATTTTTTTATAATTCTATCAAATTATTGATTTTGTTAGTTTTTACTTCATCTTACTCGTGGGTGAAAAACATTTGTAATTTCTTAAGTCTTTTAGACTAAGAAATATCCTTGTAAATTTTGACTAAAACCAAACCAGTTGAGCAAGTGAGTTGAAGTAAAACTGTCGAATTAAACCAACAAGTTATTGAAGTAAACTTGTTGAAGTTGTGAAACCGACAAGTTGCCGAAGTAAAACATGTCGGTAAAACCGATAAGTAAGAACTTGTCTAGGTAAAAGAGTCGGTTCGAAAAGTCCGACCATATTGGTAGACTTGTCTAGTCAGAGTTAGACAAGTTTCACCCAACAAGTAAAAATAAAAAGAGCTCGACATGAAAATTTTATAAATGAGCGGTAACTCAAGTTTGTTGGCTCAATTTTTGCTAACATTATCTCTCTATCCTCCCACTATAATATGATCAACAACGCGAGTGATTCATTCTCTACATTATTCTCTTGGAATGGAACAATTCTATTAGTTGCATAAAGACCAACATCCTTGATACATCTATTCTTCATGTCACTTTAAAACTCACGGTGTCAATTTCGTACACCAACTCCAAATCAAAATCAAACTTCACAATAAAAGGTGTTTCGAAATCCAACATTTCATTATGCTGCCCAACAACAAAATATTCATTACTAAGGTTTTACTTTCCTCAACATTTTGTTCAAATGTACCATGTGATTTAACTCTTGTTTTCATATAAATATTGTAAAGTGCAGAAGACTCAGATATTGGAAGGTGCATAAGATGCATATACTCGAAGGTGCATAAGACACAGAAAAAATAGAAGAGGTAAATCATAGGGATCATAAAGACAAAAAAAAAATAGAAGATGTATATCAGAGGGATCATAGAGGGTGATCAAAGAAGTCACAAGTCATATATATTGAAAACTATAGGATGAAAGGACACATATTGCATAAACTCAAAAGAACTTCATTTCAGGGAAGTTGGCCGAGGCAAAGAGAGGGAGTTGGAGCTTCATTTCAATCAGTGATGGTAAAACTAGCAAGTCAGAGATCACAATCATGTTGGTGACAGGGATAATTTTAAGGAACCATACTTTTTTAAAAGTGTATAAATGTTGGCGAATATTACCAATTCTTAAAACACCAACTATAAAATTATTGGCGATATTTTTCAAAAAATATTTTAATTTCCAAGGATTTTATATCATTTATATAATAATTTGGTGACTTTTATGGTCAAAAATTTTTACCCCATCAAAATTGGGCGAAACAGGGCTTCAAAAAATGCAAAACGGCGAATTTTTTTGTGAGAAAAACATGGAAAAATAGCTCATTGGGCTAAAATTCGCCCCTAAAATTATCCTTGGTTGGTGATTGACAACAACAACTTAGTTCTTGTACAATTGAATTTGTATCCCAGTCAATTCAGTGGCTATTTCCTCAAGTCAGTGCTTGCATACTTGTTAGGTTGGTTCCTAAGTGAGTAAGTGATCACACTCAGATAGTGGTGGCTGGATCATTGTAAAATGCATTTTGAACAACAAAATTTTTAAATCTCCGCTTTATACTAATTCACCCTCCCTCTTAGTATAAACAATAATTCCAACATTAAATGAATGAGGATCATTTCCTTATATTTACTTTAAGTGTGTATATGTATGTATATATTTAAGTATATTTTTATATGTTGATTGTTAGAATGATATATAAGGTGCAACATCTCTATGGAGGAGTGTCTCCATCCCTATCAACCTATAGTGGTTTTGGAAATCTTGGTGATCAAGATTGTAATGGTTGGTAATTGTAGCCTCATCATAGAAATAGTATATGTCGGTTTAACACCTATGGTTGGGGGAAACATGACACTTGCACACTGAGTTGTTGAGGATAACTTAATTGAGTTAAGTGTTCTATGAATGGTGGTCTTGTTCTATTAAGGAACTTGTTTAAGATGTAAATTTAGCCTTTGGGCATGATGATCTTATAATAACAATAGTAATAATAATCTATTTTTAAGGCCACCGCTAAGCGAGACACCAATTTGGTGTATGAGAACCCCTTGTTTGTGGGACAAGGGACCCCCTCAGCGCAGTGATTTAAGTACTAATGTCTACAGAGGTGTGCATAGACTACCCACTATGGATTTGAACATGTGACCTCATAAGAGGAAACACATGTTCTTAATAATCTATATGTACTAATATTATTTGAAGGTATTGCAAAGTTTGGTAGCTGTAAAATAATAAATGTTCTGCAAAAATTTTAGTGTTTGTATAAAAAAAATTGTGGTTATTTTATTGTAATAGTATTCAGAGGTGAATCCCTGTGAGACACGAATTATTAGATGTGGTCTTTTTCTTTTTTTTATAGGTGTGAATGATTACTATAAGGTAACCTCTTTGGAAGCTAATGATTTAGGAATCATGCTTAACATTTGATAATGCCATCGATGCTAATAAACTTAACAACATTACATATGTACACCCACTGTCACCTTGGTTCATGTCATTATGCGTCCCTATCATGCACGGTTGACATCATCCTTGATGCATAAAGACATGTTTGAAATCTAATGGAATTGTGCATAATGTGTGAGTGATGAAGAAAATCTGATGATTGATGTTATGTATATGTATATATTGTCTAACTAAGTTATTCAAGAGGGACTTGGTTGGGAAACACCATTGATATATGGAAGTAGGTTTGAAATTACATGATTTAGTAACCATTTAGATAATTGGTTATACTGGGGTACTTCTTAAAGCTCGTGGTGAAGAGCGGGTAATTTCCCTCAAGTACGATATCAATGACTTCCATCACCAATGGTGAGCTATAAATAATATGTAAGTGCATCTAGTGTTCATAGTGGTTGATGATAACATAATCTTGATGTTATTCTAATGATCTAATGATACCGTGTTGTTATAATTAATTATTATAATGCACATAAAGGCATAGTTTTGATGTAGATATAATAATCCTATGTGGTTAATATTTATGAGACATGTTCATCGTATGTAAAACCATGTTTAAAGATAGTTTGGTCCTTCATACTGTAATGATGATGATGTTCCTTGGTTGATGATCACCATGCATGTTCTTATGTAAAGGCATGGTTGGTAAATTAAGAGTGTAATGTTGTTGTTATTTATAATGCATGGCATGGTTAGTAATAACATGGAAATCCTATTGGTTTATCAATGGGAGGGTCTTGGTCTTCTATGATAATATTCAGATATCTTACTGGTTGTAAGTAGTTTAATAGATGACGATTTGGCTGTTAGATCAGGTGCATTGTATGCTAGTTGGTGAAAGCACCATATTGTTATCCTTATACGACTTTATGACACGTGTGTGAATGACCATGCAGAAGGACTAGTAATCATTCTTTAACTAATTCTCGATAATGAAGCTAATGCCCTACGTTCATTGTGGAATGTATGGTAAAATTAAGAAGTTGTATACTTAGCTATAATAGGTGGAATGGTTACGATGTTGCACTAACAACCGGAAGAAAAAAAAAGAAGTTATACCCCTTTCCCCAATACGTCAGAGAGGATAGATAGGTATATGACACCTATGGTTTCAATGCAATTCTTTTTCACTATTTTTATTACAGAATTGGCATCACACATTAAACAATAAATATTAATCCTTTCTTCAAGAGGTAAACTAACTATCAACCATGTCAAGACAAAATTACATCAAAATTTGTGCCATAGAGTCAAAATAGAAATATGTTGAAAGGATGATGAGCATGTTAATCCTAAAGGCTAGGCTAGTCACTCATTGTATTACTTAATGTATTACTCACCAATACAAATAATTAAGTATATATGTCTTGAGGTGGATTTAATCCAACTAACAATTCCCATAAATGAACTTATTTTACAATAGTAATGATCATATAAATATGTTTGTTGGGTTCGTATAAATGGGCTTCTTTTATAGTAGTAATGATCATATATAATATGTTTGTTGGGTTTGTTTTCAATAATAGTTCGTTTATGTATTCTTATACTCATCTAAATATGAGTTGAGTTTGCTCACATATTGTTAACAATTTTATGAAATTGTTGGTTATTAAATGCTACATAAGTTTGATTAGGGGGAAATGATTTTAAAACTAAAAAAAAAAATAACATAGGAGGGATGGGGGCTAGAGTTTTGTAGGAGGGTTTTGCAGGTGGGTAATGTGTCTAGATCCAGGAGGGTGTCTACATCTTGATTGGGGTTAGATTCTATGGACTGATGGAGGAGGAGGAGATGGTTATGTGGTCATTTGATGTCTTGGAGGTGTCAGATGACCATATTTTTATGTTTCATATAGATGTTTGAGGTAGACGCGAGTCCGTGTTATTTCCACTTGATGTTAGTTTTGTCAAAGGACGATCTCATCGACGTAAATCTACAGGTAATGTATTTAATCCTCTTAATAAAAGTCTAAATTGTAGCCAACCAAGTATGATATTGGAGTACTACACTGATAAGGACGTATTAAATTTTACAAGGGAGGATGTAGTAATAGATTAACCATATGTCTCCTCAATTTTGTTGGGAGGAGGAAAAATGTTACCACATTTTGTCTTGAGATCAGTTTGGAATGACACTTTGTGTGGGTTTTCTCCTATTTTATTTGGATGGAAGTGTTTCCCTCGACTGGGGATCACATAGAAGAAGTAGAGTGAGAGGGTTTCTCCATGTGTTTTGTTTGGTAGCATAGATAAGCTTACTCGACAAAATTATAGATGTAAGATGTTGAGAAAGGAATTCAAGGTAAAAGAGTGTATTGAAAGGATGGTTCTTGGGTGGGATGTGAATATGGATCGGGTGGAAGGTATGACATTGAGGTATTTGGTCGATTGACTTGAGTAAGTTCCTATGTCAAGATTGGAGGTGTTCAAATGAATTGCAAAGAATTGGAATCATTTGTTGGGATATAGCGTAAAGTTCAACTTATTACTTAAGGTATGAATGTGTTTTCATTTCATAGAAAAGGAACACAAGAGGTTGATTTTGGAGAGAAATTGGGTGATTGGTAGAGGGTCCTTGGTTTTTGGATGGTGGCACCCTATTTTTAACCTAGTCAAAGAGACCATACTGAAGTGAGTTAGATTTTTATCAATTAGATAGTATTATATTAGGATATTATCTAAGAGAATAACATGCACATCAATCAATCACAAGAGACAATAGACACAAAGATTTTCCTCGGGGAAACCATAAAGGAGAAAACTTCGCAACTTCCTCAGAGATAGAATGAGCACCAACGGAAGTAGTAAAACCCAAAGACAAAAGATGATCTCCAAAAAAAATTCTCTCTCTCACTTATGTGCTATAGTTGGGTGAGTGTGTGTCTCAAATAGAGAGGATCACTTTCTATTTATACTAATTTTTGACTTGAAAAATACTTACCAGGCGTGACTTCTCTAGGAGAGTCTAATAACCCTGGTGCCCCGAAACTGTGGGGACTTTTCCCTATGATCAACTAGGAGGGTTAACCTCTGTGACTTTACATGACTTGATTACATTAATGATTCTCCCTATAGGAACATCGAGGACCAATGAAATACAATATATAAAATATAGAAGTGAATACTTTCTGAAGTTAAAAATACATCAACACTCCCTCTTAACTAGGAAGGTATTCTCTTGACGCAATTCATTGGCACAAGTCTTTGTCACTGGATCAAATCTATATCATTATCAAAGTTGGATCATCATCACTAGATCATCATCAAAATTTGATTATCATCAAAGTTGGATCATCATTGGATCATCATCAATACTTCTTCCGTTATCTCGATCAAATGGTGCTATCTCTCGATTCTACTCATCATAGGAAGTTCTATAGGGCCAACCCTTTTTCATGTTGGTTGTAGGCCTAGCCTCCTGGTAGGTCTTCTTCATCACTTATATCCGACCATGGGAGGCCCAGCCTGCCACCATGTCGGAAAGTCCCTCCTAGCACTTACATCTGACCATGGTAGGAACACATCCAGTATCCATGTCAGAATGGCACACCTGGCACTCACATCTGACCATGGGAGGCCCATTCTGCTACCATGTCAAAAAGGCCCAGCACTCACATCTGACCATGGGAGGCCCATCCCGCCAACATGTTAGAAAGGCTCATCCAACACTTATATCTAACCATGGGAGGCCCAGCACTCACATCCGACCATGGGAGACCCGACCTGTAACCATGTCAGAAAGGCTCAACACTTATATTCGACCATGGGAGGCCCAACCTGGCACCATGTCAGAAAGGCTTAGCACTTATATCTGACCATGGGAGGCCCATCCTACCACCATGTCAGAAAGGCTCAGCACTTATATCTGACCATGGAAGGCCCATCCTACCACCATGTCAGAAAGGCTCAGCACTTATATCTAACCATGGGAGGCCCAACCTACCACCATGTCAGAGAGGGGTGAGTGCACAAGGTTGAGGGACCCTTTAGATGCAATGGTAGAGTGAAGTCAATCACTCTTGATCCATAAAATAGAAATCATCCCAAGAAATCCAGACCCTACCAAGCCTAGTCCCAAGGCTGCCAACACGCATGCCAATTAGGATAGTACACAAAAACGCGCTCATGTTTTACCTTGCAAAAACATGCTCTTGTTTTACCTTGCAAAAACACGCTCCTGTTTTGCTTCAACAAAATGCGCTCCAGTTTTGCTTCAATAAAATGTGCTCTCATTTTGCTTCAATAAAACCCCCTCCCATTAGGAGTTTAGGAGTTGTGGGGGTAGATTAATGTGGGGATGTCTAGGTGTTGTAGAGGGGATGTAGTAGGGGGTGGGGGTTAGAGGTAATTGGATTGGTTGGGAAGTGATATAAGGGAGGGGGTGTTAGTGGTAAGGGGAGACCTGTGGATGTGTGTGTGAGTGTCTAGGTGTTGTAGGTTATAGGTTAGGGGGTGTTAGTGGTAAGGGGAGACATAGGGATGTGTGTGTGTGTGTGTGAGAGAGAGAGAGAAATATCTAGTGGAGGAGGGGGGGTCCTTAGTGGGATGGGGTGACCTGTGGATGTGTGGGGAGGTGTCTAGGTGTTGTACAAGGGATGTAGTAGGGGGGGGGGGGTTAGAGGTAGTTGGATTGGTTGAGGAGTGATATAAGGGAGAGGGGTGTTAGTAGTAAGGGGAGACATGTGGATGTGACCTATGGATGTGTGTGGGGGTGTCTAGGTGTTGTAGAGGGGATGTAGTAGGGGGGTGGGGGTTAGAGGTAGTTGGATTGGTTGGGGAGTGATATAAGGGAGAGGGGTGTTAGTAGTAAGGGAATACATGTGGATGTGACCTATGGATGTGTGTGGGGTTGTCTAGGTGTTGTAGGTTATAGGTTAGGGGTGTTAGTGGTAAGGGGAGACATAAGGATGTGTGTTTGTGTGTGAGACAAATATAGAGTGGAGGGAGGGTCCTTAGTGGTATGGGTGACTTGTGGATGTGTGTGTATGTGTGTGTGAGAGAGTGAGAGAGAGAGGAAGGGGTGTGTTAGGAGTGTAGGAGTGGG
>LPNX010894778.1:202423-268386 GCA_001517045.1 Pseudotsuga menziesii
TTGGGTGATTAGGGTACGGGGAGGATGGGGTTTAGGGGAGAGAAAGAGATAGATCAAAGTGGAGGGAGGGGTTATGGTCATAGGGATTAGGGTAGTTAGAGAGTAGGGGCACGAGAGAGAGAGAGAGGGTGGTAAGTGGTAGGGGAACGAGATTAGAAGAGATAAAGAGAGAGGATGGGTTAGGGTAGGGGGAGTATGAGAGAAAGAGAGGGGGTATTAGGTGGTTTTTATGGATAGGGAGAGTATGAGTGCGGTTAGGGAGAGGGAGGGGGTTTAGAGGTATTGAGATGTGTTTGAGAGAAGGTGGGGTGTTAGGTGTTTGGGGGAGAGAGAAAGGGTTGGGGGGTTATTTGTTGGTGGATAGGTGGGGTAGAGAAAGAGTAAGAGAAGGAGTCAGTAAGGGTTGCGGGGGGATGAGAGAGAGAGATCCAATGGGGCAATGGTGTGTTATGGGGATGGAGGAGAGAGAGAGGGGTGGGGGTTAGGTCTAGGTTGAGGAGTAGAAAATTTAGAGAGATTGAGAGTGGGGGTTATTAAGAGTTGTGAGGAATATTGGGGAGAGAGAGAGAAATATGGGTTTTTTAGAGGAGTCATGGTAATTAGAGAGAAAAGGGGGGTATAGGTGAGGAGTGTGAGTGTTGGGGTTAGAGAGAGATAAAGAGAGAGAGAGACATTGGGTGTTGGTAATGGGTTAGAGGTAGAGAGAGAGAGGGTGGTGGCTATGAAGTTAAAGGTAGAGACATAAACGTGTTAGGATATTGGAGGTTAGTGTAGAAAAGGAGAAAGGGAGTGAGAAAAGGGGTTAGTAAGGGTTAGGGAGAGGAGTATAGGGGTGAGAGAGAGAGAGAGAGTAGGGAGGAGGGGGATAGGGAGTTATGGGGAGAGATAGGGATAGGGGGTGTTAGGGATTTAGAGCAGGGTATGAGGGGGTTGGGGGTATGCTAGAGAGATGGACAGGGAGCGTTATGGGGTTAGGTGGGTTTAGGGAGTTACAGAAGGAGTGTTAGGGGGTTGGGGGTTGGGGGGGGAGAGGGGGGGTGTTAGAGAGTTGGGTCGGAGGTGTGAGTGAATAGGGGTAGGGGGTGTTAGGGAGGTGGTGTTAAGGGGGGTGTTAGGGAGTTGGATAACATTTTTTCTGTAGATTCCAAATATGTAATTTTTTTAAAATATTTTCTTTTTCAAAATCTCTTCTATTTTTCTTGTGCCGTGACTCCTTACCTCCAAAAACACATTATTAGTGTTTTGTCCATAACTCTTCCATTTCTCAAGCATTTTGAAAAAAAATTGTATGGTGCACTAAAGGACACCAACCTCTACATGCTTTAAAAAAATCATTTCATGATCTTTTCATTAAGGCCTTCAAATGATGCACCCACACTTCGAATATTTTTTTTGTTACGTTTGATCACTTAGATAATTAAAAATAAAAAAAAAGATTAATTTTCTTTTTTGTCAATATGTCTACCACTTTCTGTACCTTTTAATTTGTCCCAAAAAAAGTTTCTTCTACAAAAATCAAACTTTGGAAAGTTAAACACATTTTCAATAGAAAAGAATTATATATTCCTAAATGTCATTCAATTTTTTACATTTCATCATTTTTACTCATCACAAGATTTATTGTGTATGTGTCTAAAAAACACATGCAAGTTAGTTGATACATGTTTTTTTAATTTTCTATTGTGTCTAACGTGTTAAAAGGACCCTCATTAATTTTCACACACCCATATACGTGACATAGACAAACCCCTTTCTCTATGGTCTCTATTAATTCTTGCACATGATCTAAGAACTAGGAATCAAAATCATCAAACAATAATTAACAAATACTCATGAATTAGAAAATAACTGGATCACCAAATAGGTTTCCTCTCTGTATATTATATAAACAATAAAGGATTACAATTTCCATGCATGCAATAGCTCAACTCCATGAAGAATTCGAATACCTAAGGGACAATTCGAATTCAGTGAGTGAGTCTAGCTTAACTGACTCTTTGCCATGCAATCTCACTCAGTTAACCACTTGACCAAAACCCTAATTGACTCACCAAACCCTAACTGAAGTTGGAGTGCAATAAATGACTGAATCTCAACTGAAGGAGATCAAACACATGTCATAGCAATCCAATCATCAAGTGCTAGTACTGCATGGCTCCAATAAACCCTGATGAGGTTAACTGAAGCTGAACTGACCATCAGAAGTTGGTGAAGGTGCCTTGTTCACTCCAGTTCATTAAAATAATAATAAATAATCATTAAATAATATATTTAATGAATGGAGGTGCCTTAACTAACTGTAACTGATTGGTTGAACTGAAAGTAACCACCAGTTAGCAATTAGGTGCATGAATGTCACACAGATCACCCCTGGAGTGCTCCAGTTAGCCTCCTTGACTGTAGGTAGGCGTGGGAGTGACTGGGATGATGGTAATTAATGCTCCACTAATGTCAATTAAACTTAGGATAGTTGTTTAATTAGGCCAATTTGACCGAAGGAGTGAGTATGAAGGTAAATGTCTCCAACACCCCCCCTTAAGCTATACTTGGGAAGAGTTTAGAAAACATAGATGCATAAAATGCTAGGGCCATGGAAACAAAGGCCATATGTCACCCTGTACAATAAAGTAACTACTTAATATAACCAAGGAAATGGGGAAAACCTCATGGGAAAAATACCCCCCCTCAAACTAAGTAGTAAATCAAGAATTGGTTCTTCTATGCAGCAGCATCCTAAGACTGTGCATATGAACCTCTGAATCCAAACTAAATGGATATGTCTGGAGGAATATTCCACTTTGGAAGAAGAACAATTCATTCAACTGAATCAGAAATATAAATAGCTGCACGGTGAAAACTGGACCCATGTAGAGAAACTGAAATCATCTTAAGAGAGAGCAAAGGTTCTTGAGGATTCAAACCATGTGTGGAACACTCAAGAAACTAATATGTTGTAGCCCTGAAAAACAAACCATGATTGGTGAAATCAGCCCCAAATCTTAGGAGCAAGTGTCCAAGCGGATGCAGAATGTCTTCCTCTTTACTAGTTCTATGAGGAGATGAGCTTGTGACCAACGGTAGAGAATCCCTGGGACTCTGGAGAGCGAATGCTTGAGCTCCATAATCTGATATAGATTCTGAAATAGCTAATGAATCACACAATAAAATATCAGCAACCTCATAAGAGGAAACTAACACCAAATCCCCATCAGCAGAATTGAAGAAGAACTGCGGTACTTGATTTTTCACACCAAAATTGGTGAGAGCAGCTACAAGCATGGATGAAAGCTCTTGAATTTTAAAATATGAACAAAATAATATCAGATCAGAATGCAAATCAGATCTAAATAAGTTCACAATAGATCCAAAACTGTGAAATGAAATCAAATCCCCAGCAACAGTTTTGTAGGAGACTTGCGGTACTTGTTTCTTCACACCGTTGATGAGAACAGCTACAAGCACTACTGAAGGTTTATGAACCTGAAATTTTGAACCAAGAAATATAAGATCAGATCCAAATAATATAAGATCAGATCCAATAAGGTTCATATCAGATCCAAAATTATGGTCAACCGAGACGGTGGATGCACAGTTTTCTTCTTCTTTAAAATTCTGAATTTTGGTGCATGCAATCCTGCAGGAATTTGCTGGAAGATCTAGATCATGGGGAGCGAATGTGTCACTCTTATAATCTGATTTTTTTTCAAAAATATCCAAGGTATTACATATTTTCACACCAGCAGCAACATTAGAGGAAGAAAATTCAAATTTCTCCTCACTTTCCGAAGCAATTACTGGTAAATTTTGCACAGAATTCAAAGGAAAATCACCGGTGAATGTTTGCATGGAAGTGCAGCAGTGTTTTTCTTCAATATCAGAGATTCGAATGTCTTCTTCCATTTCAGCAATATGAGAAGATGAGATATCAGAGATCTCATGAACTTCCGGAGCATCAGGAGAAGGAGTCACTTCATGGAGACTTTCTTCAATTCGAATTGAATGTGTAGAAGATTCTGCTTCATCTTCATCTTGAACAACTTCATCAAAGAGAGTAGAGGCTGAGATTTTTGAGTGAAGAACTCTTGTGGTGCTGGATGTAATCTCCAAAGTACTATTATGATCCTCATTGTGCTTGCCAAACGTTTTGTCCAATCTTGTCCAGAGATCCTTTGGGTATTCAGCAGAATCAAAATCAAAATACAATTCATCATCAAGGGCAAGAGCTATTGATCCAAAATCTCTGTCAATGTCATTTAGCCAGTCATTCTCATTCTCATAAGTCTCTCTTCCAATTCCAATAGACACCTCATAGAGACCTCGTCTCTTGAGATATGTAATCATCTTCAACTTCCATTCTGAATAGCTTGTGAATGGGGTGAGAGGAGGGATTGATGAGTCCATTCGAAGTTGTACCTGTTAAGACATGCAAATCAAAACAAAAGGGGCACTGTAAGGTCAGACAGACTGCACATTCTAGGCTTTCATCACAACCAGCATAGTCAATCAAGCAAGCTTGATCAACAAGTTCTTTACTTGGGATATTGAGTGGTAAGCCTTGGCTTCTGGTGCAGTGCTGGATTCTTGAGCTATTGCTCAAATTTCATGGAGAAATCTGTCAAAAAGCTTGTTCTTGAGAGATTGATCTTCGTCCCGCCGCATGCTCTGATACCATATTAATTCTTGCACATGATCTAGGAACTAGGAATCAAAATCATCAAAGAATAATTAACAAATACTCATGAATTAGAAAATAACTGGATCACCAAATAGGTTTCCTCTCTGTACATTATATAAATAATAAAGGATTACAATTTCCATGCATAGCAATAGCTTAACTCCATGAAGAATTCGAATACCTAAGGGACAATTCGAATTCAGTGAGTGAGTCTAGCTTAAATGACTCTTTGCCATGCAATCTCACTCAGTTAACCACTTGACCAAAACCCTAATTGACTCACCAAACCCTAACTGAAGTTGGAGTGCAATAAATGACTGAATCTCAACTGAAGGAGATCAAACACGTCATAGCAATCCAATCATCAAGTGCTAGTAATGCATGACTCCAATAAACCTTGATGAGGTTAACTAAAAATGAACTAACCATCAGAAGTTGGTGAAGGTGCCTTGTTCACTCCAGTTCATTAAAATAATAATAAATAATCATTAAATAATATATTTAATGAATGGAGGCGCCTTAACTGACTGTAAATGATTGGTTGAACTGAAAGTAACCACCGATTAGCAATTAGGTGCATGAATGTAACACAGATCACCCCTGGAGTGCTCCAGTTAGCCTCCTTGACTGTAGGAGAAGGCTAAGTTAGCCTCCTTGACTGTAGGTAGGCGTGGGAGTGACTGGGATGATGGTAAGTAATGCTCGACTGATGTCAATTAAACTTAGGATAGTGGTTTAACTAGGCCAATTTGACCGAAGGAGTGAGTATGAAGGTAAATATCTCCAACAATCTCTTCCATGAAAGTGATATTAAGAATGTAAGGGGATATTTATATCTATAACACGATCACTCTATCAAGTAAAAAAATAACAAATCTAATAGGGTTGGAACAAACAATTTTTCCTCATTACATATTCTTAAGATATTCTAAAAAATTGCAATGGATGAAGGTATTATGAGAATATAAATATTTAAGTTTTTTATGATTATAAAATGGATGAGCCTATAGATGTAATATCCCTATTTTGACCCCATTATATTAAAAATTGTATATGATGTAAATGTCGTATTAAATCATGGTGAGGAGCTCAAGGCCAAGGCCCCACCATGGATTTAGTGTTTTATGTATTGGCCAGTAAAATCGATGCATATGGTTTTAGTGCTATCCAGGCACATTGTATTTTGGACATCATGTAAATATGTAAATTAATAGAAATACCCACAACTAGCTATGTCAATGCAACAAAAGAGACGGGGGCATGATTTCAGAAGGAACGGGGAGGGAAATATTCAAACCCTTGAGCCAATAAGGTAAATCCAAATGTTAATAGGAAAACCCTTAAAGTTGTCAACTACATTTTTTTCCTTATTCACCTAATCATTTATTTCTTCCAAAAGTTGGTTGAGGTAGTCAATGCATGGGGAATGGAAGAGTATGGCAGTCAAATTCAAATTGTGGCAAGCGATCATTTTTGAAAAACATGATTTTGACTTATTGGGGAAGTTATCATCCTGAAATTGCTTCCCATCCCATTATTAATTCATGTCCTTCTCTTCCTCACGTAGTGGGAGCTCTTGGGCATTTGTCCCTCATGACTTCTTCATTTTCCTAATTTCTCCAAGCTAGGAAACTCGTTTTTGTATTGTTCAATGAACGGGTAGAGGAGAACCATGATTTGGGGGTTTATAGAGGCCATATTTGCTCCCGTAATTTCCATAGGTATTTTCTGAGTTCAGATTCATGATTTGGGTGTGAATCGAGGTCGTTTTTGCACCTATACTCTCTATGAGCATTTCCTGAAATCGGATTTTCTATCCTAGGGTGTTTCTCCCTTTTTACCAAATTTGATTTTGGTTATGAGGACATTTTTGTCCATACCGAGCACTTATTTTTTGTTGTTCTGCAAATCCTTTCTTTGGTCTGAACCGTTAGAAATGGAAGAGGTCGCAATTGGCTTGATAAACCTAGTGAATAGAGTAACCTCACAGATAGATCAAGAGGGGCTGGTTATCTTTCTATGCACACCCTGAAGAGCATTGGAAGGGAAGGTATTTCCTGAGGGACTGTGTAGCAGTGAAAGGAAGAATTCCTTGTGTTGGGTGTGTAGGTGTTGTGGAGACCTAGACATATCTGGTGTAGGTGTCCATAGCTCAGTGGTTGAAGTCACTAGCTTAGCAATTCCACCTTTCCACTATCTTAGAATCCTGATAAACCCATATCTAAAGTGTCTTGGCTGACTTTGATGTGTATTTGTCTATGTGTGAGCCTTCTCTTCCCTAGTTCCTTGTGGAAACCATTCCCATCTCATGGGTAGCAATGGTGTTGATAGATTGATGAGCACACTGGCCTATGGTTGGGTTCAACATTGCAGCGACATAGGTAGTTGCGAGGAAGCTTCTTCTCAAGATAAGTATTTTTTTGTGTTTAATCTCTGCAATTTATTTGCTTTATAAATTATTATAAACATGATGAATGTGTTGAAACGTATTTGCTTCCACTGTATATTGCATTATGCATCTGTGTATGTATAATTTTATGTTCAATGCATTTTATGTTATGTTCATGGGGCTATATTTCCCGTTTTGATAGTAGTAGCAGTGTAGTCGCATCCTCTCTGTCGAGTAGAGGGGAGGGGACCTGACAATAGATATTTGAATTTATTCTTTTTTTTATTATAAAATGGATGAGCCTATAGATATTTGAGTTTATTTTTTTTCTAATTATAAAATGGATGAGCCTATAAATATTTGAGTTTATTCTTTTATTATATATAAGTTTAGTCTTTAGTTATAAAATGGATTATATATAAGTTTCTTCTTTTAACTATAAATAGTCAAAGATGGTTAAATGGTTACATAGTCATTGTATTTTGATAGACTATTTAGAAAAGGAATTAAACAAGATTACGTTTATATTTGAGGAAGTTGAATTACGTTTAGTAGAAGAATCAAATAATGATATTTTGAAAAGTTAAGAATATTTATTTTCAATAATAGTAGATAATATAAAGCATAAAAAGTTCAATAATATATATATATATATATAGAGTATATAAGTGATGCTTTAAAATATAAAAATGGTTTTGAAAATAGTAGAATTCTTTTTAGCTATAGATTTTACATTGAGAAGCTATGTCTTGCATTTCTTTTTGTAAACGTGAGGATAACACACAAAGAAGTGATTTCATTATTTAATAAAATTTATAATTTTTCTTTAAAAATAAAATATTTGTAAATAGTATATCCAGCAAAATTTTGTGGTAGCTTAGAATGAAGTACCTAATAACATGTAACCATTAAAATACCTAAGTAAGAACAGCATTTAAAATACAATTTTTTATCAATAGTGTCGAATTGACAAGAAATTTTTTTAACAATAAGTTTATCGTTCAGTGAGCGAAGTGCAATGCAGTGGTAGCTTCAACTTTTAACGCTTATGACATAACGTGGTTACAAGAACTACGCTCAACCTGAAAATTAGAATCCCGTCAAAAAGTTCATAAACTAAAGAACGCCTCGAAACTATCCGGATGGATGAGAGGGTCTGAATTAATAAAAAATATGCAGTTTTACATGTGGAGTTCTTGTGAAACAAAAATGAGGATAGATGAGAGGGGCTGAATCAATCACTGCCTCCATCTCTTCTTGAAGGAAGAGAACCTTCGGTCTCCTCATCAATCACCGCCCAACTCCAACTATATCTCACTATGAACTTAGTTAGTAGAAAGATCACATTATGAGAAGTTAGAGAAAGAATAAATTGTATTATTTAAAAATAATTAAATTACTCGTAATATACTCTACATAGCTAAATGAATTTGCCATAATAATGACGCCGAGAAATCTTAGATCTTCGTGGTTGTTTATCAAAATAAAAGCCACCATAGTGTGTAATATCTCCACCATAGTGTGTAATATCTCCAACATTATAACAGTAAGCCCTCACGACTTCAACACGAAACCCTAAATGCCAGCTATGAAGAATACCTTGATCTCCTTCGTTGGATTTCTATTCTGACCTCCATATGTTGTACTCTCAAACATATTGGTATACCAATTCGCTTAATTATTTTCAATTCGTGAAAAAATAATTAATATATTAAAACAAAAATGTAATTGAAAGGCAACCATGTTTCCATTTTATTAAGGAATTAAGAGGCAACCATGCTTCCATTTTATTAAGGAGTGGTTTTAATAAAAGTAAACGAATATATATATATATATATATATATCACATTCTTCAACATTTATTATTATTTGTGTTTATTACTCTATTATAATTACTATTATAAATGTATAATTGTTTATATATATATATTTTATATTTTGGATGAGATGATTTCAAAGTGGTATTTATGATTTTTAAGCAACATTGTTTTGGTGTGGCCAATACCATTGGAACCAACATAGATCCATATTAATTCTATCTTTATTAAATGTGAAGAGGGATCAAACCTTTTGATGTGCAAACTTTGATTAAAACTCTAAAAAGATCTTGCACCTTAAGGGATTTGATATAGAGCCATAGTTAAGATGGATCTATATTAAAAGGCATGCACCATACATTATTGAAAGCTTAAGAGAAAATTATAAGACCCCATCCCTAGAGTCCTTAGGGGATAGATGGTAGCGCCCAATAAACATTATGGTGCCCCTCCCAAAATGGCAGTTTCCCAATAAAAGTACCCCCCACCACTAGAGGCAAAGGGTCGATAAGATGCATGGTAATCGTCATAGAGAGCCTATCCCAATAAGCAAGGATAAGCTCTCTATGATGATAAGCAAGAATAGGCTCTCTATGAGAGCCTATCCTTGCTTATTAGGATAGGCTCTCTATAATCATTACCATACATCTTATCGAGCCCTTGCCTCTACTAGTAAGGGGTCCCTTGATTCTGAGAGGGGTACCGGCCCAGCTGAGGAATTCATAGTTTTCCCATTGTCGAGAGTCCAGACTCCATGACGAATAATAAATCAGCCCCGCTTTCACGCATCCTAAATCCCCCTACCTTAATCATTTAATGCTCGACTCGATTTAGAAATATTACTCACTGATTTATGGTGTTCCAGTTCGCTCAGGCCGTCATACAGGATTGGAAGTTTTTCACGACAATCAGGTTTGGTTAACAATATTCATTATGGAGTAGATTAAAAAATGCTGCGATGACAGTATTGTGAACTTTTGGATCTGAAATAGATTGAGATCGAACTGCCCACAATACTGCTGCCACAGCATTTATTACTCTGTTACATGTAAATCAGATCCAACTAACCAAAAAAACTCAAAATTAACCCCGGTGCAGAGAATATTATTATAAAATACTCATCCATTGTTCAGGAATCAGTACATTAATGGAGTGTCTGGAAATCTAAACGATTGTTCAGTACGGATCTGTCATTGATGTTTTCGGCCTAGTTTTGGATACTGACTTTCCCCGCCCTTTTCGGTAACGTACTCGTTAATGTGCCACAGTGCTCTTGCCGCTTATCCTACGCCCTCGTGGAACGGGATTCGGGATGTAGACAACTTGTCTACCGGGCAAAACATCAATAACCATGGCTTTTCCCGTCATGTCTTGATTTCAGTTGCTCATATCATCAAACAACTGGACGACAAGTTGTGACTGTCACCATTGCCACTGGCAGAAGATTATGAGAAAGGTTCAAAGACTAGGCCGTCTGGTTATGGGAATTTGGGTATCCTTCGAGTTAGCGACTCGCGAGGAACGTAATGGAACACGTGTGGGCAATCGCTGGTTTTGGAAAATTGGGAATCCTTCGAGTTCGAGAGGAACCTAATGGAACACGTGTTGGCAATCGCTTCCATGAATTTTGCTCTTTAATAAATTATATGACGTCCATCTGCATTATTATCATTGTCAATGGTCACCATCCGACAAATCTTGCCCATTGCAAATTCCGTGTCCGGGCAGGCAACTATCTTACACAGGGGCGAGTCAGCGTTTCCAAGAACTTGTAAACTGGCCCAACGTCAATAATGGCTGCTCCCGCCACTTTTTTTGTTTTCCGTTGCTTACATGATTAGACAGTTCGACGACAAGCTCTTCCTCTCCCGATAAGGGTAGAACGAAACTCCTGGTAGTCCTAGTGTGCTACTGCTGACCACCCAAGATAATGCTTAAATCCCGCATGCTTAAGAACAGAATACAAGACGTGTTGGCAATTTACGATACATATTTTTCCGGAGTTTTGTAAAGATAAGCTGAAATTGAATTTTCTAGTTATTAATGATGGAATCTTAACTAAATTATCAAAATCAATTTTAAAATTATTTTTTATTTTAAACTTACACAAATTTTTGTTCTATCTAGTTCTAAAAATTAATTCTAAATTAATTCAATTGGTAAGATATGCCTACACTCTCTTAGTTCAAAGTCTTTTAGTGGTAGGCATTCTACTAAAATAGCCTCAAGTTTACCACCTCTTCCATGGAGAAGTATTACCCAATTTTCCATATATATATTTATGTGAAAAACTCTTATTCTATCTAAATTATACAATGGCAATACCTTTAATAAAAAAAACTAATGAAAATAAGTCCAAATCTCTTAAAATTACATTAGTTGCTTTTTCAGCTATGTTTTTGTATTTTGTTGCTCAAAATAAAACAAAGTTTCTTTGTTGCATTAATATAAATTACTTGTTATATTGATATTGTGATATTTAAATTATATATATATATATATATATATATATATATATATATAACAGTTTGTTAGCCAGAACCACGCTGACTAAACTTGAGTTTACCGCTCAGTTAATATTAAAAATTAAATATTTTCACGTCGACGTCTTTTTCTTTTTTCACTTGTCGGGTGACACTTGTCTATCTCCCGACTAGACAAGTCTATCAACTTTGGTCTGCCTTTCGACTTGACTGATTTACTTCGACTTACTTGTCGGTTCTACTGACTGATTTTACCTCGACGACTTGTCACTTCGAAGTCGGCTGACTTCAGCCTTTTGACTCAACTGATTTACTTCGACTTACTTGTCAGTTCTACCGACTGGTTTTACCTTGACCACTTGTCACTTCGAAGTTGGCTAACTTCGACGTCTAAAGTCGGTTGACCTCTTCGACCTCTCAAGTCAGCTTACTCAACCGACCTTGTTGGTTCACTTTGGTCAAAATCTACAGAGTATTTTTTTTGGTCTAAGAGGCTTAAGAAATTACAAGTGCTTTTCACCTAAGAGTAAGATGAAGTAAAAATGGACACATTAACAAATCCAAATAACTCATAAAAACATATGCCCAAATATGTAGAAAGACATGAGTCGACCAATGTGCCGTAAAACTTGGAACTTTGACATGGTGAGAAATTTATGGGTTCTTTAATCTTTCACTTAACTGGTAAATGTAAACAACATTTACACAAGTAAATCTAGAAATATTGTGCGGCCAAATAAACATGCATTCAACCATAAACTATTTCATATATATAACTATGCGGAAATAAAAAAGGTATTACAAACTTGTCTGTCTAGACTTGTCGGCTCACCGAGTGATCATTTTACAGAGCTTCAGCTCTTCAACTGAATCTCTTACACAAAATCTTGAGCTTCAACTTCTCTTTTCTCACCATGAGTTCCTCTGTCTCTCTATTGCTTCTAGTGACTTGTGTCTAACTTAATTTACAATTTGGTTCTTCCATTTATAGGCAACCTGAAAATTGCTTCTACATGGATCGACTCACTCACCATTAAAGACTGTAATAACCATCTACCTAACAACTTAGCTTCATAAATAAATTTGATTGGTTTACATTGTCGAATCGTGGACTCTTCCCTCTTGTCAGACTGACTGAAAAGATATTGACTGATACAGATTCTGACAGAGTCGGCTGAGAGTCAAGTATGGATCTGTGAGTGATTAATATTTCTAACACTCCCCCTTAATTATGAGCAGATGAGGATTTTTAAAACAAAATTTACAAAATGTTTCAGAGCTTAGACATGCTCTGTTTATGAAAAAGTTCACTATGGAGAACTTGTCATTCCAAGATAACTACGCAAATAGTGGAAAGTGTCCTTTGCCAATGGTTTCGTAAAGATGTCTGCAAGTTGATATTCAAACCTGCAAAATTCCAAACAAATTTCCTTGTTGTTCACCAACTCTCTTATGAAACGAAACCTTGTGTTGGTGTGCTTGGTTCTCTTGTGAAACACATGATTCTTTGATAATGCTATGGCTGAATTGTTGTCGGTTCTTTATGGTTATGTGACAAGTCTTTTAAGACTCTCCTCATCTAGACAACTTGACATGCAGCACTTGTCGCTGCAACATACTCTGCTTCAGTTGAAGACAGAGTTACTATGGGTTGTTTCTTTGAAGCCCATGAAACAATGCCTGTACCAAAATGAAATGTGTACCCAGATGTGCTCTTCTTATCATCTATGTTGCCTCCATTTTCACTGTCAGTGTAACCAATGAGTTTAAAAATTTTTGAGGTTGAATACATAATACCAATGTCTTTTGTGCCACTTACATACCTCAGAATTCTTTTACCTGCTTGCCAATGTGAGTCTTTTGGTGACTCCATGAACCTTGATATCAAACTTACTCCATACATAATGTCTGGTCTTATCAATGTCAAATACATAAGGCTGCCAACAAGCCTTTTAAACATTGTAGGATTGACAGTGGATCCTTCATCATCCTTGCTCAATTTTAAACCTGTTATTACAGGTATTGGAGCTGTCTTGCAATTAGACATGTTATGTATTTTTAAAACTTCACTTGCATACTTTGTCTGTGATATAAACATACCACTTACAGATTGCTGAACTTCAATGCCCATAAAAAACTTCATAAGCCCCAGATCAGTCATTTCAAATTCACTTTCCATGACTACTTTAAAATCTGCTATGCCATAATCACGAGTAAATATTAAATCATCTACATACAAGCAGACAATTAACATCTTACCTTGCTCATTCACTTTGGTGTACAATGTTGGCTCACTTTCACTTCTGTGAAATCCATTTTTAGTGAGATAGGAATCAATCCGACTATACCAAGCTCTAGGAGCTTGCTTCAACCCATAGAGTGTCTTTTTTAGCTGATACACTTCATGCTCTTGACCTGGAACTTCATACCCTTGTGGTTTTTCCACATATACTTCCTCTTCTAGATAGCCATTTAAGAATGCCGAATTGACATCCATTTGATGAACATGCCATTTGTTTTGTGGAGCAATGGCCAAAACTGTTTTGACTGTATCCATGCGTGCAACAGGTGCAAACGTTTCATTGAAGTCTATGCCGAGTTGTTGTGTGAACCCTCTTGCTACCATTATTGCTTTGTGCTTTTGCACATTCCCATCAGCATCTTGCTTTGTCATATAAATCCATTTAACACTGATTACATCTTTGTCTTTTGGTACATCAACCAGTTCCCATGTCCAGTTCTTCTCAATGCATTCTATTTCTTCATCCATGGCTTGTGCCCATACTTCTTCCTCAATAGCTTCTTCAAATGTTAGTGGATCATATATAGGAGAAAATAATGCAAAGAGAGAGAATGAATTAGGTGTACCGGCTTCATATATTTCTCGCAAACTTCTTGTCTTCACTGGTTCTATCAATGTCGACCTTGACGAATTGCTTGATGGAGTCTGTTGTCCTCTTGGTGTACTTGTCAATGTAGCTTGAGATACTACTTGTGTCAATGGTCCTTGTGTTGAACCATGTCATGGTGTCATGGGAGTCGACGGTGCTACACCCGGCTGACTTACATGTGGTGTTTGAACCACTTCATCTTCCATATCATAATTATCGACATTCGATACAATCTTGACATTTATGTCGACGATTCCATCCCATGATTCATTTTTGACAAATTGAACATCTCGAATGATTATCACTTTCCTTGTGACAGGATCATACAGCTTGTATGCTTTTGTGTCTTCAGAATAGCCGAAAAAAATACATTTCTGTCCCTTCTTGTCTAGCTTCCTTCTCAGCTCATCTAGAACATGAGCATATGCAACACAACCAAAAACTTTTAATTGAGAAACACTATGATTCATACATGTCCATGCTTCTTGGGGAACTTTGTTCTTCACATTCTTTGTTGGACACTAGTTCGTAATGTAAATAGTAGTTGGGACTGCTTCACCCTAATACTCATTTGGCAAATGCTTGGTTGCCAACATGCTGCTTGCCATCTCCATGATGGTTCTATTCTTTCTTTTGGCAATACCGTTCTGCTGAGGTGTATACCATGCAGTGAATTGTTTTTGTATGCCATGGGTCTTGCAAAAATTTATAAATTCATTTGAAACATATTCACCTCCTCTGTCAGTCCTTAAGATCTTGATGTGATATCCACTCTAGTTCTCCACGAGTGCCTTGAACTACTGAAAATAAGTAAATGCATCAGATTTATTTTTCAAAAAATATACCCATGTTTTTCTTTAGTCATCAATAAAATTCAGAAAATACTTGCAGCCACCAATGGATGATGTCTGCATTGGACCACAAATATCAGAGTGCACAATTTCAAGTGGTGTGCGTGCTCTGTAGGACTTTCCGACTGGAAAAGTATCTCTGTGTTGCTTGCAAAAAAAGCAGCCTTCACAAACCCTTTCTGATCTATCGATCAATGGTAATCCCTTCACCATATTCTTTATGTGCAGTAGCTTCATCCCACCAAAATTCAAATGTCCAAATTTGAAATGCCACAACCAGGATTCATCCTGAACTTCTGTCTGAAATGCAGCTTGCAAATTAGCGCTACCATTTTCTTTCTTGTCAAGGATCTCGACTATTTCTTCACTTTTTTCCTTGAATGTAGCTCCTATGTTTGTCTTCCCTTTCACGTCGAGAACTATCCTCAATGGAAAAAAGCAATTGCTTGTCATTCGAACTTTTTCTATCAGCTGGTCGCTTGGACACTTGCCTTTGATCACACAGTGATCATCTTCCATGTAGACTCTGTAGCCTTTTTGTATCAAATGTCTAATGCTTAAAAAATTATGTTTCAGACCTTCGACATAATAGACATTAGGGATATACTTACTCTCTCCCTGTTTGGTTAGGATATCAACAGTGCATTTTCCTAAGACAGTAACTTGGACATTGTTTCCAAGTGTAACATCAGTTTTAATTGAATTATCTATACTGGAAAACAAATTTAAATTACCAGTCATGTGGTTGCTATAGCCTGAATCTAAGTACCATATGTCATGTGGACATTCTTGAATAGCATTGCATTCAAGTGGAGATGTCTATGCCATTAGCATTGCACTTGTCAAAGTGCTGGTGCTGGTTGACTGATTTGATCTTTGCGTTCCTTGGTCATATTGTTTCTTCCTGCATTCATATGCATAATGACCAAATTTATTATAGTAATGACATTGGATTTTTTTATTTATCAAACCTCTGGCCACTTGGCTAACTTGGGTTTTGATTTTCTCCTCTACCACTGACATTTGGAGGATTTTTTGCCTCGTCCTCCTCTTGAAGAAATTCTTCCTCTACCTCTGAAGTTGTTTCTCCACCTACCTCTACCACGGCTTATGGATGACTGTGCTGCAAATGCACCTTCCAATGATGTTTGTGTTCTGCTGAGTCTATGTTCATGATTGATGAGTGAAGCTTGCAGGTCATCAATGGTAAATGTCGACATGTCTGTGTGTTCTTCTAAGGTCACAACCAAGTTTTCAAATCTTGGGGGAAGACTTCTGAGAATTTTTTCAACAACCCTTTGGTCTTCTATGGCTTCTCCATGAGATTTCAGTAGGTTTATCAAACCAACAACTCTAGAGTAGAATGTGTCTACATTCTCTAAATCTTTCATGGACAGAGATTCAAAATCTCTTCTCAGAATCTGCAGCTTGGATGTCCTTACCTTATCCAAACTTTGATAGGTAGTCTCCAATGTATCCCATGCTTGCTTAGCATTAGTTTTTATTGATACTCTTAGGAGTATGCTCTCATGCATAGCTTGATGTATGTAAAATAGATCTTTTCCATCTTTCTTCCTCTGTTCCCTCAAAACATCTTTCTCAGCCTATGTGAGATTGGTATATGCTGTCATGTCTGGTGGTTCTACATAACCATGCTGGACTATCTCCTAGACATATTGACCTATGAATAAAGCCTTAATTGTTAAAGACCAATATTCATAATTCCTTCATGTAAAAATTGGAGTTTGCAATGAACCAAAAGTGGAAGCCATTTTTAATTTTGTTTTAATTAACTTTCCTTATAAAATTATTTTCCCACCTTTTAGGACAACATTTCCTTCATAAACCTTGCTCTGATATAAACCTTGCTCTGATACTAGTTAGCCAGAACCAAGCCGACTAAACTTGAGTTTACTGCTAAGATAATATTAAAAATTAAATATTTTCACGTCGACCTTTGTTTCTTTTTTCACTTGTCGGGTGAAACTTGTCTATCTCCCGACTAGACAAGTCTATCAACTTTGGTCAGCCTTTCGACTTGATTAATTTACTTCGACTTACTTGTCAGTTCTACTGACTGATTTTACCTCGCCCACTTATCACTTCGAAGTCAGCTCACTTCAACCTCTAAAGTCGGCTAACCTCTTTGACCTCTCAAGTCGACTTAATCAAATGACGTTGTCGGTTCACTTTGGTCGAAATCTATAGAGTATTTTTCTTAGTCTAAGAGACTTAAGAAATTACAAATGCTTTTCACGTGAGAGTAAGATGAAGTAAAAGTGGACACATTAACAAATCCAAAGAACTCATAAAAACATATGCCCAAATATGTAGGAAGACTTGAGTCGACCAATGTGCCGTAAAATTTGGAACTTTCACACGGTGAGAAATTTATGTGTTCTTTGATCTTTCACTTAACTGGTAAATGTAAATAACATTTACACAAGTAAATCTAGAAATATTGTGCGGCCAAATAAACATGCATTTAACCATAAACTGTTTCATATATATAACTATGCGGAAATAAAAAAGGTATTACAAACTTGTCTGTACAGACTTGTCGGCTCACCGAATGATTCTTTTACAGAGCTTCAGCTCTTCGACTGAATCTCTTACACATAAGTTTCAGCTTCAACTTCCCTTTTCTCACCCTGAGTTCCTCTGTCTCTCTATTGCTTCTAGTGACTTGTGTCTAACTTAATTTACAATTTGCTTCTTCTATTTATAAGCAACTTGAAAATTGCTTCTACATGGATCGACTGACTCACCATTAAAGACTATAATAACTATCTACCTAACAACTTAGCTTCAGAAATAAATTCGACTGGTTTTCATTGTCGAATCGTGGACTCTTCCCTCTTGTCACACTAAAACATTTAAAGTATTATATAAATTGATATTCTTTATATTTTATATCAATTTATGAAACATTTAAACTTATTTGAATTATGCAATCTAAAATTTTATATAAAAAAATTGGTGAAAAAAAGTTCAAATCCATTAAAATTATTTAAGTGGTTTCTGCACCTATGTTTTTTAATTTTCTTGTTCAAAATAAAACAAAGTTTCTTTGTTCCATTGATATAATATATAATATAATATTTAGACATTTTATGGATGAATATTCTTTATATTTTATATTAATTTATGAAACATTTAAATTTATCTAAATTATACAGTTAATATTTTATATAAAACATATGTGGTTTTTTCAGCTATGTTTATAAATTTTGCTACTCAAAATAAAACAAAGTTTCTTTATTTCATTAATATAAATTACTTGTTATATTGATGTTGTGATGTCTACAATTTTATATATAGATAATAAGTGAGGCATTGTATGAATTGATATTTTTTATATTTCATATAAACTTATGAAACAACATCTAAACTTATTGTATATATTTTATATAATTTTGAGTTTATTAAATATTTATATATAATTTAAAATTTTCATAAAAATATAAACCTAGTACAAAGAATGAATGATGAGAATGAATGCCGATTAAAATAGAAATAAGAAATTGCTTATATGAATATACTAGCTTCTAAAATTTGTTTTTTTCTCAGCCCACCAACTAGACTAGTTACATAAATATTTATGGTTTTAAAAATAAAGTTATGCTTAGCATACTTATGAGACGTAGATCTATAATTCTAAGAATAAAGTTATTACTCTGCAAACCTTTTCAATAACTTGTATAATATTAAATAAAACATGTTGATATTTTCCATAGACTTTTTCTTAAATTAACTTGTTCATGAAGGCTTCTATGTAATAATAATTATATATAAAGACATTTCGTCATATAATGAAATCATCAAATCTGGCAGTCTTTGGTCATTTCCTTGCCTTGTGTTGGGATTGTCTAATTGGATGGTTCATGTCTTCTTTCTTCAAGGTTTGACTCTTGTTATATTCGCTATTCGCTTAATGTAGCCTCACCTCCCAATCTACATCAATTGGTATAAGAGGAGTACGCTCCTGGTTCCCTCTATTCGACTTCCCATGATGACTTTCCTGCATGAAGGTTCTGCTATCGGAGAACAGATCCATTGTTTGTGTTGTACATTTTGTCCAACACTTTTTGTTTTCATTATTTTTTGTTTTTGGTCTGTGATGAAATTGCAGGCCACCGTTAATCAGCCTGTGGCAGATTTATTGCTTGTCATTGGATTTTAGCACCTAACGATAAGCAATAAACCTGTCATAGCAATCATTGCTTTGTGATATCAAGACACCAAATCTAATTCGCCTGTCAACCCCAAAGCGTTTCATTCTCCCGCATTTTTTATCACTGGCTGGGACCTTCCTCCTGCATATTCTACTATCTATGATCTATATACTTCTAGTTCACACCCTTCAGATAAGTGGCCTACTGTTTCAGCTCTGCGCTTTAGTGGTTTCTCTTTATCAGGGAGTTTCACTCAGTGAACTTTTAACATAGCATAGCATTTCATAAAATTTTAAAAAACATCCTTAATTTTTATAGATACAGAACCACACTTCTTTTTCTGAAACCCCTTTTAATACCTAAAACTTCTTCCCGTCAGTTTTATACTCCAAACCTTATAAACCCGGTACCCTACCCTAGTTTAGTTACGACAGGTGCAAATGAATCTTCAAAGGAATACTCAACCGAATGCGAAAAGAACACTTATGCAACAAGTCCTGATTGATGGGAAAGAAGGAGGTTGTGACTCGAATGGGAGTTGGGCATCCATCGATAATGGAACTGGGCACAGATCTCTACAAGGAAGGGATCGAGGTGATCTATTCTTCAAGTGAGTCATTGGAAGGCACTGGAATATAGGTCATTCTGACCAATTCAAACACCTATAGAATATGCATTTCGAGGTGATCTATTCTTCAACTGAGTCATTCGCAGGTACTGCAATATAGGTTATTCTGACCAATTTAATCACCTATAGAATATGCATTTTGAACTTTATAGTGGCCTGATTTTTAACTATTTTGAAACCCATAATTTGAACTCACATATTACGATATTTGTCAACAAGTGAAGCCCCATGCCCTTTATAAGTTCATAGAGCAGACACCGAGGCAGTAAATGTTATTCAAGGGTTTTCTATGTCCTCCGCGGTGATATCTCATCAGAAAGCACGGATTTGCTTGCCTTCACTTTCAACCAGTGTACCCAACCTCACACATTGATCTAAATTCTTAGTCAGTGTTCACAATGGATGCCTGGGCTGTAGATCTCTCATGTTCATTAGAGGCAATAACGAGTAATAATATAAGAGAGTAGTTTTCCAAAACCCTAGCTGCCAAGATCTAATAAGTTGCACGGTCACTATCCATCCCAGAGGACCGCTCAGAAGATATCAAACACAGCAATCGTGCTCTCTCAGATCTCTCAACATGGATTAACCCACTACAAATAAGATTTCGTGGATTCTACATATTTCAGAGGCCAACAAAATAAGATGCTGGCTGCAATCCTAGGCAGTGTCAACTCGTGTAGCAGCGTGGGATCCTTGGATGGTCTTCATGGCTCACAATGTCACGGACCCAATCCAGTGCTAGTCTTCAAAGGCCTAAATGGGACATGCGGCACTGCCGTGGAGGCAGCTTGGGGGCTTGGCTGCCCAAACGCCTTGGCAGACTAGGCCTGAACCCAATATGCAGAAGTGAATTAACACTTGGAATTATTCAGAGTTATCTTTGTTTACTTAGTCAATGTTCAGCTAACACTTAACCAAAAAGACAAAAGGAATATGAGTGGTGTTGCCACACCATAGAGCCCCTCGAACTGTTTGTTATTAACAAGTGTGGGAGCTCCCTTAACTCAGCTAATACTCATGTGTGCACCTAACCGTATAAAACGCACAAAATACAAAGAAGAGAAAATGCATAAGTTAACCTCCTCAAGAGCATCTAACTTGGTTGCCAAACGACTATTGCAACCCTCTCCTGTTGCTACTGCCGAAAATCCTTTACACAGAAAACGTGCATGTGAGAGAGCTTAGCCACATGCCCTAGCTCATTCCCATGACACTGTAAAAAATGTCCTGTAGAACACCTGCGCAGATGCCTCAGGAAAATAGACGAGCACTTCATTTTACATGAACTGTCTCCTCCTTGATTGGATGCTTTCTTGCCTCAACGCCTTTTTTACTTATAGGGGCGCTTGGGTGGAAGTGAGCACTCTTGATTAGCGCTTGTGCCTTCTCCAAAGTCAGCTCCCAAGTCATCTTCACACGGAAAGTCAACTTGTACACGTTAGGTGTGTTCCGGGTCCACTTGCCAACGCACCTAAGGGTCACATGCCCTCCATCTCCACTAAGGAGACCATCCAAAACACCTGTCGCTAAACTCGTACATTGCTCGAACATCTGTCGCCTCATCGATCCTTCGTCATCGTGTTCGCTTCCATTGGAGAGCCCACCGATCCACCTGCTGGAGCGCCCATCTCGTCCACGTGTCTAAGGGTCACACACCTGCACCATATGTGGGTCACGCACCTGTCTTCATACTGTTGGGGTGCTCACCATCAGAACACACGCCTTCTTGTCACATGCACGCTTGTCGTCAAAGCGCCCATCTTCTAAGTGTCTTGAGTGCTCACCATCCGAACGCCCAACTTTGAAGTGAGCTAAAGCGACTTCCGTCAAGGTGCTTCATTTTCTTTAGTTTTCAAATGTGCCCAAGCTAACATTTGTGGGCGCCTGTCATGTTGGCACACCACATTCTCGACACTTTTTGCCGGTGGTGAGTTTGGGTGCTTGCCTTTTCCAAGTGGGAATGCTCCATCTTGTCGCACTGTCAAGTCCACGCCACCTTATCCAAGTGTGCCAATACTTAGGGTGTGCTGAAAAACGTGGTCGTGACAGCCTCCCCCACTTAAAATGTTGGTCGTCCTGAGCAACGCCAACCTTCGCTGCCTTCCACACCAACATGAGCTTCCTTAGAAACTCCTCTGCATCTATGGCTCCTGACCACCTACTCCCCAGCGAGTATTCCTTTCATTTCTTCCTGCTTCTATCCATTGCGCCCTTGTGACTTGACCAATTGGGTAGCTAGTCCAACCCAGTGTCTCCTCACAAGAAGAACTTCTTCGTTCCGAAACCAACTTCTTAGCTCTTTTCAACGTCCTATGCTAACTGCTTTTTTCATGTAAGACAACTTGTCACTTTACTTGGCAATTTCTATCTTTCTAGGTCATCCCTCCTTGAAAGGTTCCTAACGCCCCACCGCTGTCGCAAGCAGTAGTGAGCCTAAGTGTTGCTTGATCAAGTGAGAAGAGTTGGGCAATGCCATATTCCATCGCCACTCAAGTCTTCATCACATATGAGCCTATGTGATGAATTGGCTGCTGCATCATGATAACTAAGCTTCTTCAAACGAGCCAAGTGCGTGTCAAACTCATCACTATCAAACATAAGTGTGTTCACCTCCACTTCCTCCTTACAACTGTCAGATGAGTCTTCCAAAGACTCTTCTTTAGTCTTTTCCTGTTGCAACTTTGTCTTATCATTTTTCTTTACATTCTTTCTCAACCCTTCAAATATCCAAGGTACTTAATGTCGTTGGTGGTTCTAGTGTCACTTGCAACAACAAGGTCCTAACAGCAATAGCTTCCTTATTAGCCTCCACCTTCTCTCGCAAGTGCTTTCTCTCCAATAGCAAAGGGAATGCCTCTGTTTAACTAGGAGACAACCCACCTGAGCCAACTTTTCTTGAGTTAGCTCCAATTCCGGAATGCCCATCGCATGAACACAAAACTGCACTATGTCCACTGCATCACGTAACGAAAATTCTTCACTAGTGTATCCATCACAGTGAGCATTCTGCCTCGAAATCATATGTTCTTTGTTTCCAAGGTTCAACACCTGAACATGCTTTCCCTCATTAAACCTTATCTTAACCTACGCCTCTTTCTCTCGAATGCACAACAAGCTAATCTCCCATTGGACTACCTCTAGCCATCTCTCCAACGAATTCTACATTCTTTCTGTAGAACACACAACTTCCTCAACGGTGCTTCTCTTTCCTTGCTCTATCAAAGTGGACTGCTGCTGAATGTCATCTTCAGCTAAGTTTGTGGAATTGTTAGGGTCTTCAAAAATCTAAATCGAAGACTTCCTAGGCCAACGTCCCAACTTGCTCTTCATCGTCAAAGGAAAACTCCATGCTCTAGACTCTCCCAAGAACACCAAGTGACCTACATGGGGAACCGACACTACCTTAGCCCACCAAAGGAAATCCTATCCAAGGATCATCCAATGATCATCCAATGGAACCACCTTCAAGTCAACTCACCCTTTTGCATCATCTAATTGTAAGAGGAGCTGCATCAACTCTTCCTGTCACCGACTTCATCTCCGAGTTCACCGCCTTGAACTGTGCTTGGCTTCCTTTTAGTGAATTGTGAAGTGATGATACCGTGCGACCGCTCACACAACTGTGAGTAGCACCTATGTCAACAAGTGCGAAAACTTTAAGTCCACTCACCATAGCTTCCACAAAATTCAAACTCAGTGGCTTGCCCACCTGACTTCCCTTTACATCCCCTATGCATGATCCAGGAGGATATTGGTGGCCACCCATCTATTCCACTTGGACCCCAACCATTGTTTCTTTCAGTTTTCCGGTTTCCTTAATTGTAGGACAATTTACTATTTTTGGCAGTTTTCGGGTCCTAAACTTCCGAAGCCGTTTTGGGGCCCTAAAGGATGCTTTTTTGGCATCGAATGGTCAGCAAAATATGAGTCCATTCTAGACTTTATATTTACAATTATTGGATGTAGTCCTCAAACAGATCTTTCTAACGGTGTATCATGCGCGTCAAACAAAGGTAGTATGCTAAATTTACGACCCTAGGAAATCGATGTACCAAGTTACCCAACGGAGCCCACATTCTGGCGTTTCACCTCCTAGGGTTAGGTTTTTGGATGTGTAGGGTTTCCATTGCTTCTCAATAATAAATAGGCCTTCGAGCCTCATTGTAACACAGGGTTCAAAGGCATGTAGCCTCCACATCTCTTCTCAGAGATCAGCTACCAGCACTCTAGCTAGTTCATTTCCATTCTGTATGTAAACAAGTTTCAGTTATTGATTAATGAAATGAAGTGTTATTTATGTTGCATATTTGTTTCTATGGTTATTTGTGTATTCTGTTGCGCTCCTGCATAAATCTGGATCAGTGGTATCAGAGCAATCTGCTCTTTCTCGATCTTTCTTTGCATGTCCCCAACGAGGGCAGGGATGATTTTAAGGAACCATACTTATTTAAAAGTGTATAAATGTTGGCGAACCTTAACAATTGTTAAAATGGCAACTATAAAATGTTTGGCGATTTTTTCAAAAAAAAAATTAATTTCCAAGGATTTTATATCGTTTATATAATAATTTGGCAATTTTTAGGGTGAAAAAAGTTTACCCCATCAAAATTGGGTGAAACTGGGCTTCAAAAAATGCAAAATGGTGTATCTTTTTTTGGAGAAAAACCCCTAAAAATAGCCCATGGGATCAATTTCTCCCCTAAAATTATCCCTGAACGAGGGCGAGGTATAAAGAGTTAGGGCTCGATATGGTTGAACCTTTGCAATATCAGCCTCACAAATCCCGACGGCCAACCATGGGGGAGGAAAAGAAAAACGAGGGCACAGAATATCCTATCAAAATGTTGCTCGAGGAGGCCCTTGAAAAGCAAAGGAATGAGAAGATGGATAACTTCGCCCAGATCCTTCAACGACTTCCCACTGGTGGCACATCTGCATTTAGCAGCCACTCTAGAGGCCCAACCCCTTTTAAGGTACAAGTAAACTTCGACATTCCCATATTTGATAGCCGAATAGATGCAGACGCCATAGATAGATGGTTGAATCTATTAGAAGGATATTTCTCGGTTCATGACTTTTATGACCGGGAAAATATTACTTTTTCTCTACTCAAAGCCGCCCCCCATGTCAAGGACTGGTGGGAAACCTACTATGAGAGAAAGGATGAGGAGGAACCCTCTCTGTTCTTGGTCGTACCCACTTGGAATTCTTTTCGAGATGCCATAAAGGGACAATATTATTTGGTGGGAAACTATGAGGACAAGTACATACAATGGACTATGCTGCGACAACAAAGAGATCAAGATGTGCATGAGCTAACAAATCTGTTCCATACCATGCACACCAAGTTGGGTGTCAAATATTCAGAGAAACATTTGGTGCTGAAGTGATGCAGTTGTCTGCACAAATACATTCAGGAGGAAATGGAGTTCATCGACATCTCCTCGCTTGGTACGGCATATCGCTATGCTGCCAAAATTGAGCAAAAATTCAAACACAAAAAGCGAGACTTTGGATCTGCGAATCAGAAGCAAGGGAAAGGTGCCCCTAAAACACAGAACCAAGGACACAACCAAGGCATGGAGACTCAAGAAAAATTGCCAAAGCCTCAAGCAAAGAGAACACTGCAATGCCAAAGAAGGAAGTGGGAAATTGGTGTGAGTTCCATAAGAGCCCCACTCACAACACAAGTGAGCATTGGGCCAAGCAGTCACTGGTGGCCGAGATAAAGGCTGCTGAATCATATGCATACTTTGACACTGAATCAGAACCCGAGAAGGGGAATGATAGAGGGAAGAATATTATCGATGCAGAGCCCAACGCCACCGTTGCTACCATAAATATCCAAAAAGAAGAACCAGAAGATTCAGAGGAAGAGGAGTGTCTTTTCCACTCCCAGATGTGGGTAAAGAGTTCCCCGCTAAAGTTCATTGTCAACAGTGGGAACCAAAAGAACCTGATATCCACAGAGGTCGTGAAGCGGTTGGGTTTACTAACCACAGCATACCCACAGCCATACACTATCAGGTGGCTTCACTAAGGACGGGATCTCCACGTCAACCAACAATGTTGCCTTCCCTACAGCATCAAGCCCTTCACCAATGAGGTATTATGCGATATTTCTCCTCTTGATGTTTTTGATGTATTATTAGGTCAACCATAATTATGGAAGCGACATGCTATGTATGAGTCCCGTCCTTGCACTGTTATTATTACGTTGGAAAAATAATTTGTACAGGATACCAGAGGTACCACCTCCTACCGCTATCTCTTTGGTTACTGCAAAACAATGCAGCAAGCTCATTTCCAAAACCAGGAAGTTTGTTTTCTTGATGATCCGCCCTCAAAGCAAGAAGATTGTGGCCATGACCTCCAGAAAAGGCCCCTTCGCACGACAACAGCAAATGGACAAGGTCATGGAGGAGTACCGAGACATATTCACCTCACTAACCGGGGTGCCTCTCCACTGTCAGGTCAAGCACCCATAGATATAACCCCAGGTGCGTCACTGCGAAATGGAACAATCCATTGGCGCTCTATTATGTAGAATGATGAAATTAAGAGGCAAATTAAAGAGCTACTACATAAGGGTCACATCCGGCCAAGTTCATCACCCTATGGGAGCCTGATAATGTTGGTACAGAAGAAGGATGGGACTTGGAGACTCTGTATTGACTATCGGGCACTGAACAAGATCACTGTCCAGAATAGGTACCCGATCCCATGGATTGATGACCTCTTGGACCATCTTAAAGGGGAGAAATATTTTATCAAGATCGACTTAAAGTCTGGGTATCACCAGGTATCGATTGAACTGACCGATGTGTGGAAGACTGCCTTGAAAGCCAAGGAGGGCCTTTTCGAATGGTTGGTTATGCCTTTTGGGCTGACAAATGCTCCTGCAACCTTCATGAGACTGATGGAAGAAATATTGCGGCCATTCACCAACTCATATGTTGTAGTGTACTTAGATGACATCCTGATCTTCAACCAGACTTGGGAAGAGCACCTCCACCACATCCGACAGGTCCTCCAAACATTGCGACAACACAAGTTGTGTGCCAGTTTGGACAAGTGCACTTTTGGCATGACCCATGTTTAGTATCTAGGATACATTATTGATGAGTGTGGGGTACATGTGGATCCAACCAAGATCCAAGTCATTCGGGATTGGCTAGCCCCAACTACTCTAATAGAGCTTCGTAGCTTTCTGGGCCTTGCTAATTTCTATCGCAGGTTCATGTTGGGATTCTCTAATATCACTTGGCCCTTGAATCAAGTCACCAAGGGAGGAGCGAAAGTAAAATCCTTTTGGTCGGAAACTCAACAGAAGTCGTTTGCAGAGTTGAAACATTGCCTCTGCTGTGCCCCAGTGCTCACATTACCAGACTTGCAACAACCATTTGAGATCGAGACAGATTCCTTTGACTATGCTATTGGGGCAGTCCTTACTCAATAAGGGAATCCAGTGGCATATCACATTGAGACACTGTCCAACACAGTCCACAAATATCCCACTTATGACAAAGAGATTTATTCCATTGTATAGGCTTGCCAACAATGGAAGCATTACATTTTGGGGAAGGAAATGATCATCCACATAGACCACCGACCCCTGCAGTTCATACAAACATAAGGGAAGTTATAGAATGATTGCCATGAGAAGTGGTCCACTTATCTACAACAGTTTCATTTGAAAATCAAGTACAAGAAGGGAAGCACCAATAATGTTGCAGACTACCTCAGTCGACCACCGATCATGGTGATAACCACCGTGCTCCAGTCTTGTGGGCACAAGACTTTTGATTGGCCGCTTCTCTACAAGAGCGATCAAGAATTCAGCCACACATACTAGACACTCTTGGAGGGAAACCAAGTTCGAAAATTTCATCTCGAGGATGTACTACTATGTCACATGGGGCAGCTTTGTGTTCCCTCAAGCGAGCGTGCCAAGATGATTTGGGAAGCGCACTAGAGTCGATTCGCTAGGCATTTCGGGGTCAAGAAAATAGTGGCAGTACTGCAGAAGTATTGCTATTGGCCAAACCTTCGACAAGATGTTGGGAAGTACATCCGATCCTGCACTCCCTACGTCATTGCCAAATCATCCATCAAGAAGCAAGGCCTCTATATTCTATTTCCTACCCCCAGTTGACCTTGGGAATCCATCTCCATGGATTACATGTCAATATTTCCTTCTACTAAGCATGGCAACGACTGTTTGTTTGTGGTCGTTGACAGATTCTCAAAGATGGCCATAATGGTGGCCTGCAAGAAGAATATCACAACAGAAGCCATTGCTAAACTCTTCTTTGAATGAGTGTGGGTACACTTTGGGATCCCACAGTCTATAATCTCAGACCGGGATAGCAGGTTCCTTAGTACATTCTGGTCTAACCTATGGTTAATGCTAGACACCAAGCTCACAAATTCCATAGCTTTCCATCCCGTGACTGATGGCCAAACAAAGGTCGTCAATAGGATGATCGTACACATTTTGCGCATGTACAACTCAAAGAATCCACGCACATGGGATTAGAGCCTCCCCTATGTACAACACAGCTATAAGCGGGCCCTCCACACCTCAACCAACCACAGTCGCTTTCAGGTGGGATTGGGATTCCAGCCACTATGTCCCATTGACGTAACCATGCCATTTGCTACTACTCAGGATGATTCAGCTCATATCCAGTCTGAAGTTTCCAAGGCAAACAGCTCCATTGAGTGCATTTATCAAATTCACCAACATGTTCATGACATATTGGATAGATCCAATGCTAAGTACAAGCAGTGACATAACCAGCATCGGGTGCAACACAACTTCCAGGTGGATGACAAAGTGTGGCTACATTTGCAGAAGGAGTGCCTCACTAGACCCCACTACAAGATTCACCCACTCTGATATGGTCCATACACCATCACCAAGGCTATCGAGGACAATGCCATCGAGTTTAGTATTCCACCATTCCTTGGTCTGCACCCAGTGTTCAATGTGGACCACTTTTGACCCTATGTTCTACCTCTTCTGGACACATTAGACATGGCAGAACAACTCACACCAACAGAGTGAAACCCCGACTACATAGAACAAGCCACAACTGATCGGATTATGGACACACAGATCAAGAACACCCACCAACATAAGATCCAGCTATATCGATTTGTCAAAGTAGTCCAACTCCTTCACCATGGAAAGTGACTCACCAGGGACCAAGTTCAGTAGAAGTTTCCTCATCTCATGGAGGAACTCAACGCAATGGGGACCATTGCTTCCTAAGGGGGCAAGAATGATCTAAGAGAATATTGGTGGACACCCACCTATTCCACTTGGACCCCCACCATTATTTCTTTCAGTTTTCTAGTTTCCTTAATTGTAGCACAATTTACTATTTTTGGCAGTTTTCGGGTCCTAAACTTTCAGAGCCATTTTGAGGCCCTAAACGACGTTTTTTCGGCATCGAATGGCGGGGAAAATGTGAGTTCATTCCGGTCTCAATATTTTTTATTTTTGGATGTAGTCCTTAAATAGATATTTCTAACAATGTATCATGCTTGTCAAACGGAGGTAGTATGCTAAAGTTACGACCCCGGGAAATTGATGTACCAAGTTATCCAACGGGGTCCACATTCTGGCATTTCACCTCCTAGGGTTAGGTTTTTGGATGTGTAGGGTTTCCATTATTTCTCAATAATATATAGGCCTTCGAGCCTCATTGTAACACAAGGTTCAGAGGCATGTAGCCACCACATCTCTTCTCAGAGATCAGCTACCAGCACTGTAGCTAGTTCATTTCCATTCTATATGTAAGCAAGTTTCAGTTATTGATTAATGAAATGAAGTGTTATTTTCGCTGCATATTTGTTTCTATGGTTATTTTTGTATTCTGTTGTGTTCCTACATAAATCTAGATCAATGCAAGCTTCCACCGCTCGCACAGCTTCAATAACTTCTACTGATGGTTGAGGAGCTGCCAACATCCACAATGCTGCTAAGCTTTCCAGTGCATCTTCTTGACCGCTGACTACTTTATCAGGGCAGTCCCTCGCATAATGGTACTTCTCGCACACAGAGAAAGAAACATGCTTCCTTTTTGTTTACTTCAGCTGCGGCCGAGGAGCACTCTTCCCTACCTCACTTGTTCTGCGGGAGTCGGTAACCAAAGTATCTCTAGTTTTGGCGATGAAACCAAGTCTCAAAATTCCTTCTCCATTCCTTCCTTGAAATCTTCCCAGCACTTATTCATCGTACTTTCTAGCTCCTCTATCAACTCTGACCCCTTTGTCGTGGAGCCATCCGTCATAGGAATATCTATCTCAGTCATCCAATGAAGCTTCACTTTACCCATGAGCACTTCACTAGTGCCCCATCATGAGTTTGCCATTCTCCTCAATAACTCACTTTTGTACTTAGCATTTTCAACAATTCCCTCACAAGCGCAAAGCCACCCGCTTGCGAGTGTGGAGCACTTCCACCAAAATCCTCCAAAAACTTAGTGCACTTGCCTTGGTTGAAAAATTATCCAAGTGCACCTTCCTTCTGCTGCAAGTGCACTTAGCGCACCTTCCTTCTGCTGCAAGTGCACTTAGCGCACCTCCTATATGTCTACGGTCGCATGCTTTCCCTAGGCGCGCCTCTACTGAAGCCACCTCATGAAACACACACCCAACTCTGTCAAAGAGCATTTGCACCAAAACGTGTCTTCATCGTCTACGAAGCGCACCTTAGTGCATTTTCGTCGTTTGCTGCACCGCACGTCCAACCTGCACGCACCTTCATCTATGAAGAACCCCTTTACTGACGCACTCCTTTGTTTCTTGTAACGCACTTCCAATGGGACACCATGTTCATCAACTGAACACACCACCAACTGGTGCATCGTTTTAGTTTTCCAACTGCGTGGATCTGCCACCCTACAGAGCGCGCATCGTTTTGTTGGAGCATGCACCTCTCTTCCGTGCTAACTCTGTTTACTAGGAAACCCTATCATCAGTGCTCTCATGGAGGGCGTTGCCTCCTGCAAAGCATGGCTCTGTCTTGAGCGTGCATCCTGTGGATGCCCTCACCTGCAGACGCCTCTTTGCCATGGTGCATGCTACTGCGAGAGCGCACCTTCACTTGCAAAGCACATTTTGACTTGAGCGTTCCTGTGGAGTGCTACTTCCAGGCGCCCCTTTCGCTACCCCCTGTGGATGATTTTGCTAACACCCATTTACTTAGTGCAATGGCTACTGTAAGGTGATTTTCAAAAATGACCTTTGAATTTCAGCTTCCTTCCGGCGACCCAATCCCTTCTCAAAACCATTCGTTCGACAACAAAATCAACTTCAATGTTGCCGAGAGATAAGCTCTTATACCACCTTTCATGGCCGCAATCCAACTCTAGTATTCAATGACGTAAATGGGACGTGCGGTACTTCCCGAGAGGCAATTTGGAGGCTTGGCTTCCCAAACACCTTGCCGATAGACTACGCCTGAACCTAATATGCAGAAGTGAATTAACGCTTAGAATTACGCATATTTATATTTTCTTACTTAGTCAGTGTTTAACTAACACTTAACCAAAAATACAACAAGAAATATGGGTGGGGTTGCCACACCGTAGAGCCCCTGGAACTTATTTTATTAATGAGTGTGGGAGCACTCTTAACTCGGCTAATACTCCTGTGTGCACCAAACTGTATAAAATGCACAAAATACGAAAAAGAGAAAAACCACAAGTTAACCTCCTCAAGAGCATCTAACTTGGCTACCAAACGATTGTCGCAACACTCTCCTATTGCTGCTGCCAAAAATCCTTTACACAGAAAACATGCTTGTGAGAGAGCTTAGCCACATGTTGTATCGCATTCCCAAGACACTGTAAAAAATGACCTGCAAAACACCTGCGCAAATGCCTCAGGAAAATAGACGAGCACTTTAGCCAAGCGCTTTGTTTTACATGAACTGTCTCCTCCTTGATTTGCTACTTTTTCCTTGACGCCTTCTTTACTTATAGTGGTGCTTGGGTGGAATTGAGCACTCTTTCTTAACACTCACGCCTTCCCCCAAGTCGGTTCCCAAGTCATATTCACACGCTAAGTCAACTTGTACATGTTAGATGTGCTCCGGGTCCACTTTTAGATGCACCTAAGGGTCGCGTGCCCACACTAAAGGTGGTTCATGTGCCCGCCGCCTCTGCTAAGGCACCCATCCAAAATGCCCATCATTAAACTCATCCATCACTCGATTGTACGTTGCCTCGTCGCTCCATCGTTGTCGCACGCGCTTCTATTGAAGCGCCCAACGATCTGCCTGCCAGAGCACCTATCTCATCCGCGCGTCTAAGAGTCGCACACCCTCACCACATGCGGGTCATGCACCTGTCTTCATATTGTTGGGGAGATCACCATCGAAACGTTTTCCTTCTTGTCACATGCACTCTCTTCATCAAAGAGCCTGTCTTCTAAGAGTGTTGAGCGCTTACCATCCAAACGACCAACTCTAAAGTGCGCTAAAGCTCCCGCCATCAAGGTGCTTCGTTTTCCTTCATTTCCAAGTGTGCCCAAGATAACGATTGTGGGTGCCTTTCATGTTGTCACACCACACTCCCAACGCTCCTTTTCGGTGATGAGGCTGGGCACTTTCCTTTTCCAAGTGGGAATGCTCTATCTTATCTCACCATCAAGTCCACGCCACCTTGTCCAAGTGTGCCAACACTTAGGGTGTGCCAAAAAACGTGGTCACGAAACACAGTTCAACAAATGAATAACATTTAGTGCCATTCAAATCCATGGAGAAATTCCCACAGTAGGCCTCTCAAGTAGCATGCTCTCACCCAACTTCATAAGTCAACATTATTGGCTCTGTAGCTTTGTGCATAGATCCAACCAAATTTCGAATCTAAGAAAAACATTTGCTACCTAAAATTCAATAAAAAATTGGGATTACAGATCTTATAAATATAAAAATATATATCTTAGAGATTGTCGTCAAGGTGCTTCGTTTTCCTTCATTTGCAAGTGTGCCCAAGATAACGATTGTGGGATCCCTTCATGTTGTCACACCACACTCTCGATGTTCCTTTCTGATGATGAGGCTGGGTACTTTTCTTTGCTAAGTGGGAACGCTCCATCTTATCGCACCATCAAGTCCACGCCACCTTGTCCAAGTGTTCCAACACTTAGGGTGTGCTGAAAAACGTGGTCGTGACACACAGTTCAACAAATGAATAACATTTGTTCCATTCAATTTCCATGGAGAAATGCCCACAGTAGGGCTCTGAAGTAGCATGCTCTCACCCTCTTTCATAAGTCAAAATTATTGTCTATGTAGCTTTGTGCATAGATCCAACCAAAGTTCAAATATAAGAAAAACATTTGTTACCTAAAATTCAATAAAAAATTGGGATTACAGTTCTTATAAATATAAAAATATATATTACAATTCTATTTACAATCTTCACAAGATCAAGATCAATATGTAAAATATGTTTTAAACTATTTCTAAAATAGAACGTTTTATATAATTGTATATCATATTTAAATGTTATCACATTTACATACTAATATAGTTATAGAAACACAGTCAAAGAGAGAGTGATGCACCCATGAGATCCGTGGCCAAGATCTGCAGTCCACTACTCAGCTACAAAAAATCTTGCTGCCCCATCAGAGTACATACCTACCAACATTCTATTTCATCACAGGATTTAATGAGATTATCTAGGCAATGGAGAATTAATACAAACAATCAATTCATACTAGAATAAAGTTTAGAATGCTACATTTATTCTATCAAAATTATGAACCTGTGCAATGTGCGTTAGATGTAGGGGTCTTACCCTCCCCTACTTTATAATGTATTCACTTCGCTAGCATCTTCCTGTCAGTTCCACTCCAAATTTTCCTTGCCTCCACGTTTCTCTGCTAAGGGCGTGGAGTGGTTTCCTCCTTTCTCCACTGTCATCAGCCTAGTCTACCAATCGATGTACCAACTGACCAACAAATCCCTCTTCTCATTTGCACTCAGTTTCTTCTAAACCCCTTTCTTCTGTGCCTTCGGTTTAAGTTTGGGAAACAGAGAGTTTGATAGTTCAAATTTCTAGCCCTTTTAGAAAAAAATACTCCTCTTCATGCTAGTGGATCTACAACAGGTATCTACAACATGGATCTACAACAACATTATTTCATCCTACAACAACTAACACAAAATCAAAATTTTTTGGGTGATACTCATCACTTGAGGCCAAGGTTGCTACTATATTGGAGATCCTTGGTAAGAAAACTTTGAACATCCTTCTCAAAGATTTTTAGAAAAATCCTCCCTTTGTTTCTTTTTCCTCTTTTTTCCCCATAACTTCTCGGCAAACCCAACGTGGTTTACACTATGCAAAAACTCATGCTAAACAAGGCTTACAGCTTTCAAAAGTCCATGGAAAAAATGGTATATTGCCTCCCCATCTGCCCGCTATAATATGATCAACAACCCAAGTGATTCATTCTCTACATTATTCTCCCGGAATGGAAGACTTCTATGAGTTCCATAAACACCAACATCCTCGATACATCTATTCTGCATGTTTTTAAAACTCACCGTTTCAATTCCATACACCAACTCCAAATCAAAATTAAACTTCACAATAAAAGGTGTTTCCAAATCCAGCATTTCGTTATGATTCCCAACAACAAAAATATTCATTACTAAGGTTTTACCTTCCTCAACATTTTCGTCAAATGTACCATGTGATTTAACTTCCATTTTCATGCAATTATTGTAAAGTACAGAAGACACAGATATTGGAAGGTGCATAAGATGCATATACTAGAAGGTACATAAGAAATAGAAAAAAATGAAGATGTAAACCAAAGGGATCATAGAGGGTGATCAAAGAAGTCACAAGTCATATATATTGAAAACTACAAGCCGAAAGGATGCATATTGTAGAAACTCAACAGAACTTCATTTCAAGGAAGTTGACCAACGCAAGGAAAGGGAGTTGGAGCTTCCTTTAAATGAGTGATGGTAAAAATAGTGATTTAGAGATAACAATCATGTTGGTGCATGGCCACAACAATTTACTTCTTCCACAATTGAATTTTTATCCCCATCAATTTGGTGGCTATTTCCACAAGTTGGTTCTTGCATACTTGTTAGGTGGGTGCCTAAGTGAGTCAGTGATCACACTCAGATATTGGTGATATATAGTTACTTCTCAAGCATGTGTTTTATTGGTTTACTGAAATTGAACCGAAATAAATTTTGAACAATAAAATTGTTAAATCTCCACTTTATACTAATTCCCCCCCTCTTAGTATAAACAATAATTCCAACATTAAATGAATGAGGATTTTCCTTGTATTTACTTTGTGTATATCTATGTATATGTTTATATGTTGCTTGTTGCAATGATATAGAAGGTGCAACCTCTCTATGGAGGAGTGTCTCCATCCCTATCAACCTAGAGTGTTTTTTGAATTCTTCGTGATCAATATTGTAATGGTTGGTAATGGTAGCCTGATGATAGAAATAATATATGTCGGTTGAACACCTATGGTTGGGTGAAACATGGCACTTGCACACTCAGTTATTGAGGATAACTTAATTGAGTTAAGTGTTCTATGAATGGTGGTCTTTTTCTATTAAGGAACTTGTTTAAGATGTAAATGTATCCTTTGGACTTTATGATCTTATATGTACTAATATTATTTGAAGGTATTGCAAAGTTTGGTATTTGTAAAATAATAAATGTTTTGCAATTTTTTTAGTGTTTGTATAGAAAAAAATGTGGTTGTTTTATGGTAATAGTATTCACTACTATAAGAGGTGAATCCTTATGAGACATGAATTTATTAATTTTGTCATCACAATCTTGAGACAAAGCACAGACTTACAAGGTATTCAAGACAAATTAGACATGAAATGACATAACGATACTGCAATAGGAGGTTGCGGCTCTGTATGATCAATAAAAAATGAATAATACAATATAATGTCATGCAAAACTTGCATGAATGGAGACAATTTGAATTCACTAGAGGTCATTCAAATTGAATGGATGTGTGTAGCTTAACTCAATGTTAACCACATTGAACACACCAGTTAACTACTAATCTAGACATAATTGACTCAATTGATTCCTAACTGAATCAGAGTGCAAGGAATGATTGAGTCTAACTGAATGTAACTCAATATCCATGTCAATCAGTAGGTGGGGGCACATCAGTAACTCCAGTCAGCTCCGATGAAGTGAACTGCACTGATATAGGTCATCAGAAGTGGTTAGAGGTGCATTAACTCAATCCATTTCACCAAAATCAGCCCAAAATAGACAATGACATGAGGGAGGCACCTTTACAACTCAACTTAACTCATTGTTAGGTGAAACAACAATCAGCTAGCTATTAGGTGCACTTATGACACTCAGATGACCCCAAAATTGCTCTGTGGTTGAAGGAGGAAGCCCAGTTAGGCTCCCTAATTGAAGGAGAAGGCTTAGTTGGCCTCCTTGATCGAAGGAAGGAATGGGTGTGCTGATCTGATGCCATATTGTGCTGTTTTAATGCCAATTTGAGTCAATTAACTTAGGATAGTGATTAATTAGCCCAAAATTCACCAAAATAGGTGTGTATGTTGAGTAAATGACTCCAACACCCCCTCTTAAGCTATAATCAGGAGGAGTAAAAATAAAATGCATGAAATTCTAGGGCCCCGACAACAAAGGCCATAGGTCACCCTATACAAAAATGTAACTCTAACAGTTCTCAAAATAAAATGCTAAGTGTGGAAAGAAGGAAAACCCAGTGGGAAATTCCCCCCTCAATATGAACACTAAAGAAGTAATCTGATCACCCTAATGAACTCACCCCCAATAGTGAATGGAGGTAAGTGAAATTTTTCTCAGTAAAGTTCTTGGTGAAGATATCTAGAATTTTCTCATCTATAGGGCAGTATTGAAGAACAATGGTAGTGTCATGCACCAACTACCTGATGTAGTCCATGTGTATCTCAACATGTTTTCTCCTCTTCCTGGTAATTGTTCGGGTACACAAGGTACTCCCAAAAGACTGAACACCTTGAGCAACCGCTTCACACAAATAGATCACAGATCAACACACCGATGTTTGTCATGTGGTTAAAACCCTCGAGAGGGAAACAATCCACGGCCCTAGGCAAATAGCTACTTGGAGCAATTTATTATGCAAAAGAAAGAAAGTTACATCTAAGCTTCTCATAATCAATCAACTAGCCAAGGACCCTCCATGCTCTTCAAATAGAGATCATGGACCAATCGGGTGCTAAGCCACGGATCAATGGTACTTATGATCTAAGAGAAGTTGAACCGTCAGATCACTTTAGGTTTAGAGCATATCGTGACCGTTGGAATAGAATATTTACAAATGCATACTAAAGAAACACACTTTACCTAACAGATATATTACACAAGTTGATATTAACTAACTCCTAAGTGTGTAAACATCCTAACATCCCCCCTTAAGAACAACTTGGGGTAAGATTGAAGGATTTACAAAAGTGACACTATTAGGAGAAGGAAGGAAGCATTAGAGCCTATCCCCCCTTAAGGTCACATTCCTGAACTCCTAACATAGATCAAATTTTAGAAAAATTTGCTTCTGTAAGAGACTTGGTGAAGATGTCTGCAACTTGATCATCTATAGGGGCAGTAGAGCATTTCAAGAACACGATCATGAACAAGATTTCTGATGAAGTGCATGTGCAACTCAATGTGTTTGCTGCATTGATGTAGAACTGGATCTTGGCAAGCTTGATGGAATGTTGATTGTCATACCAAAGTGCAGTAGGCTGCTACTGCTTGAATCCAAACTCTAAAAGGATCTGTCGAAGCCATCAAGCTTCCTAACTGGCATTAAATGCAGTTCGATATTCTACTTCTGCTAAAGAAAGAGAAAGAGCTTGTTGTTTCTTACAAGCCTAAGTCACATGTCCAGATCCCAGAATGAAAACATAACCTGCAGTAGACTTTCGATCATCAGGATTGTCCACCCAATATGAATCGGTGAAACCAACCAATAAAGGTGTCCCCCCTATACTGTAATGAATCCCAAATCGAATTTTACCTCTAATATATCGAAGTATTCTTTTTGCTGCTTTCCAGTGACTTTCATGAGGAGTTTTCATATAACGAGCAACATGACCAATGGCAAAGGAAAGGTCAGAACGGGAATGAGTCAAGTATAAAAGACTACCAAAATCTAATGATACAAGGTGGCATCTACTTTAGGGGAAGTACAAGTGGGAGAAATTTTGACTCTAGACTGGAAGGGAGAAGGGGATGGTTTACAATCTTCCATGTGGAAGCGATGAAGTAGGTCACAAGCATACTTACACTGGGAAAGAAAGATTCCTTCTTTGGTTTGCAAGACTTGGAGACCAAGAAAATAATGCAAATGTCCTAAGTCTGACATTTCAAAATTTTGCTTAAGACTGGATTTCACATGGGTTATATGTTTAGGGTCACTACCGGTAAGGATAAGATCATCAACATAAAGAACAAGTATGATGAGATGGTTTCCTACCATTAGAGGAAATTTCAACTCAAAATGGGCCTTTTAAATTTTATTCAAATTCCATGTCATCATGTGTTAGCCAATGAAATTGCTTTAAATTTGAAATATCGTCTAGGTCTTAAACACTTTTTTAATATAAATTGGGGGATAGCTATCAAAAAAAAAACTATTTTTTTGTTTCTATTTTTTTACGTATCTCCCTGTGTTTTTACTCAAATTTCGATCGAGAGAGCTCGTTGGATGCGGAATTAAATTCCGCATCCAACGAGTACCCACCCGGCATACTTTTGAAGGACCCCGCTACCCCAAAAACAAGAAATACCTGAAAAAATGGAATGATGACATCATCATTCTGTTTTTTCAGGTATTTCTTGTTTTTGGGGTAGCAGGATCCGTCAAAAGTATGCCGAGTGGGTACTTGTTGGATGTGGAATTTAATTCCGCATCCAACGAGCTCTCCCGATCGAAATTTGAGTAAAAACACAAGGAGATATGTCAAAAATACAAACAAAAAAGTAGTTTTTTTTCTTTTCTTCCTCCAAAATTAATAAATATTATTTTATTATTTTAACTATTATTTTATTAGTTCATTTTAGGAGGCCCATTTTGAGTTGAAATTTCCTCTAATGTTTATTGGTATAGACATTGGGGTCAAAATGGCATCTAGAAAAACCAGTGTCAAGGAGAAAGCTATCCATTTTGGCATACCAAGCTCTAGAAGCTTGCTTAAGGCCATATAAGGATATCTTAAGGAGACAGACAAGGCCAAAGTTATCCTGAACATATCCAGGAGGTTGTTCCATGTAAATTTCCTCTTGTAAGTCACCATGTAAAAAGGAAGACTTGACATCCATTTGATGGACTTCCCATTTATGTAAGGCTGTAAGGGGAAGAACAAGGTGGATGGAATTCATTTTTACGACAAGAGCAAAGGTTTCATTGTAGTCAATCCCTTCAACTTGGGAAAAACCTTTGGCAAGTAACCTTTCCTTAAGTCTTTCAACACTTCCATCTGATGCATACTTAGTTCTGTAGACCCATTTACATATGACAAGTTTTCTTGTTTTGGAAGAGGAACAAGATCCCAAGTATTGTTCACCATTAAGGAACGATATTCTTCATCCATAGCTACATCCCAATATGGATTTCTTGAAGCTTCTGCAAAAGTTTCTGGATCATGATTCTCGGAAACTGGAGTCAAAAGAGAAGAGGCTCGCTGAAACTGAGAACGTGTTCGACGTTGATATCTAGGATCACCGGCAAGATCACCAGCTGCTTCACATGTTGAATGGACCCATCGAGGAAGCATTGGTGCTGGTGCAATTGGAGGAACATGAGCAGCGGAGGTGTATTTTCATCCTCACTGTCATCATCATAAATTGGAGTTGGAAACCTGTCAAGGTAGTTGGAAGAAGAAGAAGAAGAAGAAGACATAATCGTCGAATCAGGCTTGCAAGCCAAAGATGGCACACCCGCCAAGTTAGGCTCGCAGGACAAGAGATTTCCAACAAATTTAACATCTCTTCTAATGATTATATCATGTGAATGGGGCTAAAAAAGTCTATAACCTTTTAAAGATGACTATGAATTCCCCTTATAAATATAGTATAGCTCATCTCTTATTAATTGTCAATCAATAACAATATTATTATTCTCCACTTTGTCCTTTATCAAGTTCTATTCTACATTTTCTTAGTTTAAGTAGAAAGTGTCCCACAATCATCTCAATTTAAGAGACGGTCTATGTGACCCTAACAAAGGATCTATATGAGGTAGAATGTTTATATATAAGTGCTATGAAATTCCATGAAGCATATCAATAGTGGTCCTAGAAAGGCATGCATGCCTTGAAAATATTTTTTCCTATCATGGATATAAACTACAAAAGTATTAACAAAATTTACCTTATAATGTTGGGAGCATGCAACTACTCATTAATTACGACACATAGTTTCTCAATTAAGATAACTAATAAAAAGTGAGATCAGGGTGGATAAGGTTTAAGTCCCAAATGAAATCTTATTATTAATATGAAATAAAAAACCATACAAACCATTATCTAAACGTATCAATAAATGTTGAATTGTGTTTCATTTCTAATAATGAATATCCATTATGTAGATCCTCTTGTGATTTAGCTACTCTAAAGTAACTATGGTTTCCAAACATGATTTTCTAACAATGTATACATTCAATATTGTTTCTTGGAATAACTTTAAAACTAAACATTCCCGATCTTCTACGTGACATGCAACTGAAAAATTTCTCCAACATAGGCTACTTTTTATAGAAAGGAAGAGTGTTACGAAATATTTTCCATCACCTTTAGAACCAAGGTTCCATACCTTAATAGATTCCCGAGTAATATATGCCACATAATTTTATTTTTTAAGCTTAAAGAGTGCATGGTCTTTCTATAGGAATGTAGACAAGGTAATCAAGTTCTAGTCTCAACATAAAGGATTTACATGACATTCTGAATCATTGTAGAAAGATACTTATGAATACATGGCTAAAATTGTAGTTGAAACATACTTCCCTTGAAAAATCCTATACACATAATCATGTGACATAATCATTATCCATCAAGACAATAAATACGATCTACATTATCATGCTGGAATTCGAGAGACATTACAATCCCAATATTCCTATAAAAGGTATCTAAGATACAATTTAATTGTTTGAATCGTGTATTTTGAATGTGATGTTAAAATAATATATATTCAAGTGCATTGAATTAGCATTTCAACACATATCACCGATAAAAAAAAATGATCTTGAAGGGAACCTTTATCTTTGACATTTTCAATGTTCAATAACTCTAGCTAGTAATTTCCATAAGGGAAAATAGACAACATGCAAAATGTATTAGTGTGGCTCGAATTCAACTGAACTCAAAAAATGAAAACCATTTACTAACATCCTTACACTAACCTATTGTATCCCTTGCATCTATTTCATCAAGAGATTGAAATGACTCCCCATTATAATCTAAGGACCCATATTCCACAAAATTACATATATTATCAAAAGGATTATAAGGTGAACCAAGGGTTCCACGTCTATTAATTCATACATTATAAACATTCTTAGCTGAGTTGTACTACTATGTTGAAATGCAGCAATGATGGAAATTACATTTGTAGGGGTATGAGTACATGGTGTTGAAATTATAGAACTTAGGGATGGAATCATAGCTTTTGTAGTTTCTTATACCATTGTTAAACTAGAAAATGACCAAGCTTTTCTTATTTCTCTTCCATTTTTTCCTTTATGTGCAACCTAATTATTTATGTTAAAGTACTTTGAAATACTTCCCTCGAATAAAAACCAACAACACCATCACAATAATCATCTTCTAGTAGATTAATGTTAAAAGGTAAATAACCCTTAGATTTATGTGATATAAGCCAACCCCTATGGCCCCAATGGAAAGTTCCATACTCCAACCAAATATAATCACAATGAATAATAGTTTACGTGCATATTGGACAAGGAATTCAAGGTTGTCAAAAATATTTTCGGTATTAGAAATGATGATGAGGCCCAAAAAATAAATTTCTCTTTATGAGGTAACCATATAAGCTAGGAATTATAGTTGTCATTTTCTTATAGCATAGATGGTTGCATGAAGAATGAAAATATGCAAGTATATAACTATATATGGAGAGACTCCTTCCTTACAATGCTTTTTTAGAGAGTGGTTCATCAAGAAAGTGGAAAACAAATGAAAATGCTAAGGTTGACTATCGTTTGTGAGGGTCTACGAATTTGCTTAATCATCATCTTAGGAAAATGAGCATTTTGTAAGGTGTACCCAAAATTAACTTTTCAGACTTAAGAGGGTATACATCATAGATCTTTTTATCATGCATGAGTGGTCCAACAGAAACTATGACAACATAGGTCTATGACACCAAAAAGGGGATTACATTATCTATGAAATGAACTAGGAAATATTATTTTGGGTAAGGCATGATAGTGATGTCCAACACTTTTAGAAAAGTAGATGATAGTATGTTATTTTGAATTCCATTTTCTACAATCAACTTAACTAGATGATCCTTCACTTGAAAATTGTGAATGAAGACTAACCCATGCTAAGAAGAAATGTAATGGCATGCCACAAGCACAAGGTGATATAGATTGGGTGCGATGGGGTTCACCACATTAATTTGTGTTAGAGGAGTTTTAATAAGAAGAATTGTATAGGGATCAATGAACAATCTATTAACAATGCATGAAAGGGTAGGAAACAATATTATCAACGTCATGTGAAAAAGTATTATTAAGAGTATAATAAAATGTCAAATATGTATAATGGATAGATGATTTTGTGCAGAGGGTTAGGTGGGATCAAGTATGGAGTGAAAATGGGTACTTTCCCTGGACTTTTCTTTCTACTACAAGATAATTCTAAATTCATAAAAAGAGAGATGCACTAGGGAAATACCTCAATACATATACATATTAAATTAACACTAAATAAATTAGCACTAAATACATATTAAATATATAAAAATATATTATTGAACATGGATTTTGTAGAATACCTCAATTTATTGGTGTATTATCTATCTAGAAATATGTTGCAACGGGATCCACTTTGCCCCTAAACATTCACTATGACCATCATTATAGAATGATTCATGAAGAGCAATGCATAACTAGTCATTATAATTGATGATGAAATTAGAAGTGCAGATCAATTACACATTATTTAGTATTACATGCATTGGTATTCATTCAACCAATCAATATTATAAAGTGTCCCACCATTTTACTATCAACCCTTGTCCCATGTGACAAGTTGTAGATGAAATGGTATGACACTCTATTATCTGATTCTTGATGTTACAATATGAGGATAATTCTATAAACAAAGAATCCACTTGATCCCTATCAAACACACGAGAAAATTAAGGCAATTCTAGTTTAGGGTCCCAATGCATTACAATATGCATATGAATGCTTACAAATAGTTAGATTGACAAGATTTTTTTATTATCAATTATGAAAAGATATAAGTCTATTGTTGCATAAATTATGTATGGTGATATATAATTCGTTGTTGATGCTACAAGATTTGATTCTATGAATCTATATGTAAATTCCCTCTTTGCGATTTGATTTACTAGGGTACAATGTGTTAATACTAAATAAATCTAAAATTGCTACTCCAACGCAATTATTTAAGAGAGATTACCTCTTTACAAAATCTTGGCTATAGATCATGGATATAGTGGATGTTGTTCACTCTATTTTCATTGGCTCTAGAATGTAGGAGCATAAGATTTGATACTAATTGATAAAAAATGAAGGATGAACAAAATTAGAATGCATTCTTAATTCTAGATATAAAAAATTATCTTCTACATAGAACCATTCTATTATTATAGGAAAACTTATTGCTATACGGGGGGAATTGAGGTTGATTGTGTCTTCCATTATATGAAAATATTATAGCTAACTAAATTTTAAAGATAAATCACAAAATATTCTACTAATACCATTATTATTCTCCAACTTTTTCTTTCTAAGGTTCTATACCATAATAACCCAATAACTTAAATATTTTCTCTAAATTATTATATTTACAGAAATATATTTACAAAAAAAAATGTACAAGAAAGAATGGAAGAAGATTATGTGATCATATCCTTTTCCTCATAGAAACAATAATTGAAAGAAACCTAGAATAACTAGCTGGGTCCAAAGATTGGACATCATTTTCGATAGAGGCCTTTTAGTTAGATGCTGATGGAAAACTCCATATTCCAACGTAGAAAAAGGAAGGCAATGAGATAATATAATTCGTTAAAATTACCGTACACCTAATCCGCCATAAAATAAATAAACTTATTATCCTCAAGCAATGCAAAATCAATACAACTAAAGGTGAACTTAAGAGAACCAATCATCAACAAATAAATATAATTTCAATAAACATTCCCCTTAATCGTTTTCAATAACCAATCCTCAAGAAAATTCCAATATTTTTTTCCATATTGACAAACCCAATTTTTCTTTTTTGTATACTGGAACACTTAAAAACATGAAATGTGTCATGTTTCCATTTTGAGAACACTATGAAGTAGATTGAACCCCATGGATCCTAGTGACAGATTGAAGTAAATAATTAATGAGGGGTTAAGATGAGGCAATTAATTAATTTGGAGTGCCCATTTAAATTTATCCATAGTTTCTACTTACTTGGAATAAATAATTATTGGGAATTTAATATTATTGGTAGAATTGATATTTTTTTTGGTATGTTGAATAAATGGAGAAATTGGTTTACCAATTCAAAATAGTGGATAAGGTTGGAGGAATTACATGGAGTAGAAGTCAAGTAAGAACTAGAGTCCAAAAATGATGCCAAAAATGAGAAAAGAGGAATATTTAAGGAAAAGCAGCATAAATCCAGAAAGCAGGATAAAACATGAAAAGAAAGAAAGCATGAAAAGTAGGGAAGTCAGAAAAAAGAGGAAAAAGAAGGAAAGACAAAGCAAAGAAAAGCAAGGAAAGTATGTCCACCCATGGGTGAACTATTCTCACACATCAAAACATCCAAGTAACTTGCTCAAAATGTCAACATTAATTCTATAAAAGAAGTATTCGAACTCCCTTTCACATATTTTGGCTAGTTTGAGAAATTTTATGAATGCATTTGTGCATCTGAGAATTGGGAGATGTGCCCCTAGTCAAGCATGGGATATGTGCCCCAAGTTTCTATGAGAGTATAATGGCATTCAGATATTGTCATTAATTTTATTTGCAGTTCTTGTAGCTGATCAAGTCAAATTTGAAGATCAGAAAAGTCATCATCCATTTTAGAGATCAAATCTCCAAGCTTCCTATGGATTTGTAGAGCTAGTTTTTGGTGTAGAAGAAGATAGATTTTTCCATGAATATTTGAGAGGAATTCTTCCCTATTTATGAGGAATTCTTTGAGAGGAATCATCATCACCAAGTTTCAAGATCAAATCCTCCCTCCTTCCTCTTTTGTCGTTCTCTTTATTCTATGGACTTCTAGCAATTTTGGAGCCATGTAATAGATATTTTGACATATGTATGATATGATATGTGTACTGATGTCTAATTTAATTTTCAATATCATATTCATACCATATTCAGGTCATTCCTAAATTTTGTGAGATTCAGAGAATGAAATTCTTGGGTTTCCTAGCACCAGAGTCATAATTTTTGAGTTGTGCTATAAGAGGTGACTTATGTGAATATTTTGAGAATTATTTCAACCCTAATGGCTTTGATATAGTATTATTTACAGTCTCTGCAAGTTTCATAATATTCTGATCTGTTTTGATTGAGTTTTGTATCAATCTGTTACACCCTACCTATAATTCATGGCTAAAATGGCTAGTTTTCCAATTCGAAGCATTTTATGTACATAAACAAGTCCATTTGTTTTAATTATGTTCTGAATATTACTTAACACCATAATTATGACATTCCATGTTTAAAACCAAATCACATTGCCTCTCTTATTGCCTTTGGAAAGCGTTGAATCTTGATTAGTTGCACAGTATTGGTAACTAGTTTTCATAGTTCCACCCTTAATATTCCTTGTGACTGTAAAAAATTGTTTAAAACCTAAATATAACTTTATATACATCTATTATAACTTTATTACCAATCCAAATCAGTTCTCCAAAGCCTCTGGTTGTGGATTTGAGAAATTTGCTTCCTAGTTTCATAGTTAGGTGACCCAACAGCATGGAAGTAGGTTTCCGCAGAGAGGAATCCAAAACCTCAATGGTCCCTGATCTAAATTTTTTAGTTAATACACTCTATCAGTCCTATTCGGTTGCTTATTGCTTCCCTCTGCTCGCTTCCCTGTGACCAAAAGTATCAGTCATTTTCCCTTATCTGCTTAGCTTCCAAAAGTTGACTGGTTGTTTACAAGTTTTATTTTAAAACATTAAGATAATTTGCAGAAAGTTAATATTCTGATCTGAATATCGGATCAGGGATATTACAAAATAGGACAATAGAAAGGCCACTCTTGGCCAACTTCGTCTTGGATGAAACCACCTAATAAATCACTAACCATGAAAAAATTATCAAATTATAAGAAAACTTATATGACCAAGAATTTTGAAATCAATGAATATTTCTATCCTTTGAATCCTTGAATATCAAGTTAGAAATTATTACCATGCATAATGGAATCCTCTGATGAAGTATGGAATATATAGAATGGGATTCATACTAGGAATTTTAGGAATTCCAATATACATTTTATACAATTTAGCATATGTGATCCTCAAATATCCATTATTTAAGGATTATTAAAACAAAAGATACCATACTCTTGAACAAGAGCATCCCATTTTTTCAATATCGAGAGATTGAATCCAACAAATAGCTAGAAAATTTTGTTCCCTTCCAAGTCGATCTCTGATATAAAATATGGGGTAACTCTACCACAAATGAATATTGAACCTTCCAATTCCAAATGGGGTGGAAATATGAATCACAATTAGGCATATTTCCCTTCCACTACTAATTAATCAAGCCAACAACTACCTTCTAGGTAACCTAGATGTTTTGAAAGTTAAGGGAACCAAAAACCTAAAAGACAGGAGGATATGAGATGATATTGCATAGTTTGAAAATCCCCTAAATTATACATAGGCATTGAGATGAAATAACCCAATGCCACAATAATACATGTTCAGGGGATGAACCTTTAATACATTATACCATCCAATTTTCTATTTTAATACTCCACTAAGTGACAACATTAATTAGAACAAGCTCCCTAGTACTTAGGAATGTTGTAAATGTCCTGCAGAAGTAATGAAATTCCTCACCCTCCACCATACTTTCACCACATATAATATTTTAAAATATAATAAATCCATAGAAATTGTTTCCTATTAGCGAACTAATATAACGTATAATAAAATCCCATTCTTAAATAATACAATCAACAAGAGTCAACTTGTTATTAATGGAAGCTCCTTATCATGTCATATATGAAACTTACTCTATAACCTTACACAGAAGAATCACACATGGTGACTAGTGACAACACAAACCCAAAGAGAATACACAAATTTCATCTAACAATCCTAGGTTCAATATAATATTGAAAATAAAGGGTCAAACCTAGAGGGGTATCCAAACCTACTCAACAAAAGATAGTTTTAAGAGAATTGAGTATGGCACTTGAGAAAAATACAAATGTTTCTAAATAAGAAATGTCCCCATCGAAAAGCACATTTTCTTCTCTTATTGAGAAAGAGAATGATGTATGTATAACACCAAACTCCAAACCCATGAAGGTCGCCCATTCAAAATAACCACATAGTGACCATGCCCAACCCAAGCTACCATGAAGGTGACCTAGGCATCCTCCCCAAGGAGGACACATTCACTTTGTCATTATTATTCATTTTGGTAAAGTAACAATTGAGCATTTTCCATTTGTAGTTATTGAAATTTAGATTCATCTTCCTGGATCTAGGGATGTGTGCATTAGTATTCTAATATATTCTCATCTTGTGTGAATAATTTGTAATTTTATATAAGGTTCCTTGGTATTCCAAATAAATATTTATCCATTTTATTTCCAAGATAAATAGTCCACTCTCTATTGTTCTTATTGAGTTTCTAGATATTAAATATTATGGTAATTTCGTTTCCTTTAGTTAGTGTGATTCATATCTAACCTATGTTTTCCTGGTTATGGATTTCAGATATACATAAATTGGTAATAGGTAATTAGGCCATCACTTTCTCTTGTAAAAATTATAGGCACAACACTTCTCTCAGTTAAATCAATTCTTAAAAGAGAAATTCTAGAACCAGTTCATTAGAGTTTCCCTCCAACCCAAATATGTATTATCACTTGTTCTAAGGATATATCCTAATTTGGTTCAACACTAAAGTGGATGTTCCTCCCAGGAAATAAGATATTTTTATTCAAATCTTTTATGTGGTAGCACAATCCTCCCACTTAGATCTCTACTTCCTAGGTCGATTTTTAGTTGTGTATCTAGTAACTTCATGGATTTTTAGTGCTATAATATCTCATTATTTTAACCAATATTTATTTATCTAGACACCCATCTATGAATTCAATCTATTCCTTACCCAATATTCTAGGGGTTTTTGCTATCTGATATTTCCTGTTAACACTCCATTAAGCCCAGGAAGATAGGGTTTTCTAGTCACAAATATTCTACCCTTTTATCTACAACATTAAATCATGGCTACTCATGAATATTCACCCAGTGACGATTCCAAGTCAACATATGCCCCTTGAATCCCATACATCATCAATATTTTAAAGTATGTGTTAATTAATAAACCTCAACCCATTATCTTTAAGTTGGATTCAAGATCATTCCTCAAATATGATGAGTAAATTAAGGGTGATGATTTGGATTTATAGATCCATAACATCACTAATTTTATATCAACCATAATCTCACAGAAGACCAACAACTACTTCTAATTAGAAATCACATATAGGTATTAACAAAATCTTGGTGGCATTTTAAACAAAAGGCATACTATATAAATAATTTAGAACTTGTGAGGCCTTTTGTGAGAAAATTAAGAAGAATTTATACCTAGGATATGTCATAAATATCTGGACTTGTTAGTTTAAATGCAAACATGTATAAGTTTAAGAAGAATTTATTAGTTTAAGAGGAATTTATACCCACTTGGATACCTCATAAATATATGGACTTATTAGTTTAAACTCAAAAGGTATTATGGTGGACCTTACAACAAATTTATAAGTGTATTCACTCATCATCATTTTCAATTACAAATTATGTATCCAGTCTAGGTACTCATTATTATATTCACTTCATGTTTATTGGGTTTTATTTGAAATGGATTTGCTATGTTTGAAAGTAGTACCATATACAAGGATTTCCAAAGGTCCTTCACCATTGAATGCAAAGTTTAGCATTTCCCAAAATTTCCTTCACCACAAAGCCCTAATATTGTTACCAAGTGTTAAACTCATGGTGCTTCTATGAGCCTCAAATTCTCTTCACCTTTTTCTATAAATCGTAAGATCTATTCCCCTAAATATCCTACCAAGCACTAATTTTTTTCCCTTCATCATAATTGCTTTCACCATTTTTGTATATTTTAAGGTCTTTAAATCCCTTCCCCTTCAAAAGACCTATTTATGGATCACTTCAACCTAGAAATTGAAGAAACCTTCCCTAAAAAATATTCTCTTCTTGTTGGGTTTTGCATGATGATCAAATTTTTCTTACCAAGGGTCTATGAAGTAGGAGCATCCTTGGCCTCAAGCGACGAGCATCACCCAAATTTTTTTGATTATGTGTTATTTGTTGTAGGATGAAATAATGTTGTTCCAGATCCATGTTGTAGATACCTACTGCAGATCCACTGCTGCAAGTTTACTCACACAAACTATGTAGGTTGTGTATCCACGTCTTCTATGGGTGAATATTGTCAATGTCATAAATAGGAAGTTGGAACAACCATAAAGTGTAACAATCAATCCTGACTTCTGACTTCTGATGTCGACACATCATAATTCCGCAAGAAACAAAACACATTGATCAATCTTGATTTCCAATTATCGACGTTTGCAATGTTGGGATAGAAACATTGATACAAAAAATCAATGGTCATAATTACGCCAAACCAACATATCAACACTTAGCCATTTTTTTGGGTAAACAACAAAGAAATCGATCTGGTTCATGCTTTTTATAGATATTTCATAGCTTTAAAACCTTAATTAATTTAGTTAAATACTTCATCAATTCACGGAATAAACCATGAGTTATTTGTCTCAAAATCGTTAAGAATTTGTTTATCAATTCAAATACAAGTTCATAGTTCATTTAAATCCATTAATCAACAATAGAAATCAAATCTTTTAATAAAATTAAACAAGCTATCACAAATTTAAATAAACAGGTTCTTGTGATTCCAATTTCAGAGATTGACCTTAACTTTTTACAATCCATTAGTTAATAACTACATGACCAGAATCATCATTCTAGTTCACATGTCTAATTTTTTTTAAACTTGTTAATTTTAATCAAGCAATATTTCCAAAACGTTTTATAACAATCCATTATACATTCTCAATCTACATAATGTTTCCAATCCAATTAGTTTACAAGGAAAACAATGAATATGACTTGGTTATCAATTTGGTTGAAATGTTAAACATAAACGGTCTTATTATGCAGCATTCAACTATTCCTAAAACATGCTACTCTTTGTTCTGAAATGTTTGAGGTTGTTTAATAATGGCATAATACAACCTTTGAAACAGTTAATGATATGCCTTAAAATTCAAGTTCAGCAAGTTGACATAGAATAGGTTCATGGTTCAAAATTACACGTTCATCGCTTCCACTACCACCATCAATGTTCTCTCTCAACCCCCAATTTTATTTTACCCATATTCCTCTCCTCTCTTCCCTTGATCAATTCAATTTTTCCACAACCCGTGATTTCGCTCGAGAATCTAGTTTCTCTTCCCACCCACACACGGTCTCCCTCAATGAGCCACGTTCAAACATGATTAACTTCCTAAGAAACTTTTAATCACCCTCCTAACTTTCACTTAAAGTTAAATAAGGTTTAATATTTAATCACAAGTTTTATACTTTAAGGCATGGTTTAGGTAAGACTTACGTAAGGTTTAAGGTTAAGACAACCTTGAGCCCCGTTCCAACCTCTCGTGAAAACTTTGATCCTCCTTCTTTTCAGCATTGAACCTCTTCAGTAGTTAGTTGTGGAATTTATATTAATGATAACAAAAATATGAATGCACAACATTCCATGAATTCATAGTTTACAATTCATATGAACTAAAACAAACTAGGGGTCTAGGCCAAGGGTATTACATTAAATGTGGTGGGTGAATGTTCACTACATTATATCTCGAGTTTTGGGTGAACCTCTTTTTTAACTAAATTCTAATAACGCATTTGTACAATCAATTAATGTTTAGAGAGAGGGGGGGAGCTATATAGATATTGGTTTATGGGTTGTGAGAGAGGGAAATTGTGGGAATTTTTAATAATATTAAATTAACATTTTAACACTTATTAATATTTAATTGACATTTTAACATTTAAATTAACCCTTTACAATGTTTCCAAAGTGACATAGCTATTAAGTAAAATATTCACCCTACATAACTCATCTTAGTTGAATAGTGTGGCATGCCAAATCCATTGGGGACTATTTCCACAAACATAGCCTAGAGAATTTTGAAATGAAACATAAACCTTTAACATATCAATGGGATATAACCATGATCAATATGCTAATTTTATATTGTTGACATAATTACATTTATATTGTTACTTTTATATTAACATTAATGTTAATGTTAGGGTTAAGGGTTTAGGGGAAGAGAGAGAGAGAGAGAGAGAGAGAGAGAGAGAGAGAGAGAGAGAGAGAGAGATTGTGGATTAGGGGGTGAGAGAGATAAATATAGACTAGNATAAATATAGACTAGGGTTTAGCAGTTTATATATATATATATATAGAGAGAGTATCAGATGCGAAAGAGTGTGAAGTATTGAAGGAAAAGATGTAGAAGCTAACCAATATCTACTATTAAAATTTGGATGCCCCAAAGACAAAGAGAGATAAGGGATTAGAGGTTGAGAGAAAGAGAGAGAGAGATTGGGGGTTTGGTGTTTACAGAGAAAGAGAGAGACAGAAAAACATGCAAAATATGACCAATATCTACTATGAAGTTTTGGATTCCAAAAAAAGAAAGAGAGAGAGAGAGATCACAGGTTATGGGTTTAGAGAGTGAGTGAGTGAGAGAGAGATTAGGGGTTATGGGTTTAGAGAGAGAGAGAGAGGGAGATAGATATTGGGAGTTGGGGTTTAGAGAGAGAGAGAGAGGGTTTTAGGATTTTAGGGAGAGAGGGAGAGAGAGATTGTGGGTTAGGAGTTTAGAGAGAGAGATAATGGGGGTTAGGGGTCTATATAGAGAGAGAGAGTACCATACATGAAAGAGTGTGAAGTCTTGAAGGACAAGATGAAAAATGTGACCAATATTTGCTATTAAGTTTCATATTCTCCAGAGAGAGAGAGAGAGAGAGAATAAGAAGTTACAGAGTGTGAAGTATTGAAGGGGTTTAGAGAGAGATAGAGATTGAGGGTAAGGCATTTAGAGAGAGATATATATTGGGGTTAGGGGTTTAAATAGAGAGAGAGAAAGATATAGAAATATTGGGGGTTTATAAAGAGAGACACAAAGAGAGGGAGAGATTGAGGGCTAGGGGATTAGAGAGAGAGAGATTGGGGATTAGTGGTTTAGAGAGAGAGAGATAATAGGGGTAAGGGGTTTACAAAGAGAGAGAGAGAGATTGGGGTTAGGTGATTAGAGAGAGAGAGAGAGATTGGGGGTTAGGGGAATAGAGAGATATAAATTGGGGTTTTTCAGTTTAGAGAGAGAGAGAGAGAGATTTAGGGATGACTATTTAGAGAGAGAGAGAGAGATGGTGGGTTAGGAGTTGAGAGAGAGAGAATGGGGTTTATGGGTTTAGAGAGAGAGAGAGAGAACCAAAATTTAAAGAGTGTGAAGTATTGAAGGAAAATATGCAAAAGTTTACCATTATCTACGTTGAAGTTTTTGATGCACTAAATATAAAGAAAGAGATTGTGAGTTAGGGGTGGACAGAGAGAGGAGGATGGGGAGGTGGACAGTGACAGTAGGGGAGAGAGAGATAGAGTGGAGCTATGGGTAGGATGGTGAGGAGTGGGGGTTTGGGGAAAGCGGATAGATAGAGAGAGACTGAGGGATAGGGGTAGGAGGGTGATGAGTTGGGGTTTGGGAGAGAGAGAAGATAGGGTTCAAATTTGAGAGAGAAAGAGAGGTATTGGTGGCATTTAGTGGTAGGAGTAGGTGAGATACCAAGAGAGCTAGAGAGAGAGAGAGAGAGAGAGAGAGGGTGGTTAAGGGTATGGGGGGATTAGAAATATACAGAGAGAGAGAGAGAGAGAGAGAGAGGAGTATGGAGTGGTAGGAGTGAGAGAGAGAAAAGGAAAGATTGAGGGTTAGGGGTTTGGAAAGATTCTATGTGCGCTTTTATTGTGCATACGTAGTATTCTACATGCAATCCTAAATTTAAATTTCTTTGCTTTGCTTTCCTTTTTCCAAATCTATGAATAATGAATTGGAAAGTTTGATTCTAGGTTCATATTGCTAAACCTTGTTCCTTAGACTGCATTATATAAAAATATCATGGTTTTCAACATTAAATCTATATATGCTCCACTTGTCCACTACTAATGAAACTACACACACTTATAGATATCTATGAAGATTTCTATTTTTATTCATTTCAGTTTGCAATCATGTCATATTTACATAAAACATAGGCCATGGATTTCGGCTATAACTTTTGATTGGCTCACCTATTTCGAAAATGGAAAAAATCATGCATAAGTATACTATTGGGGTCTAAGAAAAAGGTGAATAAATATTGTTAACACTATAATAGGGGGTCTAATGCTCAACCTTCTCATTGTATGGCTTCGTCGCCTTCCTTAATTTTAAGAAAATATAAAATTAGCTTGAAATTGTTTGGAAAAATAGCATTGCACTAGAACCACCTTTTATCTACAACTGTACATAATTTTTTTATAATTTTGGATTGTTTACATACCAAACCCGGGGCCTAACACGAACATATGCATTATGTTTTAGAAAAAAAATAACATACAAATTTTTTTTTTAGAAGAACACCATTTTTGGGCAGTTATACCTAATTTCCATATATAAAATTTATATATTCTAGATGGTTATTTTATTGTCTATGTTTCATATTTTTACCCCATATTCTAAAATGATGTGTAGGCACCTCAAAAAATTCATTTTAATGGTTGGATTTGTGTTTTTTAGGAAGTCCGTTGCAACTAACGTTTCATAAGTGGGTATCATTACTTTGCACCAACCCAACTATTGTATGTGTTCAAGAAGATGGTATAGGTACATGAAAGTGGTCATAATCATGCCTTAATTTAGTGGCCCTGCTATTATAGGAAGTGTGTATTGTTATGGTTTCCTATTATGGGAATTATTTTTGAAATGTGTGATTAAACTCACAATGTGGTTGTGCTGTGAAAACCATCAATTTTTCTTTGGATACAGGTATTGGTTGGAGAGGTGGAATGATGTAAAACATGGGTGCAAGGGTGTAGGGTGAATATTGGATATCCTGACAATGTTGGATCCTTGTTGTGAAATATTATGAGGGTGTAGGAAAATGGATTTGGAAAAGGAATGTAGTTGAGTGGATTCACATGACAAAAATATATTGGGCTTGGAGGATGTATGTGGTGGAGAGGAGAAGGTGACAATTTGAGGGATGGTCTTCCATTTACATTGATGAGATGGAGCATATTAGCAATCAGTGGTGTAAGAAGGTAGGGAAAAGGTGGTATGAGACAATAATACATGGGTTATAAGGGAGGTAAAAATTTTAGGAGATAGGTTGACACATTGATGATGTTTGAAATTAGTGACCATGGATTACTAGTTGAAAATTATAAACCTATTTAAGTGTAACAATACATATGATTCTTAAGAAAAACATAAACTAAACAATGGCATTCACATATATAACACATAAATTTTACCTAGAAACCCCCGAGGGGAAAAAAAACTTTACTTAGACCTTCATTGGTCTCTTTATCTCATTGTATTAATTTCAATGTTTACAATACAATATATATGCATTCACTAACCTCTGAAACCCTAATTTCTAAACCAGAATTAGATTGCAATGGGTCGAAAAAAAATTGTGAGAAAATAGCAAAAATTTGAGAAAAAAACAACCCAAATGTTTAGGGGTGAGCCCCCAAACACCCATCAAAAGGGGGGTGGTCATGCAAAGAACATAACAAATACCCAAGATATTAAGTAATCAACATTCTATAAACCAATGGTATGAGATATAGATATAGTGGAACCATTGATTAGTTGGGGGGGCATCTAGGGAAACATTGTAGAGGGAGGAGGAGCATAATAAGGTGAAGGGGTTTTGGATTTAGTTTGTGTTTCATACCTAGATCATGGATACAATGTTGTCAAGTGTAGGGATATCAAATAATCCAAAATCATGGAGAAAAATAACCAATAACACATAAATGAATTTAAGGGTTAGGTGATGTGGAGCTCGACTAAAATAATAGAGAAGATCGCAATGTAGTGCTAGATCGTTTGGCCTAAATTTTAGAGTAATTGGAACCATTGGCACATCAAAATAATGTAGGTAGACTTGAGGATAAATACTATCTTCCAAGGTTTTGGTTAAAGGCCTCCTAAATGGTAAGGGATGTATAATTGATATGAAGTTCAAAGTGAGACTATTGCAATGTTAGGGTCACATTTTATTGTTAGCATTAAATGAGTTGCAAGAATTGATCTTCCATGATGTTTGAATGCAATTTAAAGTAGGCAGTGAGGAGTTAAGAAGGTAGCCTTACATTTGGCCTCTATACTCAAGAAATGAAATATGGACATCTAGTTGGAAAGGAATGGGATCCTAAATTTGTTGGCATATTAGCTCTATAAGAGATAGAGTTAGCTACTATATTGATGAGGATATTAAAAATCCTCAATGGTTGAAGAAGGTCTAAGACCATTATGTGGAGGAATGGTGAAATACTAAGAGAATAATTCATGAGGTAGCTTCTATGTGTATTGTTACTAGGGATACAAGAAATTGATTCAAGATGTGTTGATTGGAAATACATGTTCTTATGTAAATAGGAATGTATTATATTATAAGAGGTTACAGCCCTATTTCCAAATTGTTGCACATAAAAAAGCTGGTTGGATTAGTTGCACCTTTAAATCAGAAAGACAAAAGACTATATAATTAGTATATCCTCTCTAGATCAATAGTTTTGAACCTGGCTAATTTACACAACCCAAATAAGAATGTCCACGCACTATGTGAAAAAATAAAATAAAAAATGTTGAACTAGAAATAGATAACCTTGTATTTAAACCAACCATTCAGAGTGAAAAATAAGGCAATATCATGCAATGATTTTGATATGAATGTTTTCATGAAATACTGATCTCTCCATGGTCACACATGTAATATTGCAAAAATGGTTTTGATATGATTGGGAAGCTTTCATTAATGGTTGGCACTCAATCCTACAAAATAGATCAAAGCTTCAAGAAAAAGGGATTTCTACTTCTGGGATTATTATTGGGGTACATGTCATTCACTTCTTTCTTGAATTATTAATGGGTACATGTTATTGCACTGTGATAAAAGACCAAAATTTCCAGGGGCTTCGCTGAGCAGCTGAAAAGAATCATAAGTAAATCTTGGCCATTTGGTGGCCATTTGCGGATCCTTAAAATAAATGCTCTGAAGATTCAGTGGTGAGTGTGTTCGAGCCTAATCTATCACATGCACCCGCAAATCTGAACAAGAGCTGTCTGTCTTAATGTAACTATTCGATTCTACTTCGTCCATGAGGTCAACAGAAACCTTGGGCAAAAAACCCTAGTCTAGCACTGGAAACGTACATTGAATACCCCCACTTCTACAACTAAGAATCGCTAAAAAAAAAACAAAACAAGGACATGACAGTTAGCCGAGTGAATTAATAGTAGGGAGAATTGGTCGCGCATCAGAGGAATTAGAAAGCGGTTGGGGTATCTGCTATGAGGATGTCGATCCTGTTAGGGAGGATGTCGAATCCATCTCATCGCATGCGGTTCTGTTTGCAATAATAGCTTAAATATTGTCCACCAGATAAGAAAGCGGCCTATCCGTTATGCAAGATTCATATGATTTACATCTTTTCGATATCATCTCGTCTAAGAAAAAAAAATGCTACAGCGTTCATGCAGCCCTCATTGACGCACGACTGTAAAAGCACTCGAGGGATGCAGCCCTCATTGACGCACGACTGTAAAAGCACTCGAGGGATAGGTCACGTCGGTATCGGTGCCATGGTGTTTCAACAACAATACAATACATTACAAATGAGAATGTTGTATCTTCCATTGTGAGCCATCACTTAGAACCATAGGAAGTAGGAATGACTTCTCGATCTAGGTATTCCATCTTACTCGACCATATCCATGTGAAAAACACCCTAGGTAGAAAATTAGTTATGGTAGGGAACTATAAAAGTTTCATATATTTGAATTGTTGGAATTGCAAGATGCTTTGGCGGGAGGGTAGGCCTTTACTTCTGCTTTTGCTTTGATACCAAAGGATAAGGTTCGAAGGGATTTACTTGTAAATTTTAATTAAACAAGATAAACATAAAAAACCTCATAACATATTACTTTATTCATTATTTACTTTGTAAAAAATTAAATTTTTTTTTTCATAAATCCACACTAAACAAACTTCCCAAAGAGACTTTATACACTAATCTTCATCTAACATATTAATTCATTCCAAAAAAAGACTTTATACACTCACCTTCATCTCACATATTAATTCATTATTCACTTTGTAAAAAAGTCTTACAATTTTATAATGAAACCACTCTAAGCTAACTTTCCAAAGAGACTTTATCCTCTAATCTTCATCTAGCTTGGAGGCTAGAAAAGAAATGATATCCAAGCTAGAAAAGAAATGATACACATGTAACTAATATAATTAATGTTAACACAGCTCCAAGGGTTAGTTCAATTGGTAAGACGTGCGCATATTCTCTTGGTTCGGGGACAGGTCACGGGTTCGAGCTTTGAGTCTTTTGGGATTAGGTCTTCCGCGAGGATGGTTGGTGGCTTACCACCTCTACCATCCACTAATGTGGGGAAGTATTGGTGGGTTACCCATTTCATATATTTCCATATAAAAAAAAAAATTCCCATATGAAAAAAAAAATGTTTACTAAAAGCTCGCTAGAAAGAGTGGATATTTCCACATAAACCCGCCTTAGATTTATGATAACAATATCTCAAATGTTTTTGGTAATGATTAAGACTAAAGGATAAAATGATTAAGGTCAAAAAAACATGTCTATTAGAAAATAGGGAAATGGATTAAAGAATTAAAAGGAGAGTTATATATTTACAAAATGGATATGAAATCATCGTATTATTTTATTAGTATGTAAATAGCATACAATGTATAAATAATGTTACGGTAAAGTGATGGGTTTGAATGATCTAGTTTATATGGGGTAAATTATTTTCAAGTTATAAATATAAAAAATTAATATAGGTAAGTCGTGTTGATATATTTAAGGTAGCTAAGTTTTTTCCGTATTTTGTTATATTAAACTTTTTGAACTTTTTCTTGGATTGTATGATCATATTGAGAATTTTTAATTTTTAATGTTTTTTACATAGGGCCTCGAGTGCTTAAATTCAAATGTTATTGCATTAATCCCTATCAATAATTGTAATGACACAAGAATGAAGGTACATAGTCATAATTCAACCATTCGGTTGAATAGATGAGATGAAGAACATGTAGCTTATTTGAAAGTTCCTTTCCCTTTTACATATTTTTAGTTTTATGAGAGCTTCAAGTACTTAGGTTTTATTCTAAAACCTAATCGATATAGAAAGAGATATTGGGGATGGATATTGCCTAGGATAGATAAAAACAATTCATTTCTCATGGCTCTTAAAAGGAGATGGATTAGATCTTCTCAAGGCCATATTATAATCCATCCAAATGGATTGCCACTCCTTAGCTTCGATCCCAAAATGTGTTTTAGATAAGATTAAAAAGATTTGTTTCAATATATTATGGGATGGGAATGAAGAAGATAGTTGTATTCTCTAGGTTGGTCAATAGCCTTGCCAAAAAATAATGGATTATGGGGTTTAAAACTTCTCTATTTTTGGGTGGAGGTCTATGGTTGCAAAGAACCTCTAGCCTCATTTCAAAGGAAAATCTGTGGAAAATTATAAATCTGCAAATATACTTTCCCCTAAAATATTATTAGATTGGATAATGTCCCTCTGGAAATCTATCAAAAATGTTTCAAACCATTGGAATGTTATGTTACAATATGTTTTTGTGATTGGAAATTCTCTAGCTTGGAAAGTTGGGTAGGCTGAGTATGACAAAGAGAGAGACAGAGAGAGAGAGAGAGAGAGTAAGAGGAGGTGGTTATGAGTAGGGATTGCAAGAGGGTGGTTAGGCATTGTGAGAGTGTGTGAAAGAGAGATATGGGGAGGTTGTTAGGGGGTTCAGGGAGAGAGAAAGAGGTCGAGGTTAAGTGTAGGTGGAGGAGTAGGGTAGAGAGAGGGGGGGGTTAGTTAGGGTCAGGGGAAGGGAGCAGAGAGAGATAGGAGAGAGGAGGAGAGTTGATTAGAGGTTAGAGGATGAATATGGAGGATATAGAGTGAGAGAGGGGATTAGTAATGGTGAGAGAGAGAGAGAGAGAGAGAGAGAGAGAGAGAGAAAATGGGGTTAGTTGTATGGGGAGGAGTAAGTGTGTGTTTGTATGTGTGAGAGAGAGAGGGTGAGTGGGGAGAGGACTTGGGTGATTAGGGTAGCGGGGGATGGGGGTTAGGGGAGAGGATGAGAGAGATCAAGGTGGAGGGAGGGGGTAGGGTCATAGGTATTAGGGTATTTAGAGAGAAGGGATGTGAGAGAGAGAGAGAGAGAGAGAGAGAGAGAGGGTGGTATGTGGTAGGGGAAAGAGTTTAGGAGGAATAGAGAGAGAGAAGATGGGTAAGGGTAGGGGTGTATGAGAGAAAGAGAGAGGGTCTTAGGTCATTTTTATGGATAGAGAGAGTATGAGTGGGGTTAGGGAGAGAGGGGGATTAGGGAGAGAGAGGGGGTTTAGGGGTACTGAGAATCTGTGTTTAAGAGAAGGGGGGGTGTTAGGTGTTTAGGGGAGAGAGAAAGGGGTGGGGGGTTATTTGTAGGAGGATGGGTGGGGTAGAGAAAGAGTAAGAGAAGGAGTTAGTAAGGGTTGGGGGGGAATGAGAGAGAGAGAGATCCAATGGGGAAATGGTGTGTTAGGGTGTTGGAGGAGAGAGAGAGGAGTGGGGGTTAGGTGTAGGTTAAGGAGTAGGGAATTTAGAGAGAGTGAGAGAGGGGGCTATTAAGAGTTGTGGGGAATATCAAGGAGAGAGAGAGAGGGGGGGGTGTGGAGGAGTCATGATAGTTAGAGAGAAAGGGGCGTATAGGTGAGGAGTGTGAGTTTTGGGGTTAGAGGGAGAGAAAGAGAGAGAGAGAGAGATTGGTGGGTGGTAATGGGTTAGAGGTAGAGAGAGAGACATTGGGGGGTGGTAATGGGTTAGAGGTAGAGAGAGAGGGTGGTGGTTATGACGTTAAAGGTGGAGACATAAACATGTTAGGAGATTGGAGGTTAGTGTGGAAAGGGACAAAGAGCGTGAGAGAATGGGTTAGTAAGGGTTAGGGAGAGGAGTATAGGGGTGAGAGAGAGAGAGAGAGAGGGAGGGGGGGGGGTGTTAGGGAGCTATGCGGAGAGATAGGGGAAAGGGGTGTTAAATAGTTAGAGCGAAGGTGTGAGGGGGTTGGGGGTATGCTGGAGAGATGTACAGGGGGTGTTATGGGGTTAGGTGGTGTTAGGGAGTTACAGAAGGAGTGTTAGGGGTTTGGGGGTTGGAGGAGGGGGCTATGTGAGGGAGTTGGGTAGGAGGTGTGAGTGATGAGGGGTAGGGGTTGTTAGGGAGGTGTTGTTAAGGAGGGTGCTGTTGAGTTGGATAGCATTTTTTCTGTAGATTCTAAATGTGTAAATTTTTTTAAATATTTTTTTTCAAATTTTCTTCTATTTTTCTTGTGTCATAACTCCTTCCCTCAAAAAACACATTATTAGTGGTTCTTCAATAACTCTTCCATTTCTCAACCATTTTGAAAAAAATGTATCGTGCACCTAAGGACATCGACCTGTACATGCTTTAAAAAATCATTTCATGATCATTTCGTTAAGGCCTTCAAAGTATGCACCCACACTTGGAATATTGTTTTCTAGGTTTGATCACTTAGATAATTAAAAATAAAAAATAAAAAATATTTTATTTTTTGTTCTCAATATGTCTACCACTTTTTGTACCTTATGATTCATCCCAATAAAAGTTTATGCTAAAAATAATCAAACTTTGGATAGTTAAACACATTTTCAATATAATTTTTTTTTATATATTCCTAAATGTCATTCAATTTTGTACATTTCATCATTTTTACTCATTACAAGATTCATTGTATATGTGTCTAAAAAACCCATGTAAGTTGGTTGATATGTATGTTTTTTTAATTTTCTATTGCATCTAATGTGTCGAAAGAGACCCTCATTAACTTGCACACACCCATATAAGTGACATAGACAAACTCCTTTCTCTATGGTCTCTTCCATGAAAGTGATATTAAGAATGTAAGGGGAAATTTGTATCTATAACATGATCAGTCTATCAAGTAAGAAACTAACAAATCTAACAGGGTTGGAACAAACAAATTTTCCTCATTACATATTCTTAAGATATTATAACAAATTTCAATGGATGAATGTATTATGAGAATATAAATATTTAAGTTTTTTATGATTGAAAAATGGATGAGCCTATAGATATTTGAGTTTATTCTTTTTTTTTTGTTATAAAATGGATGAGCCTATAGATGTAATATCACGATTTTGACCCCATTATATTAAAAATTGTAAATGATGTAAATGTTGTATTAAATCATGGTGAGGAGATAAAGGACAAGGCCCCACCATGGGTTTCGCGTTTTATGTATCGTTTAGTAAAATCGATGCATATGGTTTTAGTGTTATATAGACACATTATATTTTGGACATCGTGTAAATATGTAAATTAATAAACATACCCATAACTAGCTATGTCAATTCAACAAAAGAGATGGGGGCATGATTTCAAAAGGAATAGGGAGGGAAAATATTAAAACCCTTGAGCCAATAGGGTAAAGGCAAATGTCAATAGGAGAACCCTAAAAGCTATCAAATTGGGACAACCATCATTTTTGACAAAACGTGGTTTTGACTTATTGGGCAAATTATCACCGAGAAATTACTACCCATCCCGTTATCGATTCACGCCCTTCTATTCCTCACGTGGGAGCTCCTGGGTGTTTTTCCCTCACGGCTTCTACATTTTTCCTAATTTCTCCAAGCTCAGAAACCCATTTTTGTATGGTTCAGTGAATGGGAAGAGGAGAACCACAAATTGGGGGTTTATAGAGGCCTATTTGCTCCCATAATTCCCATAGGATTTTTCTAAATTCGGATTCATGATTTGGCTGTGAATGGAGGTCATGTTTCTCCTATAATGTCCATGAGTGTTTTCTGAAATTGGATTTGCTATCCCAGGGTGTTTTCCCCTTTTTACCAATTTCGATTTTGGTTCCCATGACGTTTTTGTCCATACCCAACACTTGTGTTTTTTTGTTTTATAAATCCTTTCTTTGGTCTAAACCGTTAGGAAAGGAAGAGGTCAGAATTGACTTGATAAACCTAGTGAAGAGAGGAACCTCACAGACACATCAAGAGGGGTTGGTTATCTTTCTATGCACACCTTGAAGAGCATTGGAAGGGAAGGTATGGCCTAAGGGACTGTGTAGTAGTGAAATGAATACTTCCTTGTGTTGGGTGTGTAGGTATTGTGGAGACCCAACCAGATGTGGTGTAGGTGTCCATAGGTCAGTGATTGAGCTCACTATTTTATCAATTCCACCTTTCCACTTCCTTAACATCATTATAAACCCATCTCTAGAGTGTCTTGGTTGACTTTGATGTTTATTTGGCTATGTATGAGCCTACTATTCCCTAGTTCCTTGTGGAAATCATGCCCAAATCGGGGGTGACAGTAGTGCTGAGAGATTGATGAGAACACTAGCTTAAGGTTGGGTGGAATGTTGCACAGACATAGCTAGTTGCAGGGAAGCTTCTTCTCGAGATAAGTATTTTCTTTTGTTTAATCTCTGTAATGTATTTGTTTTATAAATTATTATGAACATGATGAATGTATTGAAACGTATTTTCTTTTGCTGTATATTGCATTATGCTTCTGTATATGTATAATTTTATGTTCAATGCATTTTATGTTATGTTCATGGGACTAGATTGCCCGTTTTGATAGTAACAACAATGTAGTCACGTCTTGTTCGTCGAGTAGAAGGGAGGGAGCGTGACAAGAGATATTTGAGTATATTCTTTTTCTTGATTATAAAATGGATGAGCTTATAGATATTTGAGTTTATTCTTTTTATGATTATAAAATGGATGAGCCTATAAATATTTAAGTTTATTCTTTGATTATATATAAGTTTAGTCTTTGATTATAAAATGGATTATACATAAGTTTCTTCTTTGACTATAAATAGTCAAAGATGGATAAAGGGCTACATATTCATTATGTTTTATTAGAGCATAATTGTGTTTTGATAGAGTATTTAGAAAAAGAATTGAACAAGTTTACGTTTATATTTGAGGACGTTGAATTACGTTTAGGGAAGAATTGAATAATGGTATTTTGAAAAGTTAAGAATGTTTGTTTTCAATAGTGAAAATATTTGTTATAATAATAATAGATATATAAGACATGCTTTTGTTAAGTTTAATACAATGTGTTTTAAGTTATATATATAAAAGTCATACTTTAAAGTATAAGAATAAATTTCCTTCTAGTTATGGGTTTTACATTGAGAGACTTTGAGACTATCTCTTTGCATTTCTTTATGTAAACCTGAGGATAACACAAAGAAGTGATTTCATTATTTTTTAATAAAATTTGTAATTTTCCTTTAAAAAAAAATTCGTAAATAGTATATCTAGTAAAATTTTGTGGTAGATTAGAATGAAGTACCTAATAACATGGAACCATTAAAATACCCAAGTAAGAACATAATTTAAAATACAGCCTTTTATCAATAGTTTTGATATCGTTCAGTGAGCGAAGTGCAATGCAGTGGTAGCTTCAACTTTTAACGCTTGTGAGATAACGTGGTTACAAGTACTACGCTCAACCTGAAAATTAGAATCTCGTCAAAAAGTTCATAAACTAAAGAACGCCTCGAAACTATCCGGAGGATGAGAGGGACTGAATTAATAAAAATATCAAGGTTTACATGTGGAGATCTTGTGAAAAAAAATGCGGATAGATGAGAGGGGCTGAATTAATCACTGCCTCCATCTCTTCTTGAAGGAAGAGAACCTTCGGTCTCCTCATCAATTACTCCCCAACTCCAACTATATCTCACAGTGAATTTATTTAGTACCCCAACTCCAACTATATCTCAGAGTGAAATTAGTTAGTAGAAAGATCACATTATGAGAAGTTAGAGAAAGAATAAATTGTATTATTTAGAAATATTTAAATTACTCATAATATATTATACATAGCTAAATGTATTTGCCATAATAATGACCTCGAGAGATCTGAGTCGATCTTCGACACTGTTTATCAAAATAAAAGCCAGCAAAGTGTGTAATATCTCCAACACTGTAACACTAAGCCCTCGCAACTTCAACACGAAACCCTCCTGCAAATCGCAGCTATGAACAATACCTTGATCTCCTTCGTTGGATTTCTATTCTGATCTCCATATGCTGTACTCTCAACCATATTAGTATACCAATTTGCTTAAATGTTTCAATTCGTGAAAAAATAATAATATATTAAAACAAAAATGTAATTGAAAAGCAGCCATGTTTCCATTTTATTAAGGAGTGGTTGTAATAAAAGTAAACGAATATATATAATCACATTCTTCAACATTTATTATTATTGTTTGTCTCTTTATTACTTTATTATAATTACTATTATGAACTTTTATATATATATATATATTAGGTGAGATGATTCTAAAGTAGTATTTATGATTTTCCATCAACATTGTTTTAATGTGGCCAATACTATTGGAATCAATATAGATCTATATTAATTTTAATTCTATGAGGGATCAAATCTTTTGATGTGCAAACTTTGATCATGTTTAGGACTTTAAAAGAGTTTGCAACTTAAGAGATTTGATGGTGGCTTTGATGGGGCCAATAGAACAATAGTTAAATGGATCTATATTAAAAGGCATAAACCATACATTATTGAAAACTTAAGAGAAAATTATAAAACCCCATCAATACACAATCTATTTATTACGCAAATAAAACTTAAAAAAACACATACAAATAATTTGTTTATATATATAATTTAGGAAGTGCATATTTATATTTTACCTCTCTTAACACAAACATGGTAAAAATAACTTTAAAAAACATTGCTAATAATAAGAATGCATTCTGCATTATACCGAACCAATTCGAACCATATATTCAATTTCAAAACAAAAAATATTTTGCAGTGAACATCAATATGACAGGAAATGAGATGATGTCCCCCACATATATCGGCGAAGCATACCTGGCCCAGCGGAGGAATTCGTGGTTTTCCCATTGTCCAGACTCGATGATGAATAATAAATCAGCTCCGGTTTCACGCATCCGAAATCGCCATACCTTAAACATTTAATGCTCGACTCGATTTAAAAATATTACTCATTGATTTATGGTGTTCCAGTTCGCTCAGGCC
>LPNX010894778.1:268423-294985 GCA_001517045.1 Pseudotsuga menziesii
ACATCATCAGACAACTGAACGACAAGTTGTCACTGTCACCATTGCCACTGGCAGAAGATTACGAGAAAGGTTCAAAGACTAGGCTCTAGGCCGACTGGTTATGGGAATTTGGGTATTCTTCGAGTTAAAGAGGAACGTAATGGAACACGTGTGGGCAGTCGCTGGTTATGGGAAATTGGGAATCCTTCGAGTTCGAGAGGAACCTAATGGAACACGTTGCCAATCGCTTCCATGAATTTTGCTCTTTAATAAATTATATGACGTCCATGTGCATTATTATCATTGTCATCATCCGACAAATCTTGCCCATTGCAAATTCCGAGTCAGGGCAGGCAACTATCTTGCACAGGGGCGAGTCACCGATTCCAAGAACTCGTAAACTGGCCGAACGACGAACGTCAATACTCATGGCTGCTCCCGCCGCTTTTTTGTTTTCCGTTGCTTACATGATTAGACAGTTAGACGACAAGCTCTTCCTCTCCCGATAAGGGTCAAACGAAACTCCTGGTAGTGTAGCCCTGGAATTTGACGGCCCACAGAACGTTTTTTCCTTTGTAGCACGTATTTGACACTTAGTTTAAAAAGGGGAATCTCAATATTGATGGCTAATAAAATGCCAGGAACTTCTATATGACGTTTATAAATTTAAACGTCTCGTCATATATTTTAATACCTGTTTTCCACTCAAAGACTAAAACACTGGTTCGATTCCATCGTTCACATCAAGTGATTATGTCTTGTCAAATAGGCTAATGAGAACCTAGACTAAGGAGGGCGACTCTTACATAAATGCCACAACGATTAAGGTAAATTGCATGCTTAACAGATTAATTAAATTCATTTCGGTCCACTCTTTACTTATGTAGACTTTGCAGGCTGAGAAGTAATAAGAAGAGGAGATTAACGGATCAGTAAAGGCTTCTTAAAAGTCGTTATAAATTGGTATCGTATTACTGAGTGCCACCGCTAAGCTAGAATGTGCCATCAAGATTTGCTAACATCCTGTCTGAATTCACATGTTAGAGTCCTCACTTCTCACGAAGGCTTAGATTTTCTAATAGAGAGCAATTCGGCGCCCACAAGAAGTCCTCTGTTTCTTATTTTTGCACTTTTTACAATAAAGAACATTCTTTTTTATGACATTTTTATGTCATAACTAGCAAAATACCATTTAACTTTGATATAAGTAAAAAATATTGGTTGCTTGATGTATGTTTTCTAGCTAAATTAACCTAATGGAATAAATTTTTATGCAAATGTTTTAATCACACTTACTTATAACATAAAACAAATATTTGAATGGCAGCAAATTGCCTAACACATAAAATGCCAGGCCCAAAAAACTCGAAAACGTCACCAAATTTTCAGATGACAAGCACTGGAAATTTGAAATTCCAGGCCTACTAGTGCTCACCACCCAAGATAATTCGTAAATCCCACATGCTTAAGAACATAATGGAAGACGTGTTGGCAATCTACAATACAGATTTTTCCAGAGTTTTGTAAAGATAAGCTGAAATTGAATTTTCTAGTTATAATTTATTATTGATGGAATCTTAACCTAAATTACATAAATCCATTTTAAAATTATTTTCATTTACAAAATAGATTTAGCACTTCCACAAATTTTTGTTGTTTTATCTAGTTTCAAGTTAGTTCAATTGGTAAGACATTTTCATACTGTTTCTTTTTAGAGTCTTTTGGGGTTAGGTATTTTGTTAAAATAGCCTAGGGTTTACCACCTCTGTCATCCACTAAGATGGAGAAGTATTGCTAAATTTCCTGTGCATGTTTTCATGTGAAAAACTCTAGTTCTATCTAAATTATACAATGCCAATACCTTGAATAAAAAAACTAATAAAAAAATCCAAATCTATTAAAATTACATCAGTTATTTTTCCAACTATGTTTTTGAATTTTGTTACTCAAAATAAAACTAAGTTTCTTTCTTCCATTAATATAAATTACTTGTTATATTGATATTATGATATGTAAACTTTTATATATATATAAAGGTAAAGTATTATATAGATTGACATTCTTTATATTCCATATAAATTTATGAAATATTTAAACTTATTTGAATTATACAATATAAAATTTATATAAAAAAGTTCCAAATCCTTTAAAATTATATAAATGGTTTCTGTAGCTATGTTTTTTAATTTTGCTGCTCAAAATCAAACAAAGTTTCTTTGTCCCATTGGTTTATTGTATATAATATAATATTTAATTTAAGCATTATATGGATAGATATTATTTATATTTTATATAAATTTCTGAAACATGTAAACTTATCTTAGTTATACAATGTCAAAATCTTATATAAAAAAATAATGAAAAAAAGTCTTAATCTTTTTAAGTTATATTTGTGTTTTTCCAGTTATGGTTATAAATTTTGTTACTCAAAATAAAACAGTTTCTTTGTTCCATTGGTATAAATTACTTGCTATATTGATGTTGTGATATGTACAATTTTATATATAGATAATATGTTAGGCATTATATAGTTTAATATTTTTTATATTTCATATAAACTTATGCATATATTTTACATAATTTTGAACTTTTTAAATACTTATAAATAATATAAAAACTTTATAAAAATATAAAAATGAAACCCAGTACAAAGAATGAGTAATGAATGCCCATTAAATTGAAATAAGAAATTGCTTATATGAATCCACTAGCCTCTAAAATTTATTTCTTCTCAGCCCACCAACTAGACTAGTGACTTATATTTATGGTTTTAAGAATAAAGTTAGGACTCAACACACTTATGACACATGTATATCTATAAAGTTATTACTCGGCAAACTTCTTCAATGACTTGTATAATATTAAATAAAACATGTTGAGATTTTCTATAGACTTTTTTGTTAAATTAACTTGTTCATTGAAGACTTTATGTAAATAATTATATAAAGACATTTCGTCATATAATGAAATCATCAAATCTGGCCGAGTCTTTGGTCATTTCCTTGCCTTGTGTTGGGATTTTCTAATTGGATGGTCCATGTCTTCTTTCTCCAAGGTTTCACTCTTGATATATTCGCTATTCGCTTCCTGTGTTGCCTCACCTCCGAATCTACATCAATTGGTATAAGAGGAGTACGCTCTTGGTTCCCTCTATTCAACTTGCCATGACGACTTTCCTGCATGAAGGTTCTGCTATCGGAAAACAGATCCATTGTTTGTGCTCGACATTTTGTCCAACACTTTTTGGCCGCCATGCTTACTAGAAAACACTAGCTTAAAGCAAATGCATGGTGATTTTAAGGATAAATTGTAGGTGATCATTAATCAACCTATGGCAGAGTAATGATTGTTGTGACAGACTTATTGTTATGCATTAGATTTTAGCACCTTGATATCTAACAGTTAGCAATGAGTCTGCAACAGCAATCATTGCTTTACCATGTGAAGGCACCAAATCTAATTCAGCTACCAACTCCAAAGCTTTAAATTCTCCAACATTTTTCATCTATGGCTAAGGCCTTTCTTGTGCATATTTACTATCTAGGATCTATATACTTCTAGTTCACACCCTTCAAATCTGTGGCCTTCTGTTTCAGCTCTATGCTTTAGTGGTTTCTTTTTATCAGAGAGTTTCATTCCGTAAACCTTTCACATAACATGTAGAATCATAAAATTTGAAATCATCCTTAATTTTTATCGATATAAAAGCAAACCTTTCATTTTTTTTTGTTGAAACCCCTTTTAATATCTAAAACTTCTTCCCGCCACTTTTATGTTCCAAACCTTATAAACCCGGTACCCTACCATAAACCCCTATCCCCCAATAGTTTAGTTAGGACATGTGCAAATGAAACATCAAAGGAATACTCAACCAAATGCGAAAATAAGACTTATGCAACAAGTCCTGAATGATGGGAGAGAAGGAGGTGGTGACTCGAATGGGAGCTGGGAATCCATCGATAATGGAACTGGGTACAGATCTCTACGAGGAAGGGATCGAAGTGATCTATTCTTCAACTGAGTCATTCGCAGGCACTGGCATATAAATCATTGAGTCATTCGCAGGCATTGGCATATAGATCATTCTGACCAATTCAATCACCTATAGAATATGCATTTTGGACTCTGTAGTGGTTGATTTTAAACAATTTTGAAACCCATAATTTGAAGTCACATGTTAGCATATTCGTCATGTTACGATATTTGTCAACAAGTGAAGCCCCATGCCCTTTATAAGTTCATAAAGCAGACACCGAGGCCGCAAATGTTATGCAAGGGTTTTCTATGTCCTCCGCGGTGATATCTCATCAGAAAACACAAATTTGCTTGCCTTCACTTTCAACCAGTGTACCCAACGTCACTCACACATAGATCTGAATTCTCGCTCAGTGTTCACAATGGATGCCTGGGCTGCAGATCTCTCATGTTCATTACAGACAATAACGAGCAATAATAAAAGAGAGTATCTCTCTTTAATATAGAGTTTTCCAAAACCGTCTTTTATTTAGAGTTTTCCAAAACCCGAGTAATAATAAAAGAGAGTGTCTCTCTTTTATTTAGAGTTTTCCAAAACCCTAGCTGCCAAGATCTAATAAGTTGCATGGTCACTATCCATCCAAGAGGACCGCTCAGAAGATATCCAACACAGCAATATCTCCAGCCAGCAATCGTGCTCTCTCAGATCTCTCAACATGGATTAACCCACTAACAATAAGATTTCGTGGATTCCTCATATTCCAGCGGCCAACAAAATAAGATGCTGGCTGCAATCGTGGGCAATGTCAACGCCTGCACTAGCGTGGGATCCTTGGATGGTCTTCGTACATAGTAGCATAATTGGAGAATTGATAAAATTTTATAAGGAAAAAATATTAACTAAAAAAACTAATACACTTAAGTAGACTTCTTATATATAATATTTTTAATTAAATATAGAACAATATAAATATCATTTATATGTAGTTTTTTTAATAACTGCACATATCTATTAAAATATAAAGACAAAATGTACAAAAATAATCCTTACGAGAGGAGGTCTCGGATGGTGAAGCCACCACCCAAGATTCTAAAAAACAGAGGGCCATTTATGAAAAACAGAGATGAAATTGTTCATGATGATAAAAATAGCAGAGTACCCAGTTTTACACAAAGTATTAGACATAGACATAGTTACAAAGTTCAAATTCAAAAAAAAGATAGCGACATAACCATACTCTTGCATAAAAACCTGAAACGATAAGTCGTTTTTGCATATGATGAGAGCATGCTTTAGGATGGGGGGTTTTCATTGATGATTGGCCATCCCCATCTTTCCTTCTACGAAGGGCACGATGTGTTGGTGGCTGCCTCTAGAGTGGATTGAGGTTTTTGCTAATGTTGTTCCGACTTCTGGCCATTCTTCAGACGTTTGAAGAGAGGATCGACTATCGAACTGATGGGGAAAGGCGGTGCCTATGGAGCTACAATCGTGCTGGCGTCCCATGATATGCCTCTTCTCATACTTCCACTGCCACCTCCCCCAATACCTACATACCGTGTGTTGTCAATCGTGCCTTTCCAGGAAAACCTGTTGTCTAGAGCTATGAGCTGAGAGTCAATTTCAGCCATTTTGGCTTTCATTGCGAGAACAGGGTCACGGGTGTATGACTAGTTGCTAAGCATGTCTTCAACAATATTGCATAACATATTTTTAACAAGCCAGTACTAATTTACATGGCTTCCACCCTGCCCATAAGCTAGCCGTTGGTTCAGGACCCTCCCCTCCTAGTCTTCAAGAAGGAAGCAGACCTCAGGAGAGATATGACTTTCATAATCTTTAGTGACTTGCTGGATACACCTGCGTTGGACTTTTACCCTGCCCGAGAAAGCTTGACGTGGCGTTCCCCTCTATAGAGACATGCTTGCTAGACATAACCTCAGCAGAAGGAGAAGGAGAGCGTGGTGGTCATTGGAAACTACAAGCAGAGCACTGCAAAAATAACCCAGCCGAACACAGGCACCACCTTGAGGCAGAGGCCAAACTTCCAAGCATGCTGCAAACCCAGAATTGCTCAAAGCCAAACCTAACCCAGCATAGATGATGAAACAATTTTCCATGGCAAAGATAACCCCCATCTGTCCAGCCCATGTACCTGCGCACATTGAATAGCTCAGCGATGCGATGAAATCTTAGGAGGAGTACAGGGTATCGCCACCCTACATCGCAGGTGCGGAAATGACTTGCAGATCTTCTCCCACGCACGAGAAACATTGAGAGGTATTGGAGGTGATGATAGCTGTGTCGATGGACGTGAAAGGCGCATGCTAATCGCCACACGAAGGGTGCATGTATCGAGGCATGGCATGGAGATGGTGTGCTGTACTGTCACCCGCATTCGGGATGGGGAGGTCAGACCTAGCCAGATGTCTGCATTATAACAGCAAGGTGGCATCAAGGGGATCCTGTAACATTCCATCCACCAGGGTGTAATTTGAGTTCACTCCCATGTTAGCCAGGTAGTCTGTTAAAGCATTGGATTTCCTACGCACATGGTGAAAGGTGAGATCCTGCATGCGTTGTAGGAGGGTGTCCAGACAACTTAATCCATGCACAAGGTGCTAGTTGGTGGTAACTTTGGAAACGGGCATACCATTGTGAATTTTGGTGGCCAAGGAAAGGATGATCATAAAGTCACCTTCCACAATTAGGGGTAGAAGATTTATTTTGACAGCTATCATTAATCCTGATACCATGTCTTCCAATTCTGTTGCATTGTTGGATTCAAGACCCATGTTTCCATAGAAATATGGATGATATCTCTGCAGTGGTCTCTGATAGCTCCACCGTAACCGGCTTTTCTAGGGTTCCCTTTGGAGGCACCATCGAAGGTCATCTTGAAGACAAAAACAGGGGGAGATTCCCAATGCAAGGGGCTTGCAATACGCATCATGGGAGTGCTAATGGATGGAGGGACGATAGTGGAGTTGAAGCTTAAGGCCTCCAAGATGATCTTTTCACTCTGTGAAGTGGGAATGTTTGCAGCCATCGAGCCTTTGGAGTGGATAGTCTGAAGATTATTTTATAGAATCCCAAAGCGATCTGACCGTGCCCTTGGTGTCTTTAAAAATTATGTTGTTGCGCTCTTTCCAGGTGCTCCAGAACACAAACTCCAAGGTCAGGGTGCAAATTTGATTAAGGATTTTTCTTTCAAAAGGAAAATCCATCAATTGTTGAAGAGTAGTTGTAGCATTACCTTTGACTCTGTTAGTGCACTGAAAAGCTTCAGCGACGAATTCCCACAAAGGGATAGTAAAGGGGCAAGCGTTTAGAAGGTGGTCTATGGTTTTCTGTTGTTTGTAGAAGAGACAACATCCGAAGGGACCTTGGAACCGTTTTCTAGTTAGATTCTCCCATGTGAGTATCCGACAGTGCATGAGTAGCTAGAAAAAATGAGATATTTTGGGCCAAAGAGGGGCCTTCCAAATGTGGTTCCAAACTAGGGTGGCCTCATATTAGTATGGCGATGCAGAAATGATATCATAGGCTTCTTTGACCGAGAAGGTTCCAGAAATCCTATGGCTCCATTGGATGACATCCGTACCCTGATTGTGTTTAAGATGGAGGCTGCATATTTCAGGCCAAATTTTGTCCATTAGTTCATTGTTGGGAGCCATGTGCTAGGTGGAGGGATCTTCCCACTGGCGAAACCCATCATTCAAAGGGTGCCAGTACTCTTGTACTTTGAGGTACGTATTGAGTTGAATGTAAGTCTAACTATCAAGGTCGAGTAGGAGACATTTTAGACTGGGTAATTGTTGCCATGAATCACACCAGAAGAGGGATTTTTATACATCTTTTATTTCCTGAAACTATGTTGTTGGATGAGGGCTCTGTGCTTGTTGGATTCCTTCCATATGCGGGAGCATGGTGTTTCCTTGTAAAATATAATTAGTGAATGAGGGTGATAATCTGAGGCATATTTGTTGTTCCACAACTTGGTCCAGGGGGAGTTTGTTCTAGAAATCCAGTTCCACCAATTTTTTGTCGAGAGTGCTTGGTTGTTCATCTCAGAATCTCTTATGCCAAGGCCCCCATCTTTTCTTTTTTTTTACTGAGCTTTTTCCAGCTTACTAGGGCCCAACGATTATTATTGTTGTTGCAGCCCTAGAGAAATGACCTCTGTAGTGATTTGATATCTTTCAAAACCCATTTGGGGGCTGGAAAAACTGAGAAGAGGTATAGAGACATCGATTGCAGAGTAGACTTGAGCGGGACCACATGACTGGGGAGATTGAGGAAGTGGAAGGTCCAAGAGGTTAGACAGTTTTCAATTTTGTTCAATAGCTCTTTCCACGATGTGTGCTTGATGGTCGAGTCAAAAAGGCAGGGTAGCCAAATATTTAGATGGCAGGAAGGAGACAGAGAAGCGGAGGATTCATGTTATATTTCTCTGAGTAGTAGCCCTAGTATTAAAAAAGAAGATTTGGGAATTTTCAAGGTTTAAAGCAGTACCCAAGGATTCTTCTAAGGTGTGTAATAAGGAATGAATGGTATGGGATTCTTGAATAGAGGAATTACCAAAAAGGAGATTGTCATGCACAAACTGTTGGTAAGCTAGAAGGGGGGTGTTATGAAGTGATAAACCTCACATGGTGCGAGCTGTAGTGCCTGGTTAAATCATTCTCCCTAATCCTTCAGCCATGAGTATGAAGAGGAAAGGGGAAAGAGAGTCTCCCTGACAGATGCCTCGCGAGGGAGAGAAGGTTGTGGAGGGAAAGCCATTGACCAAGACTGAGAAGAAAGCTCAGGAGATGAGGGAAAGGATCCATTGGACCCATTCTGTATAGAAGCCAAAGGCTAATATCATTTTTTCTATGAAGAACCAGTTAAGTTTGTCAAAGGACTTGGAGATATCCAATTTGAGGATCATGCTAGGTTTTTTGGTGGTTTTGAGAGAGTGGACCACTTCATGAGAAACGATTATTTCATCTAGGATTTGGTGGCCTTCAACATAACCAGATTGTTCAGGTAAAATGAGCAAAGGGAGAAGGCGTTTCAGTCTATTGGCCACCACTTTAGAGATGATTTTGTAAATAACATTTGCAGAGGGAGATTGGTCCAAACTTACCAGGATGAGAGGCTTCAATTTCTTTGGGGATGAGGGCAAGGTGCATGGAGTTGAGCATCGACAGGATCCATCTTTTTTTGTGCAATTCTAGTACCTCATATTTGAGCATGGTCCAACAATGGTGAAAGAAGTCAATGGTGAAGCGATCAAGGCTCGGGGTTGTTCCATCCGCCATCTGTTTTACAACCGCTTCCACTTATTGCATGGTTATCGGTTGCATGAGCGATTGATTGTGATTGTTGTTGACCAGATGAGGGATGTGTTGGATGACCTTATTAACACCCTCTTGGCGGGAATGGTTTGGTTCCGTGAGCAGATGACTGAAATCTCTGATTAGTTCTTTCGATATCACTTCCTACTCCTCCATAATCTCACCATTTTTGCATTCAACTTGCTTATTTTGTTCTTCTTTCTGTATTGAATGGTGGATCTGTGAAATAATCGTGTGTTCTTTTCCCCTGCTTTCAGCCATTTGACCCTTACCTTTTGGCTCTAGTAAATATCTTCTTGTTCACATCTCTTGTTGAGTTGATGCAGAAGATGCCTTTCCTGAAGTTTGGTTTCTTGTATATAACCATGGTCCATGGTAGAGTGTTGGAGAGAAGATATACTTTCTTGAATGGTTTATTTATCCTTAAATATATTTCTAAAGGTCGAATGATTCCATTGTCTAAGGTGACCGCGGGGCCACTTGAGTTTCTGATGCATGATGGCCATTTTGGAATTCCCGGTCATAGTCATGTCTCCCCACCAAGAACTGAAAGTATCCATGAAAGAGGGATGAGTGAGCCAAAAATTTTCAAACTTGAAGGGTTTCTATAGGGGGGTGCCCTAACTGTTCCAAGAGAGGGACATGGGCCAGTGATTCGACCCCATTGTGGGTAAGGCAGATGCATCTAGAATCCCACCTAGAGTGATAATTCTGTCAGTAACCAGGAAGCAATCAAGACGCTTGGCAATTTGTTGAGTTCCGCCCCTTCTGTTATTCCAAGTAAAAAACCCAGAGGAGGTTTGGATATCAACTAGCATGAAAGAGATGATTGTAGATTTGAAGACAATATCTTCGGCCAAAAGGGATCTGATACCTCCTTTTTTTCCTCCAAATTGGAAATCATGTTACAGTCCCCACGTATGATTAAAGGTGAATCAATATGAAATTTGTGGAACCACTTAATGTAGTTTAGAAGGTTCATTTTGGAATCCGTTGTTTGAGGATTGTACACGTTTATGATGAATCCTTTGATGTTGGATCCAAGGATGTGAAAGATGGGAGAAAGAGTGCAAAGAGGAGGAAGCTTCATTCACGGTGACGAGAAGAGGGTTCCAGCTGATGGAGATGCCACTTGAGGCACCAAGTTGGCATCGATAGCAATGGTGAGGGAGTATTTCCAAATTTAGGACATAAGCTTGGGGGCTATGTCACTGGAGCATTTTGTTTCCTTAAGAAAGAGAACCATGGGTTGATCTTTCTGAATTTTTATTTTCAACACTCTTTGTTTGGAGCGACCGTTGAGACCTCTAACATTCCATGAGACGATATTCATTGATTAACTGATGAGGGGAAAGAGAAAAATTCTATTAACTGAGTGTATTGGCCGTATTAAACTAGCATTGTTCCCAGATGATTGATTCGTTGAAGAGCAGATTTACGACCCATTTTTTTAATCCTATTGTGCATTTTTCTTATCTTTTTCTCCAAATCTTACAACACCTAACTGATTTTGAGCTTTGGATTTGGATAGGGATTTGTACAATAGATGGATCTGCTTGGAAGGGATCGATTCAAAATCTTTTCTAGTGCATGCATCTTCAAGATCAAGAAGATATAGACTTTTTGGGAGGGTGTATTTCATATCTTCCTCATCTAGGGGTTTAGGGTTTTGGTTTGTCATCTTGTGGTACGATGGGATTTCCCCTTGAGAGTCATTGGGGTTGGGAGTAGATATTTCATTGTTGTTCCCATTTTGCTGAGGATTCATTAGATCATCTTTTTTAGGTAGAGGCTCCTTCCCTATTACCTCATGAACCTGAACCTATTTTGGGCCATCCAAGTCATCTTCTAGGGCTTGGAAGTTGTTGTTAGTTGTTGGAGGTTGATCCTAGTTCTTTTCTAGCGGCTGTCGTCTGTGGTTGTATTTATTTATGCCTGTCTATTGAAACCCTTGGTCATTAATTCCAGCATTCTTTTGAATTTTCAGTGTTTTGTTGGTAGTGCATTCTCTAAATAGATGCCCTTGTTCATGGCATTTTCAGCATATGAAGGGAATGTGCTCAATGTCCAGGGGATGAATCCAATCACTATCTTCATGGGAGAGGCAAATGGCATCCTGGAGATCTTGAGCGATGTGCATGTAGACACAGATCATGGCATTGAAGGTGTATTTGTTCATTTTTGTTTGGTCCATCGTTTGAAAAAAATTTCTCAAGGTTTTACCAATCTTTTGTTGGGTGGATTCGTCCCAGTATTCCTAAGGGAGCGAGAACATTCTGATCCAGACAGGATCCCACGAAAAATCATCTTTCTCTGGGAAGAAACGCTCCACCAAGTTCCTTAGGTACAACCCTGCAGAATTAAAGAAATATGGTCCTCCCTCTTCAACATGAGCATTGTCCTCTAGGTGGGGCGAAATAATGGTGAAAATTCCTTTCGAACCCAACTGTAGGTTGAAATGGGATTTGGGCTTCCACTTAGCTGCAATCCATCCATGAAGAGCCTACTATGTTGGACAGAATCGCATGAACTTGCCAATTAGGGAATGGTCTTTCATTTTCTGAGCTCTAGCATTGATTCTTTTTGCCGAAAGCGTTAAGGAGGGATGATCTGTCGAATAAGGGATGCATGACTTCCTCCTCTCGGAAGGGTTTTCTTCACTTCCCTTCCCGGTGTTGGTAGTTGTCTTTTTAGTGTTACCAATGTCCTCCATTGGGATGGGGATGTCTTCCACACCAATTTTTACTATGGATCCTCACCTAGTGGGTCCAGCAGTCGATTTCTCAACATCATGAGACTCGGAGGGGCCTGCCACCCCCGCAAGGCTGTCGTCATGTTGCAAAGCAGAAAATACCGATGGGTGGCTCAAGAGCTAGGGGAGAGATAGAGGAGCAGGAATATCCTAAAGGGTAACATCTCTAAGCCTATGTGCATACCCTAGCACAGTTCATTCTCCAAAATCTGTCGATTGTCATTGGAAATGATCAGAGATGTTAATTTTTCTAGATTAGCATAATTTATTTGAATCTCAACATTTATATATAGATAACCATATACAATATTTCTGATGAAATATTAAATATCAACCATTAAATTTTAAACTTAAAAATAAATTATTCTTTTTTATACATATTTCTTATAACCAAAATTACTTTAAAAAAAAACAAAAATATAATGCCCATGGTATAAGAGAGAAAAATCTTAGTTATTAATAGTTATTAATTATTTTAAGAATAAAGTAAATAATATTTACCACTATTTACATTTTTACTTTTAATTAATTAATGCTTAAATTGTGTTAGGGTTAACTTTGACTCCCCAACTAGCAAGGATGTAAACAGTTTTGAGCACATGGTTTTGGTAACCAATAAATCTAATGTTGCTATTATATTTGCATCTTTATTTTCTTTGGCATATTTTTATTCCTATTAAATTGAATTACAAAGTATGAAACTGAAAGGTACTTATGTATTTATTTTATAGTGTTTTAATAATTAAAATTTGGATTTTTAAAATCAATTTTCAAAATAAGCCCTATACCTATTACACATAAATCAAATATTTGAGGAATTAAAAATTGTTGGAAATTTCAGTACACAAAAAACCAAATACAACCAAATTATGCTACTATGACTCACAATTCAACAAATACATAACATTTTGTTCCATTCAATTTCCACTTAGAAAATCCCACAGTAGGGATCTGAAGTAGCATGCTTTGACCCTCTGCTATAAGTCCACATTATTGGATCTGTAGCTTTGTGCATAGTTCCAACCAAAGTTCGAATCTAAGAAAAAAATTGTTACCTAAAATTCAATAAAAAATTGGGAGTACAGATCTTATAAATATAAAAATATATATTACAATTGTATTTACAGTCTTCACAAGATGAAGATCAATATGTAAAATATGTTTTAAACTATTTCTAAAATATAACATTTTATATAAATTGTATTTCATATTTAAATGTTGACACATTTACATACTAATATAGATATAGAAACACAGTCGAAGAGAGAGTGATGCAACCGTGAGATCTGTATCCTAGATCTGCCGTACACTACTCCCCTGCAAAAACTCGTGCTGCCCGTCAGAGTACACGTCTACCAGCATTCTATTTCTTCACATGATTTAATGAAATTATCTAGGAAATGGAGAATTAATAGAAACAATCAATTTAGACTAGAATAAAGTTTAGAATGCTACATTTATTCTATCAAAATTATGAACCTGTACAATGCGTGCTAGATGTAAGGGTCTTAGACTCCCCTACTTTACAATGTATTCACTTCGCTAGAATGTTGCTACCAGTTCCGCTCCAAATTTTCCTTGCCTCCACGATGCTTTTCTCATTAGCCCAGTCTACCAATCGACCTACCAACCAACCAAGAAATCCCTCTTCTCCTTTGCACTCAGTTTCTTCTAAACCCCTTTCTTCTGTCCCTTCAGTTTAAGTATGGGACACAGAGAGTTGATAGTTCAACTTCCTAGGCCGTTTAGAGAAAACGACTCCTCTTCACCATTCATATGACCAACTGTTGGTTATGGAGACCACATAGAACACATGGATCTGCAACCTACATTAGTTCGTATGAATACTCCTGTGGCAGTGGATCTGCAACATGTATCTACAACATGGATCTACAACAACATTATTTCATCCTACAATCACTAACGCAAAATAAAAATGTTTTCAGTGATGCTCATCGCTTGAGGCCAAGGATGTTCTTGCATTAGAGACCCTTGGTAAGAAAACTTTGAACATATTTTTTAAATAGTTTTAGAAAAATCCTCCCTTTGTTTCTTTTTCCTCTTTTTTTCCCACAACTTCTCTCCAAACCCAATGGGGCTTACACTTTGCAAAAATTTGTGCTAAATAAGGCCTACAACTTTCAGAAGTCCATGGCCAATGGGGTATATTGCCTCTTGGAAAAAGTAATTACTCGGAGAGCCATACCGGATCTCAGCTGACTCTGCCAGAGTCGTTTCTATCTCTGTCAGTCAACCTAACAAGAGTGAAGAGTCCACAATTCAGAAAAATAATTTTCTGAACTTAAGTTTTAGGTAGATAGTTATTACAACCATTAATGTTAACACTGTGTATTCACAGAGAAGCTTTGTAAACTTAAACATTTGTAATTTCTTAAGTCTTTTAGACTAAGAAATATCTTTGTAAAGTTCAACTAAAAACAAACCAATTGAGCAAGTGAGACGAAGTAAAAAAAACTTGTCGAAGTAAAATTGACAAGTAAGAACTTGTCGAGGTCAAAGAGTGGGGTCAAAAAGTCCCACCATATTGGTAGAATTCTCTAGTGGGAGTTAGACAAGTTTCACCCCACAAGTTAAAAAAAAGAGGTCGGCATGAAAAATTTATAACTGAGTGGTAACTCAAGTTTATCAGCTCGGTTTTTTCTAACTGGTATCAGAGCTAAGTTTAGGAAAGAAATCTTGTCTTGAAAAGGGAAAATACAATTTCCTAAGGTAAAATTAAAAATAGCTTCCACTCCTTGTTCATTGCAAACTCCAATTTTTACAGGAAAGAATTATGAATATGGGTCTCTAACAATGAAGGCTTTGTTGAGAGGTCAATATGTCTGGGAGATAGTCCATCATGGTTATGCAGAATCAACATATCATACAACATATAAAAATATCACACAAGATGAGAAAGATGTCCTGAGGGAACATAGGAAGAAATATGGAAAGGCTATGTTCTACCTACATCAAGCCCTCCATGAAGGTATACTCCCAAGAGTAGTAGCAACAATTACCGCTACGTAGGCATGGCACACATTGGAGACCACCTATCAAGTCTTGGAAAAGGTGCATACTTCCAAGTTGCAGATTCTTAGAAGATATTTTGAATCTCTATCCATTAAAGAATCAGAGATAGTAGACTCATTTTATACCAGAGTTGTTGGTTTAATAAACCAACTGAAATCTCATGGAGAAACTATAACAAACCAAAGGGTGGTGGAAAAAGTTCTCAGAAGTCTTCCCCCAAGATTTGAATCCTTGGTTGTGACCTTGGAAGAAAAAAAACACATGTCATTTTTTACCATTGATGAGTTGCAAGCTTCACTCATCAATCATGAACACAGACTCACTAGAACAAACACATCATTGGAATGTGCATTCATAGCACAGTCATCCATAAGCCGTGGTAGAGGCAGGGGGAGAAACAACTCCAGAGGTAGAGGAAGAATTTATTCCAAAGGAGGACGTGAAAGAAGTCCTGCAAATGTCGTTGGTAGAGGAGAGAATCAATATTAAATTCAACTAAGTGGCCAGAGGTTTGATAAATAAAAAAATCAATGTCATTATTGTAAGAAATTTGGTCATTATGCATGTGAATGCAGAAAGAAACAATTTGACCAAGGAAGGAAAATCCCAAATCAGTCGACCAACACAAGCACTCCGACAAGTGCAATGCTAATGGCATATCCATATCCAATTGAATGCAATGATGTCCAAGAAAGTCCACATGACATATGGTATTTAGATTCAGGCTGCATAAATGATATGACTCCTAATTTTAAATTTAATTTCCAGCTTAGACAATTCATTCAAACTGATGTTACACTTGGAAATAATGTCCAAGTCACTATTTTGGGAAAAGGTACTTTTGGTATTATAACCAAACAGGGGGAGAGTAAGTTTATCCCTGATGTCTATCATGTCGAAGGTATGAAACACAATTTGTTGAGCATTGAACAACTAACACAAAAAGACTACAGAGTCTACATAGAAGATGATCACTCGGTGATTAAATACATTCGTCCAAGCAACCAAATGATAGGAAAAGTGCCAATGAAAAGAAATCGCTTGTTTCAATTGAGGATAGTTCCAGACATGAAAGAAGAGACAAATGCAAGGGCTGCATTCAAGGATGAAAGTAAAGAAGCAGTTGAGCACTTCAACAAGAAAGAAAACCTTAAGACCTTTAACTTGGGTTCTCACTCTCTCCACATTTGACTTGTCCTGATGATGGATCCTGATATGGATTCGAAATGTCGACTTGGTCATTTCGATACTGTGGTTTCTCCGATTACATCAACAAAAAACTATCACCACAGAAATTTGGCAACAGAGATTACATCCCTGCACGGAAGGGATATCTGGCAGAAATTCCGTCCTCTGGAGAGTTTGAGGATTAAGATAAAATTGAGGGCTGCGGACTTAAACTTTTTGAAACGATGTAGGGATAAGAAACTCATCCCTGAATTCGCCACCATTAAACACAGGATGCGCAGCAGCTGGAATAGGAAATCATTTGACAGACTCAGTGAGTCGCTGGTGAGAGCCGAAATAAAGAAGACACGATGGGAGTTGGATGATATGTCCAAAAAAGCACTCACCCTGCACTTATGTCTAGAAAATTCCACACGATTGGATCTCTGGACAGTAGCAGATGCTAGCGCAGCCCTGAAAGCTTTGAACCGGGAATGTAAAGCACAACTGAGACAAGAAAAGAAAATATTGAAACTGGAATCACGCCTGAACCCGAGCAATACACCTGCACAGACCACAATGGATGAGAGAACAGCAATCAAGGGAAAGATAGCACTCGAGGGTTTGACAACGATCAAGGATCTGGTTGCAAACAATTGTAAGATAAATGAACCCAGGCCAAACCACAAAAGCAGTGGTAATACACTGGCAGATGAACCAGCTACACCAGCGATAGCACAGAGGGAAAACGTGGGACATACACCAGCGACTGAGGCGATGGGAATTACACCAGCATCAACGTGTAACACTCCAGCATCAACGTGGAGGGAAAGCAAGGGACATACGCTACCAGCAGATGGCAATACACTAGTAAACCAGGCCATTAGCGATATACACCAGAATTTTAACACCAGCAATACACCAATGTCAGCACTGAGAGCATACTTCGGATATACACCAGCGAATGGGGCGATGGGCATTACACCAGCATCAGCATGTAATACTCCAGCATCAACGTGGAGGGCAAGCAAGGGACAGACACTACCAACAGACAACAATATACTAGTAAACCAGGCCAATAGCTATATACACCAGAATTTTAACACCAGCAATACACCAATGTCAGCGTTGAGAGCACACTTCAGACATACACCAGTGAGTGGGATGCAGGACAAGTCAGCAGCGTGTGGTACAGATCAAGCCAATGACAACATACCAGCATTCGGTGGGACTGCGACAAACTGCAGGTCAGTTTTTTTTGTTTCAACAGCAGGGATTTGTTTTACAAATGATAGCACTGATCCACAATTGAAACTCGACCTTGCATTAATGAGTGGGACAAATGGTACCTCAACGCAGAGGGAAAACGTGGGTAAGAGTCTTAGATCGGGTTTAAACCCTAGCGTAGGATTAATTACAACAGCTATGAATAATAGCACTGATCCACATTTAAAGCTTGAACTTACATTAATGAATGAGACATTTGATACTTTAACACATAAGCAAAATGTGGGTGAGAGTCTTAGATCAGCGCATAGGACGAATCTTGGTAAGGATCCGGGATCGAGCTTGATCCCTAGCGCGGGGAAGAATAAGAATACACCTGTGGGGACTACAAACTATGGCAAGAAAGCAGATGATGGGAGGAAATTGGTGAATCTCTCCAGCCACACATTAGATAGTGCTGAATCCACTATTTTGAAAAAAGGTCTTAATTTTGCAGTAGCCCCCAGAACCATTCCCGTCGAACCCATTATCTACAACATTGAGGACAGCATCCAAAATTTGAACACTGTTCATCAAGAAACAATAAGACAAGAGTGTGCCTTGGTATTGAGAAAAGCCAAGCCACCCAGACGCAACATTACAAGAGAAGAAGAACGCGCCTTAAGAAAGTTGAGGGCAGACCAAGACATAGTCATTCTTAAAGCAGACAAAGGTGGTGCCACTGTGATTTTGGATAGGGAAGACTACAATGCTAAAATGCTTGACCACCTCACCAATAGTGGAAGCTATAGGAAACTGAGTAGCAATCCCATCTCTAGGGTAATTAAAGAAGTCAAAAAAGTGATTCAGAACTCCAATTTGGATGATCATTTGAAAAAACGCCTTATCCCCACCAGAGACATCACCCCCAGGATTTACGGCCTACCCAAAATCCACAAAGAAGGAGTCCCGCTCCATCCTATCGTCAACACTATAGGATCCCCCACTTATGAGCTGGCCAAACACTTAGCCAAAGATTTAGGTCCCTTGGTCGGCAATACTGATTCCTTCATTAAGGACTCAAGCCATTTTGTTGAACTGATCAAAGGTGAGAATTTAGAACCTAAGGACATGATTGTAAGCTTTGACGTGGTCTCACTCTTCACAAAGATACCTTTAGAGGAAGCAATCCAAGTTATCAAGGATGCCACCGACCCCAACACAGCCAAGCTTACAGAAATATGCCTTAGATCAACCTTCTTCAGCTTCCAAGGTGAATTTTATGAGCAAACCACAGGTGTAGCTATGGGATCCCCCCTCTCACCCATTGTTGCAAACCTCTTTATGGAAAAATTTGAGAGAGAAGCCTTGGACTCCTATCCTCTAAAACCTTCAAGGTGGAAAAGGTACGTGGATGACACGAATGTGGTGTGGCCACATGGTGAAGATGAACTCAGGAAGTTCCTAACACACCTGAATGGTATCTCCCCCAACATCAAATTCACAATGGAACTTGAGGAAAACAGGAGCATCCCTTTTCTAGATGTCCTCCTTACGAGAAAAGAGGATGGCACTCTGGGACACGAGGTGTTCCGTAAAAAGACGCACACGGATAGCTACCTCCATGCTGACTCCCACCACCATCCTTCCCAGAATATAGGTGTTCTCAATACTCTGGCAGTGAGAGCCTCAAGGATCGCAGATTCGAAACACATTGAAAAAGAGAAAGATCACCTCAAAGAAGTCTTCACAAACATAGGTTACAAACCCAAGGTCATCACAAAGACCCTTGGCAAAACCCATAACAAGAACCTTACGGGAGTGAAAACCTCTGACAACAAGACCACCACCAACCCACGAGCTTACTTACCGTATATACAAGGGGTGAATGATAAGATCGCTAGAATCCTCAACAAGAACAACATCACAACTTCGTTCAAACCCCTAGAGACCATTAAGAAAAGAATGAGATCCGTTAAAGATCCAATTGATCATACACAGTGCAGAGGGGTTTATAAGATCCCTTGCTCGTGCAAGATCAGCTATATAGGTGAGACGGGACGCTCTTTCCACACGCGGCTAAAAGAACATGGGGCAGACATTAGAAAAGAACGTATCCGTTCCTCGGCCCTCGCGGAACATGTAGCCAAAACCAACCATCACGTCTGCCTAGAAGACACCATCATCCTCGCGAAAGAAGACCACTATTTTAAAAGAAAATTTAGAGAGGCCTTAGAGATTACCAAACTCCCACACAACCTAAACAGGGATGGTGGCCTCGAGGTGAGCACTAGTTGGCTTCCAGCTATTCTCAATCGGAAAGGCCACTATGTCCCTTAACCGTGTGCTTTCTGCCCCTTTCAAGCCCTTCCCCCCCTTAGTCCTCCTTCCATGTCTCTAAATAAAACCTTATTTTAAAATACCCTAAAAAATTAATGTTAAAATTGAAAGATCAATCTTGATGCAATTTAATAACTTTAGGTTTTTAATATAAAATCAACCTTTTAACCTTATAATTCCCTTCAATTCTTTAGGATTTTAAACGAAATTGAAATCAACGCTTGATTTCAACCTTTAAATTCCCAAGATTAAGTTACTCTCATTGAAATCTAATTATAATTATTATTAAAATTCATTAATAATAACAATTTTAATAACTTTAGGTGTTTAATTTTTTATTAATAACAATAAATTTAAAAACTTTAAGTTTTTAGTTTTAATATTAAAAGCCTTTTAAATTGTTATTAAGGATAATAAAGTTATATTTTTAGGGTTTTGGAACTTTTGGGGCGTTGGGTGGGTTTCTAAAAAATCAAATTAAAAAACTTTAGGTTATTAATAATTAAAATCAACCTTGTAAAATTAAAAATATAAACATTATTATCCTTAACTTTAACTTTTCAACCTTTATTATTATAGTGTTTAAAAAATGATTATTAATGATAATATATTCAATAACTTTAGGTTTTCTAATTTATTATGTAGGTTCCTTTTGTTGTTGTTGTTATTAATAATAATTAATTTAAAAACTTTAAGGTCCTTAAATTTATAAATCTAATTATAATTAATATTATTTCTCATTAATAATAACAAAATTCATAACTTTAGGGTTTTTAATTTGTTATTTATAACAATAAATTTATAAATTCCAAGTCTTTAGGTTTAATATTAAAGCATTTAAAATTGTTATTATTGATAATAAATTTATTTTTTAGGGTTTTAAATTTTTTTGGGGCATTGGGTGGGTTTTAAAAATCAATTCAATAACTTTAGGGTTATTAATAATTTAAAATCAGCTTTTTTCCTTAAACATAAATCTTTTCATTTGTCTTAATTCAGTTTTGTAAAAATTTAAAAATTTGAATAATATAAACATTTTTCCCGAGATTTAGGGTTGGGTTAAATTTTTCGCGCACTTTGAAACCAATTAAAATTAAAAATATTGTTCGACTTAGCAAACCCTACTCCTCGCAGCCGACCTACCGGTTCCACTATTTAACTTGGGTTTTCACTCTCTCCACATTCGACTTGTCCTGATGATGGATCCTGATATGGATTCGAAACGTCGACTTGGTCATTTCGATCGTGCGGTTTCTCCGATTACTCTCATTGAAATCTAATTATAATTATTATTAAAATTCATTAATAATAACAATTTTAATAACTTTAGGTGTTTAATTTGTTATTAATAACAATAAATTTAAAAACTTTAAGTTTTTAGTTTTAATATTAAAAGCCTTTTAAATTGTTATTAAGGATAATAAAGTTATATTTTTAGGGTTTTGGAACTTTTGGGGCGTTGGGTGGGTTTCTAAAAAATCAAATTAAAAAACTTTAGGTTATTAATAATTAAAATCAACCTTGCAAAATTAAAAATATAAACATTATTATCCTTAACTTTAACTTTTCAACCTTTATTATTATAGTGTTTAAAAAATGATTATTAATGATAATATATTCAATAACTTTAGGTTTTCTAATTTATTATGTAGGTTCTTTTTGTTGTTGTTGTTATTAATAATAATTAATTTAAAAACTTTAAGGTCCTTAAATTTATAAATCTAATTATAATTAATATTATTTCTCATTAATAATAACAAAATTCATAACTTTAGGGTTTTTAATTTGTTATTTATAACAATAAATTTATAAATTCCAAGTCTTTAGGTTTAATATTAAAGCTTTTAAAATTGTTATTATTGATAATAAATTTATTTTTTAGGGTTTTAAAATTTTTTGGGGCATTGGGTGTGTTTTAAAAATAAATTCAATAACTTTAGGGTTATTAATAATTTAAAATCAGCTTTTTTCCTTAAACATAAATCTTTTCATTTGTCTTAATTCAATTTTGTAAAAATTTAAAAATTTGAATAATATAAACATTTTTCCCCAGATTTAGGGTTGGGTTAAATTTTCCGCGCACTTTGAAACCAATTAAAATTAAAAATATTGTTCGACTTAGCAAACCCTACTCCTCGCAGCCGACCTACCAGTTCTAGTATTTAACTTGGGTTCTCACTCTCTCCACATTCGACTTGTCCTAATGATGGATCGTGATATGGATTCGAAACGTCGACTTGGTCATTTCGATACTGTGGTTTCTCCGATTACATCAACAAAAAGAAAGAAAATGACAGCATTGATTTCCAGGATGTATTTGAAACAGTAGTTCAGGGAGAGTCCTCGCTGTGGAATTTCACATTTTGACATTTGAATTTTGGTGGGTTGAAACTACTGCACACAAAGAATATGGTGAAAGTATTTCCATTGATTGAGAGAGCAGAAAGGGTTTGTGAAGGCTGCATTTTTTGTAAGCAGCATAGAGAGACTTTTCCAGTCGAAAAGTCATATAGAGCATGCACACCACTTGAAATTGTGCACTCTGATATTTGTGGTCCAATGCATTCATCATCCATTGGTGGCTGCAATTATTTTCTTACTTTTATTGATGACTACTCAAGAAAAACATGGGTATATTTTCTAAAACATAAATATGATGCATTTAGTTATTTTTTGCAGTTCAAGGCGCTCGTGGAGAACCAGAGTGGACACCACATCAAAATATTAAGGACTGAAACAAGAGGTGAATATGTTTCGAATGAATTTCTAAATTTTTGCAAGACCCATGGCCACCCATGGCATACAAAAGCAATTAATTGCACGGTATACACCTCAGCAGAATGGTGTTTCCGAAAGAAAGAACAAAACCATTATGGAGATCGTGTGCAACATGAAGGTAGGAAAGCATTTGCCAAACGAATATTGGGCTGAAGCAGTCACAACTGCTATATATATCATGAACCGATGTACGGCAAAGAGTGTGAAGAAGAGAGTTCCTCAAGAAGCATGGACATGTATGAATCATAGTGTTTCTCATTTAAATTTTTTTGGTTGTGTTGCATATGCTCATGTTCCAGATGAGCTGAGAAAGAAGCTAGCCAACAAGGGACATAAATGTATTTTTGTTGGCTATTCTGAAGACACAAAGCATACAAGTTGTATGACCCTGTCGCAGGGAAAGTGATTATCAGCTAAGATGTCCAATTTGTCAAGAATGAATCATGGATGGAACTGTCGACATAAATGTCAATATTGTGTCGAATGTCGACAATGATGACACGATGAAGGAAGTGGTTCAAACATCACATGTACATCAACCGACCATAGCACTATCGACTCCCATGACACCACAACATGGTTCAACACAAGGAACATCAACATAAGTTGGAGCTCAAGCTATGCCGACAAGCACACTAAGAGGACAACATACTCCATCTAGTATTTCGTCGAGGTCGACATCGACAAAACCAGGGAAGATAGGAAGTTTGTGTGAAATATATGAAGCTGGTACACCAAATTCATTCTCTCTCTTTGCATTATTTTCTCCTATATATGATCGAGTAACATTTGAAGAAGTTTTCTAAGAAGAATTATGGGCACAAGCCATGGATGAACAAATCGAATGCATTGAAAAGAACCAGACATGGGAGTTGGTTCATGTACCAAAAGATAAAGATATAATCAACATCAAATGGGTTTACAAGACCAAGCAAGATGTTGATGGGAATGTGCAGAAGCACAAAGCAAGAATGGTAGCAAGAGGGTTTACACAACAACTCGACATAGACTTCAATGAAACATTTTCACCTGTTGCACGCATGGATACAGTGAGAACAATCTTGGCCATTGTCGCACAAAACAAATGGCATGTTTATCAAATGGATGCTAATTCAACATTTTTGAATGGCTATCTAGAAGATGAAGTATACATGGAATGACCATAAGACTATGAAGCTCCAGGTCAATAGCATAAAGTATATAGGCTAAGAAAGGAACTCTATGGTTTGAAGCAAGGTCCTAGAGCTTGGTACAGTTGGATTGATTCCTATATCACTGAAAATGGATTGCACAAAAGTGAAAGTGAACCAACATTGTACACCAAAGTGAATGATAAAGGTAATATGTTAATTTCCTACTTGTATGTAGATGATTTAATATTTACTCGTGACTTTGGAATAGAAGATTTTAAAGCAGTCATGGAAAGTGAATTTGAAATGACTGATTTGGGGCTCATGAAGTTTTTTCTGGGCATTGAATTTCAATAGTCTGAAAGTGGTATATTTATATCACAGTCTAAATATGGAAAGGCAGTTTTAAAAACATTTAATATTTCTAATTGCAAGACAGCCCCAACACCGGTAATTACAGGTTTAAAATTGAGCAAGGATGATGATGGATCAACTGTAGATCCTACGTTATTTAAAAGGCTTGTTGGAAGACTTATGTATTTAACAATGACAAGACCAGACATCATGTATGCAGTAAGTTTGATCTCAAGATTCATGGAGTCACCAAAAGAATCTCATTGGAAAGCAGGTAAAAGAATTCTAAGGTATGCAAGTGGCACAAAAGAATTTGGCATTATGTATTAAACCTTATAAAATTTTAAACTCACTAGCTACACTAATAGTGACAATGGAGGTAACATAGATGATAGCAAAAACACATCTTGGTAAACATTTCATTTTGGTAAAGGTGTTGTTTCATGGGCTTCAAAGAAACATCCCATAGTAACTCTGTCTTCAACAAAAGAAGAGTATGTTGTAGCTACAAGTGCTACATGTCAAGCTATCTAGATGCAGAAAGTGTTAACAGACTTGTCACAGAACCAACAACCATTTTCTATGACAACAATTCAGCCATTGCATTATCCAAGAATCATGTTTTCCACAAGAGAAAAAATCACATCGACACAAGGTTTCATTTCATAAGAGAATTGGTGAACAACAAAGAAATTTGTCTATAATTTTGCAGGTTTGAAGATCAACTTGAAGACATATTCACAAAACCGTTGGAAAATGATACTTTCCAATATCTACATAGTTATCTTGGAATGACAAGTTCTGCATAGTCAACTATGTCATGCACAAAGCATGTTTAAGCTCTGAAACATTTTATAAAATTTAGTTTTAAAAAATCCCCATTTGCCTCATAATTAAGGGGGAGTGTTGTAAAAAGTAATTACTCACAGAGACGTATGAGATCTCAGCCGACTTGCTAGAGTCCGTATTAGTTCTGTCTCTGTCAGTCACCCTGACAAGAGTGAATATTCCACGATTCGGCAATGTAAACTAGTCGAAATAATTTTTTGAACTTAAGTTGTAGGTAGATAGCTATTACAACCATTAATGTCAAGACTGTAGATTCACAGAGAAGCAATTTTTAGTTTTCCTATAAATAGAAGAAGAAGATTGTAATTCATATAAAGAAAAATAGAGACTCGAAGATTGAATAAATAATAGATTTGAAGCTCAGGCTTCTGGGTGTTTGATTCTGTCGAAGAGCCAACAAGTTTGCATTACCTTCTTTTGTTATTTCTCGACAAGTTATATATATGGAATAGTTTATGGTTGAAATGCATGTTTACTCAGCCGACATTTTCTCTTGAATTACTTGTGTAAGTGTTGTTTACATTTATGGTTTGAGTGAAAGATCAAAGAATCCATAAAAAAATCACCCAGTAAAAGTTCCAGCTTTTACGGCAGAGTGGTTGACACAAGTATTCCTAAATGTTTGGTTATATGTTTTTATAATTTTGTCATATTTTACTTCATCTTACTCGTGGGTGAAAAACATTTGTAATTTCTTAAGTCTTTTAGACTAAGAAATATCCTTGTAAATTTTGACTAAAAACAAACCAGCCGAGCAAGTGAGTCAGAGTAAAACTGTCGAGTTAAATCGACAAGTTATTGAAATAAACTTCTCGAAGTTATGAAACCGAAAAGTTTTTGAAGTAAACTTGTCGAAGTAAAACCTATCAGTAAAACCAATAATTAAGAACTTTTCGAGGTAAAAGAGTCAGGCCGAAAAGTCTGACCATATTGGTAGATATGTCTAGTCAAAGTTAGACAAGTTTCACCCAACAATTAAAAAGAAAAAGAGTTTTGCGTGAAAATTTTATAAATGACCGGTAACTCAAGTTTGTTGGCTCGGTTTTTGCTAACATTGCCTCCCCATCCTCCCACTATAATATGATCAGCAACACGAGTGAGTCATTCTGTACATTATTCTCTTTGAATGGAACACCTCTATTAGTTCCATAAATACCAACATCCTCGATACATATATTATGCATGTTTTTAAAAATCATGGTGTCAATTCCATACACCAACTCCAAATCAAAATCAAACTTCACAATAAAAGGTGTTTCCAAATCTAGCATTTCGTTATGCTTCCCAACAACAAAATATTCATTACTAAGGTTTTGCCTTCCTCAACATTTTCATCAAATGTACAATGTGATTTAACTTCCGTTTTCATACAAATATTGTAAAGTGCAGAAGACACAGATATTGGAAGGTGCATAAGATGCATATACTCGAGGTTTTGCCTTCCTCAACATTTTCATCAAATGTACAATGTGATTTAACTTCCGTTTTCATACAAATATTGTAAAGTGCAGAAGACACAGATATTGGAAGGTGCATAAGATGCATATACTCGAGGTTTTGCCTTCCTCAACATTTTCATCAAATGTACAATGTGATTTAACTTCCGTTTTCATACAAATATTGTAAAGTGCAGAAGACACAGATATTGGAAGGTGC
>LPNX010894778.1:295051-317211 GCA_001517045.1 Pseudotsuga menziesii
TCGAAGGTGCATAAGACATAGAAAAAATAGAAGATGCAAATCTGAGGGATCATAAAGACATCGAAAAATAGAAGATGTAGATCAGAGGGATCATAGCAGGTGATCAAAGAAGTCACAAGTCATATATATTGAAAACTGCAGGCCAAAAGGACGCATATTGCAGAAACTCAACATAACTTCATTTCAGGGAAGTTGGCCGAGGCAAAGAGGGGGAGTTGGAGCTTCCTTTCAGTCAGTGATGGTAAAACTAGCGAGTCAGAGATCATAGTCATGTTGGTGCTTGACAACAACAAGTTATTTCTTGCATAATCGAATTTGTATCCGAGTCAATTCGGTGGCTATTTCCACAAGTCAATGCTTGCATACTTGTTAGGTCGGTGCCTAAGTGAGTCAGTGATCACACTCAGATATTGGTGGTTGGACCATTGTAAAATACATTTTGAACAACAAAATTGTTAAATATCCACTTTATACTAATTCACCCTCCCTCTTAGTATAAACAATAATTCCAACATTAAATGAATGAGGATTTTCCTTGTATTTACTTTGTGTATATGTATGTATATATTTATGTATATGTTTATATGTTGATTGTTTCAACGATATAGAAGGTGTAACATCTCTATTGAGGAGTGTCTCCGTCCCTATCAACCTATGGTGGTTTTTTAAATCTTGGTGATCAAGATTGTAATGGTTGGTAATAGTAGCCTCATGTTAGAAATAGTATATGTTGGTTGAACATCTATGGTTGGGTGAAACATGGCACTTACACACTAAGTTGTTGAGTTAAGTGTTCTATGAATGTGGTCTTGTTCTGTTAAGGAACTTGTTTAAGATGTAAATGTATCCTTTGGACATGATGATCTTATAATAATAATAATAATAATAATAATAATAATAATAATAATAATCTATTTTTAAGGTCACCGCCAAGCGAGACACCAATTTGGTGTATGAGACCCCCTTATTTGTGGGACAAGGGACCCCCTCTACAGTGTGATTTAACTTCTAATGCCACTGCAGAGGCGTACATAAAATACCCCCTCTATATTTGAACATGTGACCTCATAACAAGAAACACATACTCTTAATAATCTATATGTACTAATATTATTGAAAGGTATTGCAAAGTTTGGTAGTTGTAAAATAGTAAATGTTCTGTAAATTTTTTAGTGGTTGTATAAAAAAATGTGGGTTTTTTATTGTAATAGTATTTAGTACTATAGGAGGTGAATCCCTATGAGACATGAAGTATTAGATGTGGCCTTCTTTTTCTTTTTTTATAGGTGTGAATGATTACTATGAGGTAACCTCTTTGGAAGCTAATGACTTAGGAATTACGCTTATCATTTGATAATGCCATCGATGCTAATAAAATGAACAACATTACATATGTACACCTAGTGGCACCTTGGTTCACGTGATTATGCGTCCATATCATGCACGATTGACATTATCCTTGTTGCATAAAGACATGTTTGAAATCTAATGGAATTGTGCATAATGTGTGTGAGTGATGAGGAAAATATGATGATTGATGTTATGTATATGCATATTATTCAACAGGGACTTGGTTGGGAAACACCATTGACATATGGAAGTAGGATTGAGATTACATGAATGACAATCCACAAGGACCAGTAATCAGTCTTTAACTAGTTCTCGATAATGAAGCTAATGCCCTACGTTCATTGTGGAATGTATGGTAAAATTACGAAGTTGTATACCTATCTATAATAGGTGGAATGGTTACGATGTTGCACTAAGATTACCCCTTTCCCCAAAACGTGACAGGATAAATGGGTACATGACACCTATGGTTTCAATGCAATTCTTTTTCACTATTTTTATTAAAGAATTGGCATCACACATTAACCAATAAATATCCCCTGAATGTCGCAGGGTAAATGGGTACATGACACCTATGGTTTCAATGCAATTGTTTTTCACTATTTTTATGTCCTCGCCTGAGGGGATATATATGAATCGCTCAAGGCGATTATCTAAAGCAATTTGTTGCAATTTTAAAAAATCATAGAATTTTTCCTATAGTTTGTATTAAATATTTTTTGGGAATTATTTAAATATTAATTTATGTTGCTTTTTATTGGTTTATACAAGTGACGTAGGCATGGGACTTTGTGCCCCAAGACCCGGCGGCGGGCTAACGTCAGCAGCATTAACTCAGTCAAGTGGATTAGTTGAGATTTCAGCGGTGGGCTAACGTCAGTAGCATTAATTCACCTGTCTGTCTCACCCATAGCTGTCACCTGCATTTTAATTCAATCCTCACTTCGAGGCGAACGAACCAAAATGAAGTCGTAACGTATACAGAGTTGCAATGAAATCCATTGGATACACAGGTGACAGACTTCAATATCTACACTTATCTGTTTATGATTTTCTGCGGCGCTCAGTTTATATAAAATAAAAACAGGCTCAAAGTTCAATAATATTATCACTCATGTTGCGATGGGATATGCCAAATGGTCGTGCTCAACTTTTAAATTAAATTAAATTAAAATTTATGATTCTCTGAAACATTTTCTGTATCAGTCACTATTATTATTAACTATTGTATTAAACAGCAATAATTCATGACGCCTTTGGCAGGATCTCATTTGATTATATATTTTCGTAGTAGCCGAATAATTCATTCTTTGGGCTTAACTTTCAAACAATATCTTATGAATTGAAGACTAGCGGAGATCATTGATTCCGTGTAGACAAAATGACAAAATAAATTATATTCAGTCTAATAAGTTGTAATAAATGTAGTTATAGTTAAAATGTGTTAAACTTTTAATTAATGCATATTCCAATCGACACACATTCTAATCTACAGAAAAAGAATATATGCATAAAGTTGCCATCTTGACTGAACTCGTTAAATTCGTTTTCATGTTAATGAACTATTGAAAACCTGTTGCCATCTTGACTGAACTCGTTAAATTCATTTTCATGTAAATGGACTATTGAAAACCTTTGTTTTCATCTTGACCGAGCTCCTTTTTTTCATATCAGTGAATTATATCAAATCATTTAAATTCTCATTTTTTCATATTAGTTTATATAAAATAAAACAGGCTCAAATTTCAATAATATTATCGCTCATGTTACGATGGGATATGCCAAATGGTCGCACTCAACTTTTAAATTAAATTAAATTAAAATTTATGATTTTCTGAAACATTTTCTGTATTAGTCACTATTATTATTAACTATTGTATTAAACAATAATAATTCATGATGCCTTTGGCAGGATCTCATCTACCTCAAAATATTTACCAAGCTACGTGGTAGTCGACACGCGCCTTGGAATTTTCAAGGCTATCGTTTTTCTGCACATTTTTACTACATTCAGGCTTGAAATATCTGTCAAAGCTACGTGGTAGCTGGAAGACACCTTGAAATTTTCAAAGCTATCAATTTTGTTCCCTGTATTATATTGAAACTTGATAGATGGCACACACCTTGAAATTTTCAAAGCTATCAATTTCGTTCCCTGTATTATATTGAAACCGCATGTCTTATCAATGAGTTCTACTTCAGATACTTCTTTCTTTCTTTTAAGTAAGCTACAATGATGCAACAAAATCAAAATCAAAAGGAAGTTATCGGGATTCAAATACTTCTTTCTTTCTTTTAAGTAAGCTACAATGATGCAACAAAATCAAAATCAAAAGGAAGTTATCGGGACTCAGACATGCATACACTATTCAGTCGATTTGGATCGGCCCCTATCACCGTTGGAGGTCTGAGCTCTTCGCTCTTCGAGATGGAGCGCTACAAATTGGAAACCGCTCGAAGATTTTAGAAAAGAATCAACGTCTGGAAGTTCGAGTCTGTAGGTGTGGAGGATTTTAAGAAGCATGACTGGCGAATTCACAACAGTTACCACAAGTTCCTCGACTATAAGGAAGAAACTCTCGCCTGAATCATGACTCTAGACGCCGCATTCCTTCTCGAATGTTTGCAGTTTTATGTCAAACATGGTGATGAGAAATCGGACGTGGATGTCAAGCAGATGGGCCGAGTTCTAGATCTGACTGCTCGAAATTCAATTGCTTAGGCTTTCTATTGCAAAAGCTTTTGGATTTGCAGTTGAGCTCTGAAGCCAAGGAAGAGGAGAGACTATGCACCCTGCTAAGGTTTCTATGCAAGGAATTATCGCCTTTCAGCTTCAAGCTTCCCGAGGAATCGAAGTTCCATATAGATCGAGAGAGGCCACATTCTGGAGGTACTGTACTACGCTATTGTTCTTAAACATAATAATAATCAGATGCCTAGCACAAAGTGCTAAGTTATAGTTTACAGGGTAATGTACAAGTCACAACCTTCATCTTAATGAATTTGTTTTGCTGGAACTCCTTTTGACAAGCTCCTATCAACTAGTTTATTCGACACTAGTCAATTTTTATGGGTTTACCACTGAGAGAAGGAAAAACCCTAACAACAATGCAAGGTATCCACCCCATATTGATGCAAGTTACATATATCACGTCATAGATGTATGTAAACTCTTTCATTTGTATAACAGAGTGCAACTGATTAGATTCAAAAGGTTGAAGACAAAGTACCCATGTTCGAATCTGTGGAGTTTGAAAATGTCTTACGCTTATCTTTACAAGTATATCATAATCGGAGACACAATTCGATAAAACTGTCTGAGTTCATTCCTTTCAATCTTGAATACCTCTCCGATTTTACCAATTTATTCATGATGATTTTAAGGTTTTGATTAATGCCAGGACTAGGTAAATCATGACTGCTATTGCAATTCAGGGATAAACGCTTTCATCCAGTCCATGACTTGACGATTGGTGTCGAGTTTGAAGCTCGCATGATCACCATTCACAACAAACTACTAAAACTTCAAATATGGGATACCGCAAGTTCGAACCTATATCCTCAATATAGTTATGTCATGGCATTCTGATAGGGTTTTTGGGATTATATTATTTTTCTTGACTGGGTGGTCTTCTTGCAACATTATTTGAAAATTCCTATAGGAATACCTTAGGAAAATCGATGGATTTTATGCTATTCATCACTTATGGTTTCAAAATTAATGTTTTGATTAATGCGAGGCATAGGTAAATCATTCATGCTATTACAATTCATGGATAAACGCTTTCAGCAAGTCCATGACTTGACGATTGGTGTCCAGTACGGAGCTCGCATGATCACCATTCGCAACAAGCCAATAAAAATTCAAATGTGGGATACTGTAAGTTCGAACCTATATCCTCAATATAGTTATTTCATGGAATTCTGCTAGGGTTTTTGGGTTTATATCATTCATTTATTTATTAACCGTTATTATAATATAATTTAGTATATATGGAATTTGTCTATTTTTCTTAACTCGGTCTTCTTACATCATGATTTGAACTTCCAAAGGAATACATAAGGAAAATCAATGGATTTTATGGTATTCATCACTTCTGTTTTCAAAGTTGGATTATAATAAAATAGTAAAATTTTCATACAAATCAAAGGAAACTAGGCCCATGTGGACTGGAGCAAGGAACTTACTTGGAGACAAACGAGGAGGAGGGAAAAATTATAGGGATCCACAGCTTTGGTAGTATAGATTTTATTGACTCAATGAGAGTTTATATGATGAAGGTATGAACTTCCGATCAACCATGAAGGGCTTCTTGTAATAGCGTTCAGGTTACATATCATCTCTAAAACAATTTTTCATCTCTGTTTTTTTAGAAGTGGGCTTTTGTGAAAAGTTGAGGTTTCGTGACCCCATTTTTTACGAGCTTTAGAACGCCTGTTGTCTTCCTCTAGATAGGCATGGTAATTAGGTCATTTCAAACTTTTTTTTTAAAGCTTGTTTTCAAGTATTTAATGGTTATTCATTAGCATCACCCTTCCCTGGTCCCACACACGACACACTGAGAGTTGATTTCAAAGATTGATTCCCTTCACTGATACTCACGTGATGATTTTTTTATTGTTATGTAATATGAATAATGCATTGCTTCCTTGGTATAAGCGTGATGATTTTTTTCTTGTTATGTAATATGAATAATGCATTGCTTATGTATCTAATAATTAGGGATAATATATTATGTAAATATTTTATTTTATTTTATTGATACTCTCCTTATCGAGTTTTGCTTGAGTTGTTTTAAACCTATGAAGAGTTCTTCTTGAGCTCCCTTATAGGTGTATCTAGATGCTATGTTAAAAAATAAAGCTATAGACTTAAAATCCATGACCAAAAGTTGATGTTTTAAACTTATGAAGAGTTCTTCTTGAGCTTCGTTATAGCTGTATCTAGAAGCTATGTTAAAAAATAAAGTTATAGACCTAAAATCCATGACCAAAAGTTGATTCCAATAATTGTGGGATCAATTGTGTCATGGAAGAATGTCAATTGCACCTGAACTAGTCTTTTGTCTACTTTCTTTCATATTTCATTGCAATGATTTTAATGGGAACAAATATGTTAACCCAATATCTATTATGCCTTTCTTTGATATTTCATTGCAATTTTTTTAATGGGAATAAATATGTTAACCCAATATCTATTATGCCTGAAATAGTTTTAAATTCATGGATGCACCTATCTTCACTTTATTGAAACTAGCTTGAGGCTTCGATACTCCACAGGAATAATATATCTGATGTTCAACATGAATTTATGCTCGTAGTTAAGCTATCATGGTTTTTATTCAAAAATATTGTTTCGTTAAGAAAAAGTGAAATTTATTCAACCAAATACACTTCATTAAAATTACTTTAGGACTTTGATATGAATCAATACTGTTAGTTAAAGTATCATGTTATTTATTAAAAAAAGGGTATTCATAAAACCAAAGACACTTACACAAAAACTTTGCAAAGCATTAGTTTGTTGTTGCCTACGTGCGCATGTCCAAAATGATGGGCTAAAACGATGTGTGAGTAGTAATTAATTTGGCTTTGAGAGTGAGGAGGAGGGAGTTGGTTAAACATTTTATAAATAGTTTTGTTCAATTTTATTGAAATGAAAGGGATAACATTTTTTTAGTTAAATAGTCATTATTATATTTTTATTTTAAAAATAGATTCTATGTATTTGTATATCTAAATTATATAATTTTATAAATATATATTTACATGTTTAACCATTACAACCAAAATTACTTAAAAAAAAATTACTTAAAAAATAATCTAAAACCAAAATGTAGAGTGTTCAAGTAGTCTTTGTGGGGATTTAGTAAACACGTTATAATGTAATGTATCTTTACATCTAAACTATACATTTTTATCATTATATAATTACAATTTCAATCTATTTTGAATAACAAATTATCAATATATATTTATAATTTTAACAATTTCAATTGATATTGAATAAAATAATTAGAGAATGAGCACAACATTTTGTAGCAAAATAATTTTCTATAGCTAATGTCTTAGAGCAATAGTTGTTGCGGGGACATTGCCACCTCGTGGCTCTTGTTATTAAAGAATTAGCATCACACATTAACCAATAAATATTAATCTATGAATCCTTTATTCATGAGGTAAACTAACGATCAACCATGTCAACCCAAAATTACATCAAAATTTGTGCCATCAAGTCAAAATAGAAATATCTTGAAAGGATGATGAGCATGTTAATCCTAAAGGCTAGGCTAGTCACTCATTGTATTACTCACCAATACAAATAATTTCCGAGTATATATGTCTTGAGGTGGATTTAATCCAACTAACAATTCCAATAAATGAACTTAGTTTACAATAGTAATGATCATATCATATAAATAAATAATTTCCATGTATATATGTCTCGAGGTGGATTTAATCCAACTAAAAATTCCAATAAATGAACTTATTTTACAATAGTAATGATCATATAAATATGTTTGTGAGGTTCGTATAAATGAGATTGTTTTATAGTAGTAATAATAATATATATAATATGTTTGTTGGGTTTGTTTTCAATAATAGTTCGTTTATGTATTCTTATATTCATCTAAATATGAGTTGAGTTTGCTGACATATTGTTAACAATGAAATGGTTGGTTATTAAATTATAATTATTATTGTACATTAAGTTTGATGAGGGGGAAATGATTTTAAAACTAAAAAAAATTAACATAGGAGGAGGGATGGGGACTAGAGTTTTCTAGGAGGGTTTTGCAGATCGTTAATGTGTCTAGATTTAGGAGGGTGTGTGCATCTTGATCGAGGTTAGATCTATAGACCGATGGAGGAGGAGAAGATGGTTATGTGGTCGTTTGATGTCTTGGAGGTGTCACATGACCATATTTTTATGTTTCATATAGATGTTTAAGGTAGATTTGGGGCCGTGTTATTTCCACCTGATGTTAGTTTTGACAAAGGAGGGTCTCGTCGGCATAAATCTACACGTAAGGTATTTAATCTTCTTAATAAAATTCTAAATTGTAGCCAACCAAGTATGATATTGGAGTACTACACTCATAAGGACGTATTAAATTCTACGAGGGAGGATCTAGTAATAGATTAACCATGTGTCTCATAAATTTTGTTGGGAGGAGGAAAAAGGTTACAATGTTTTGTCTCGAGATCAGTTTGGAATGACACTTTGTGTGGGTTTTCTCCTGCCCTATTTGGAAGGAATTGTTTTCGTCGACTGGGGATCATATAGAATCTAAGTAGAGTGAGAGGGTTTCTCCATGAGTTTGTTTGGTAACATAGATAAGCTTACTCGACAAAAATATAGATCTAAGATGTTGAGAAAGGAATTCAAGGTAAAAGGGTGTATTGAGAGGATGGTTCTTGGGTGGAATGTGAATATGGATCAAGTGGAAGGTATGACATTGAGGTATTTGGTCGGTCGACTTGAGTAAGTTCCTATGTCAACATTGGAGGTGTTCAAATTAATTGCAAAGAATTGGAATCGTTTGTTGGGATATAGCCTAAAGTTTAGCTTATTACTTAAGGGATGAATGTGCTTTCATTTCATAGAAAAGGAACACATGAGGTGGATTCTAGAGAGAACTTGGGTGATTGGTAGAGGGTCCTTGGTTTTGGGATGGTGGCACCCTATTTTTAACCTAGTCAAAGAGCCCATATTGAAGTGGAATCTATGGATTCTTTTGTTGGGTTTCTCTTTATAGCTTTGGACTCATAATTTGTTGGTGGAAGTTGCTAATCTTGTAGGAAAATTCATCTTCTTGGATGATCAAATGCTTATATCAGATGAAGAAAGAATGGAATTAATGTTGGTTGAATTTAACTTGTCGGGGAGTTTACCTACAGAATTAGAGATTTCTTGGGGAGATATAAATATTCTCTAGAAATTATATAACTCGAAAATGTCATTTAGGTGCCACCGTTTTAGGAAAATGGGTCATCTAAGGTCAAATTGTCTTCAAGTGATTGGTAATGAGTTTCACGTGGATATGGATGATGGCTTGATGAATGACGATATTGGAACTAATGGGTTGGGATTTTTTGTTCAGTAACATATATCTTTGATTGAGGATTCCAATCATTTTGAGATGGATCCTATTTTATAGGTTTGTCGTTCTCTTAAGAAGGATCTGGTTCAGGGCTCAAAGGTGGAGCAACAACCTTTTTTTGGTAAGATTGAGCATCTCCTTCCCCTTTTCTATAGATAGAAATCCGATGAAGAACTTAATTTTGTTTAAATATTTTATAATAGGACCATTTCTTATATTATAAATGTTGGGTTCCTAGGTCGGTCATTGACGAATTCAGCAGAAAAAATTAGGACATCTCAGATAGTCCACCTTTGGTAAGTAACTCATCTGATGTTATAAATATCAATATGGAGGTTTGGGGTTGTTTATCCAAGTTAGATCATGTTTCTGATGGAGGTTTTGGTTCTAATTATTCCATGGAACTAAGGAAGGATTGAGTACACAAGTTCTCTTGACACTTCCTTATTGTATGACTGGTGGGTTGGACTTGTGGATCCGTTATTTTTTTTGATGGGAAGTGTTCATATTTCCCTTCGAAGGGAGGTTTGGAGGGTGTTTCTACCATGGATGGCTATGAGGTGTCACAGGTGCAAAATTTGGCTATTATTTCAGAAACCACCCCTTCCTTTGGGAATGTAGAGACAAAATTCCCTCTTCTTATTTATTCTCTAAAGGAGACTATTAAAATTGATGTTTCCCTTATAAAATTCATTCAATTCCAAAATATGACTATCGAGAAAAGAAATTCCAAAAAGAAGAATGTGGTTAATGATGTCTAGAATTTGAGGGTCAAGGGGAATTGTCAGATGGATTTCATTCCTCTTTCTATTCCTTCAAATGCTGTTTTTATATCTAGTTTTTCTATAATTAGTGATTCTAAAAATAATCCCCCTAGAGCTTTTGTGTCCTTGGAATTGGGTAACCCATGATTTTGACATCATATAAGATGAGAGGAGTTAAGGGGAGTCCTAAGAATCATTCCCTCAAGAGGATGTTTTGGGTAATAAATATGGACATTGTAATGGTACAAAATATTATGTGTGTGGGAGATGAAGCATGTGAGTGTTTTTTAAAGATTTTTCCTAGTTGGGAGTTCTGTGTTGTGGATGATGAGGGACTATCTCAGAATTTTCTTGTCATTTTGAACTCGATAATTATTGGCTTAAAACCCTTCCTATCCTATGTGGGGACCATGTTGGAAGGGAGGATAAAAGGATTGGAGTAGGTGGTGAGAATAATTAATTGTCATGAGACATATAATTATCATCAATAGTTTTTGGATGTTGTTGATTCAAGTGGAATTTTAAGATGTTCTTGTCTTATATTGGCGAGGGATCTAAATTTGATGATGTCCACATGCGAAGTTTGGGGAAGTAATCCTAAAGGGGGTCCTGTTTCTAATTATTTTTAGCACCTTTTTCAAGGTTCAAATCTCTATGATGTTATTCCTTCAAAATTGTGCCTGTCCTAGAGGAATGGTAGGATGGGTGATGATGGTGTGAGTAAGAGATTATATATATTTCTCATTATTGAAAGACTTGCAAATATAGTGGTCAAATTCAGGTCATGGGTTGTAAATTTGGGTATTTATAACCATTATCCAATTTGTCTTCAATTTGATGGCGATCTTGTTAAACTTAAATATCCTTATAAATTTAACCGCTGTTGGCTTGAAGAAGAGGATTTTTTTATCTGGTTAAAGAAAATTGGAATACACTTGAGATTCCTTATGGGGCCTTTGCTATGGATAGAATGATGGAGAACCTTAGAAAACTCAAAATACTTGTGGGTCAGTGGGATAAAGAGAAGAAGCATAGTTTAATTGAGGAATTAATGGAGGTTGAGGAAATTTGGAAAGGGTTTATGAAGAAAACATGTCTGGGATATTGTTGATTGAGGAAATAGGTATGTTGGCTAATCTGGGCGCTAAGTTGTAAATTGGATATCATTATCCAAGGTACGTATTTCTATTATTCAAATGTTGAGAAATAGAATGATCAAAATTATTCTGGTTTGGCGTTGTTAAGGGAGATAAAATTCAATTGGAGAATTGGAAGAAAATTTCTCTTCCTAAAAGTTTGGGAGGGAGGGTGGGGAATCGAAAACCTTCATTGCCTCATCCTTTCTCTCGGTTTGAAAATATTTGGAGAGGATTATTTACTATTGTCTTTTGGAGAGATACCGTTAAAGAGAAATATATGAAGGTAAATGAAGTGGTTGATTGGATTCACATTAGATTAGACAACCCAACAAAACTATGACTGGGGTATCAGATTTATGGAATGGGTTTGTTCAGGCTTTTCCATGGTTAGGTAGGCGGATCTCTTAAAGGGTGGGAAACGCAAGACAAGTATTTTTGGGGGTGTACTCTTACATTGGGGGGAATGAATCATGAGGGTAAGTGGTGGTATATAATAATTTTGAAAAACTTGCCTAGGAAATTAATTTTTCTCTATGGACATACCTAAAGAGTAGAATTTTGACTTGGGACAATTTAATTAGAAGAGGTTGGTCTGATCCTAATTTCTATTCAGTATGTCATTCAAATGGTGAATATGTTTATCATTTGATTGTTCAGTGTTCTTTTTGTAAAAAATGTGGAAGAAAATAAGGGATGAACTACATATCTAAAATGAGTGGAGATCCTCTTCAATGGATGATAATTTGGGGATCCGGGTGAAGAATCTTCACATATATAAAGAATTGTAGGTTTTTATTAGTTGGGTACTTCGACATTCAAGAAATTTTTCTATATTTGACAATAAATCTCAAGATGTGTGTGTGATTAGTAACAAAATTCTAGGCCTATATAGGGAATACTTTAAAGAAGAGAAATCGAGAAGACAAACACTGATAATTGAACCTTCTTTATCAGTTGACATAGCTGTGGGGTTTCTTGATGGGGTTTCTCAAAAGGGTGTATGTAGAGGTGGGATGCATATATTAAAAATAAATGAATCTCTTAGTTATATGCTTTGGATGGGATGTGGACGAGAGTCGAATACAAGAGTCAAAATTGGCCCTTTGGGGTTTACTATATTTTGCTACTAATATCGGCATTGTAACATAGTGCTTGGAAATTATAAGGTGATATTGGACAAGCCGCTAAAGGTATCTCTGAGATACATGTGATCACTTTGGAACATTGGTTTTAAACAATTGTCATTCTTATTGGTACCTTTCCAAATATCTCTTTTAAGCATATATATAGGGAACTGAACTCTTTAGTTGATGGACATTCTAGGAAGGCTATATCGTTGTCTAAAGGATATTTATTTTTTGAGGAATACTAGGACAATGTCCTTGTTTATAAGGGTACTCTTCTTGCGTTCTAATAGGCGATGGAAATTATTGGATGATTGTATATGTTGAGTATTTTCACTTTTAACTACTTTCTAGTTGTATATGTTAGTAAGGATAGTTTTTATGTTACCTTATACTTTTATTCGATGGTAATGAAAGTCTTTTTTTGGTATAATGGGGATAGTAGTTTCTAGATATATAGTGATGGACTATTTGTCCCAAAGTGGAGAATGGTTAGAGTATTTTGGATGTAAAAGATATGCATAAGAATATTACTTTCTTTGATTGTATGGAATAACAAGAAGAAGGTTTTTTCCTTCGTGGAAAAAGTTTGGTGACTGAGATAACTTATTGTACTTATTGTTGAATAACATTTTTTACATAAGTAGTTATAATCATATTTTTATAATGAATTTTACATATACCCCAACATATATAGATATTAACCTTAAGATTGATCAAGTGCAAAGAATGATCAAATCTTTTGAGGTACAAGCCTCTTTTAAAATCCTAAATTTGAAAAAAGATTTGCACCTCAAAAGATATCACCCCTCTATAAAATGTTAGAATTAAGATAAACACATACTAATATATATTAAATACAATTCTTATTGTAATTAATTAGAATGTTTTCATTCATTTGAAAACTTTCAACTACTTTTTATTTATTTAAAATATAAAAAATCTATTATTGAATAACTGTAAACATTTCATAAGATTATATTTATTATTTTCTTAAATTTAATTTTAAAAAGTCTGAAAGCTTGTAAATCTAAGTTTAAGATAGATTTACTAAATTTGTAATTGATAGTTTTAGATATACATCGTGAGTGGAGGAACCTATGTATAATAGGGTATATATAATTCTTTAAATATTAGGGTCCCTTGTCCCAAACAAGTAGTGTGAGACACCAAATGATTTTTCATTAACCTTGAAAATAGATTATCAATCTTATTCTTATTCAAGTATTATTATATTAATAATGTAAATTATTCATAATCCTTTAATTAGGTTAGAACCAGGAACTCATTTTCTCTTTTTTTTAAGTTTAATCTTTAACATATTTTATTTTTAATAATTTTTACTTATTTTAAATATAAATTATCTATCATTTGATTAGTGATGATAGGAAAGATTTACTTAGACTGCTATTTTCTAGAATTAAAGTTGAAATTCAACGAGGCTAAATCTGATTTAAATCATATATGATTTGGTTAGTAGAAAGATGTGACAACACTGTGTGACGAGAGTATCTTTCATGTCTCCCGGCCGCGCCGTAGTCAGAGGAGAATAAAAATACCAAGCCAGCTTACAAGGAAAGTAACGTTGCAAGCAGTAATGCTGAATTCATGTAACAAACTCACACTCCTTTCAAACTGTTAACAAAATCAGAATTCTTTGCTTCGGCTTTGCAGTTCAAAGCACAACTTGCAATAAACTTTACAACGACCATGCGACTGTGGCAGAGTTTTTGTAATCGGAAAAGAACTACAAAGATGAGGAGGGGGGTAACGCAGCCACTCCGAAGCTTTTGCCCTTGTTCCCACTAAGTACTTGTATTCTCCTTACTCTGCTATTGTAAGCGGGTGAGCTGCAAATCATATATATTTGATAATAACTTTTCCCGACAAATGACTATCGGTGGCTGAACCTTTGATACTATATATTTGATTAGCCAATGGATCAGAATCAGGAACGAGCCACCAAACTCTCAATTAGGGTTCGTTTGAAATGTAAATAAGGGGTTTTCGCGAATCTGAAGGTAAACCCGTTTGTGGGCCATTAATATGGAAATAACTAGTAAAAGACTTACCAACTCTCAATTAGGGTTCGTTAGAAATGTAAATTAGGGGTTTTACGCGGATGTGAAAATTAAACCGCTTGTGAGCAATTAATATTGAAAATAAACAAGTTAAGACTTATATTTGTTTCGATCTCTTTGATTTAGTGTGCGTGCAAGTAAGCAAGCGACTGGCAAACCCCAGTGAGAGAGGATGAATTAGGATATTCAATATGCTGGATTTGCATTTGTTGGTAAGGAGGACAGGTCCCATTACAAATACTTAAATCATGATATTCCTCTGCTTATGCTGATTGACCTGAAATATGCAATGGCTTACTATCTTGTATCATCACTGAAATCATTTATGCACTGTTATGTGTTAATGTCCAATGACAGAGCGTGTGTGCAAATGGAGGGGATCGGGAGACGAGGGCATAAGCAAGTAGGGATCAGGTGTACCTGGAACTGGAAAACTCATAGAGTTTGCCTCTGTTGGAGAAGACGATCAAGGCCACTTCGGCATCGCACAGGATTGAGAGCTCCGACGCCTTCTTCATCAGCCCGTTTCGCCTTTTTGAAAACGTTACTTGACGATTGATTTTGTTTTCGATCCTTCGCATCTGGACTCGACCTCGACCCATCAGCTTAAACAGGCCCTTACTATTACAAATACTTTCTCTCTGCCTCAACCTCGCTTACCCTACACCTCGCAAACGAAGAAAGGTTCAGGTCTTCAAATTACCCCTTTGCCCACCGGCGCAATGAATTATAGGGCCCTCTCGATCATGATCGTACTCACTGGGTATTTCTGTGATGGATGACAAATGACTGTAGGTGGTTTTCGAGTAGTTGGTTTCTGAGTATTTTGTCGGGAAGGGGTGAGTTTAATTTTGTTTAATTCCAGCCTTGAATTGTGTGTGACTTGCAGTGATGGGGGCGAGAGTTCCTGAACCACCGATTGATTGAGTTATGTCATGTCAATCAGATGCTCGGATATCTATTTCTGGCACTCCACCTGAGGTAAGATCGGAAGCTCCATAACCAGTGGCTCATTGCCACTTCCCTTGATAACGGTACAATATTATTATTCTTTTTTCTTTTTTTATTATTTATTATTATGATCTTCTTTTGTGATTGACTTTGGAAGTACCTTTTACACGCTGCACAATGAGGGATCGGAGCCTTCAGGAGGTTAGGGTTAACGATTATGGACAATATTTTAATTTGGAGGGTTACTCATTTATTTTATAGATAAGCTGAAATATATTATACATGTCATCTGAAAAATATATTTTAACTTACTTCGTTATTATGGTTGGATTAAGTTATCTTTTAAAAACGCTCTTTAAATATATTTTTTGTTTGATCATTTTAGAAGTCTTAATTGCTTTGTCAAACTTTAAATGCTGTGTAAAAAAAATTAGAAGATAGCATGTAAAAACTTGATTTCCTTTCTAATTATCATTATAAATTACGCCAATCTAATTTTAATGTAAAAATAAAAAGATTATAAGATATGATGGTTTGGCTTTAAGTTGTTTGTAAGGGTTCCAATCAAATGAACCTCTGGTCAAAGAGAAGCACTTTAATGTCTTAATGCAAAACGAAAGAAATTTTGACACTCTCTTAAATCCATATAAAGCAAAAAAATTCCAATGACATTTTACCTTTTATGCAAATATCCAAAAGTCGTTATTGCGTAACGAAAGAAACTTTAAACCATATAAAGCCAAATACAAAAATCCAATTACAGGAGGAAAAACACGGTTCCTTGTTATTTGTTATTTAGTTAATTAAAGTAAACAAAATTACATTAATGAGATAAGTGTTTCAGCATGTCTAGCAGTGCTTCTAATGTCTGGTACATTCATTCGAGTTATAAACAACATATAAACAGGAAAACATGATTTGATGATCATAACTAACCATTCTACAAAAGAAGTTTGCCAATATCCGATTTTCAGCAGCCTTTTCATAACCACATAAAATAATGGGGTAGTCATAAAGTAAAGAACAGAAAAACAAAGTTTAAAAGATAATACTAAATACACTCAATTAAAAGCATGAAAACTGTCTTCAAATGTCTTTTCACCTTCCATATATTTATTTAGTAAATGTTGAAGTCCCATCTCAAAGCTTTCTTTGAGAGACCATCGACATCCACATTATGCTGTCAGTAAATGTGCCTAGTAATGATAATAAAGTGGATGAAAGAACACTTTACACTTTACCTTTTTATCTAAATAACCTTACCCAATACCAAATATATATATAAAAAATCAAATTACAAATCCATATGCATGATGCAGCTTTTCAATAAGTATACAATATAATACAAACATCATATTTTTGAATAAAACAAACTTCTTTTTAACATGACAGATAGATAAATACCCAAAACAATTGTCCTACCAAAATTTCATTTTTTTTTATCGAACTTATTTTAACATATAAACATCCAATAGCGATTGGACAATTAAATGATATATTATATTATTTAAAAAAATTATAATGATATTTGTTCAGCTTCTATGTGTTTGATGCCTAAAATTAGAAATGGATACGTTATGAAATTAATTATATTTTATTGATTAGTACAAGTGGAGTTAGTATTTCTGGATTAAAATTTTAGTGTTGGTTTTAATATATATAGTTAAAGTTTATTAAAAATATATAATCTTAATTATAGTGAATATTTACTTTTTTAGAGATACTATAGAGGTTGAAATAGTTTTTTTTGTCTTAGAGTAAGATGGATAACTATTTTTAATTGGTTAAGAGCTTTACTTCTTCAAGAAACATGTTAACTAATCAAGACCTAGAGGAATCTCACAATAATTGATTTATGCCCCCTTATAGACCCGTTTAGGTAATTCATATCGATTTGTTTTTTCCTAAATAAAATGATAAGTTAGGGTGCATTTGCCAATAACAATGTGTAATGGCCATCCTCAATATAAATTGACAATTTAACTATGATAGATTTAATAAACTTTAAAATGGCAAGTTGAGTTAATAGATGTCATGACCTTGAACTTCATGGAAGTATTGGGTGCTCAAGTCCTTCCCTCTATAGAGGATGTGTTAGGAAGACATGGAAAGTTTGCATGGAAAACCAATAGTCGGTAGCCTTAGTGACTAGCCTATGTGCCACAACCACGAGTTAGTTAAGATGATGCACTAGTTTATAGATATGGAGGACCAAGGATGCATTTCTCATTTAGGGGTACATGGAAACCAATGAATCCTTCGATTTTAGGCTTCAATGGAGGACAATGTTAGTCATGTGAGGATGGCGTGTCGCCCATGCTAGGACAAGAGTGTTTAAAGGTGGAGATCGAAGTTATGTAAATGTCTGGTTCATAAAGAAACATGAACTTTAGATATCATCAAGTGTTGAACTAGATGGAGGACAACATGATTGTACTATGGTTGGTCAATTGTTTGATTGTGTTAGCTTAAGGAAAGGTATAATGAGGTTGCATGTGATTAGTTGGCGATAATGTAGAATTTCCTATGCTGAAAAGGGGTACATTCATATTCCATGAGTATAATGTATTTCGAGCATGGGTTTGGTAAGGACAAGTTGTGAGATACAAGTGATTGTTTGCCATGCCCAACTACGGAGTTCATTATGCTGTGGAGTGGCGAGTGGTATGAGACACTCAAGGGGAATGGTAAGTCTATCCCTATTGTAGATGGTATTAGATCAATAGTCTGACATGGGACTTGTAAACGTGGCTCCCACAAAAACACTTTTCATTGTATGCGTCACTGGAGCCTTGTTTATGAGGACATGGTAACATCTTTAAGTGGGGGAGAATGTTACACCATTGGACTTCGAGGAAGTCTTGGGAGCCCTTGTCCTTCCATGTGATAGATATTGTGTGGGGTAGACTTGGAAAGTCTACCTAAACATACAATATTTGGTATCCTTCATGACTTGCTCGCTTATGGGCTAGTGAGGACAATGTACTAGCTTATGGGCTAGGAGGTCCAAGGATCCCTTTCTCTTGGAGCAACAAACAACCAAAAAGATCCTTGCTTCAGGGTTGTGTGGAGGACAGCATGATTAACAATGTATAGATGGTTTTTCACCCATGGCAGAACAAGAGAATTGAGGTGGGGACCAAAGTTATGTGAATGCCTTATGGTGTGAAGGACATGGCATTCAAGGACCATCAAGTATTGGACTAGAAGGATGATAACATCATATAATGTTGGGTGGTCAATTGTTTGAGTGTGTTTTCTTGGGGAAGGCATAATGAGATTGCGTGTGATACTAGTTTAAATTTGGTCAAACCATTTAAATGAGGTATAGCCAAGGTGATACAAGCAATTGTTAATCATTTCCAACTTACAAGATCATAATAATGTCAAGCTATAACTAAACTTATTTAAAAGTGACACAGAACCCTAAAAAAGAAAATAATTATGACTCTCTTACAATAGAGAAGTGAACAAATCATTCTAAAAAGTGAATCTCAATTTAAAAAAAATGAGAACCAAAAAACCTATTTGTTCCAAACCTACATCGTGGATTTTCTTGGAAAATCTTGTTCATAATAGCTTAATTCAAGTAAGACGACTTAGACCTAGACATAGAGACGTTTTTGGACACAATGACTAAATATAAAAATATTATTAAATATGATATTAATCAAACAATTATCCACAAACATTTCACATATAAAAGTATTACAAAATAAAATTCTAAACATATAATTAATTACAAACATTTAATTACGTTAATGAATTTAATTTAACATATTTTTAATATTTAATCACGAATGAAATTATCTACCTGCTACCTAGTGCTCCCCAACGCTTCGATGGGAGAATTATCTGCACAAACCAGACTGATCGTGCATTGGCGAGTTGGCTCCAGGACTTATTTTATCATTAGGAGGGTCCCGGATGGCTTCTTTTTCTTTACTGCTTTTCTTGGGATGGATTTTGTTCATTAACGCGCTGTCTGCCTCTTGTATTTGGCAGGTTCTCATGCAGCGGTTTAGGGTTTGATCATGATCAGCAGGTTTAGTCTTTGATCTTGATTAGCGGTTTAGGGTTTGATCTTTATCAGCAGATTTAAAAAATGGAAAACCCCGAAACATTCCCCAGTTGCGCGGCCGTACGGCGCGCCATTTCTTCTCTATCATGGCATGGCTTTCGGCAAGTGGGTTCGCTGTCGGTGATGAGTCGATGACCATGCAAGGGTTTTTATATTTATCATCGTTTCCGGAAAATAGTTTCAGTTAGAAAAGATGGTTAGCTCCTGTTTGGAGTTCGATCAGAGAAAAGGATTTTGGCTGTCCAACAGTACTAGCTTGTACGGTTTCATGTTGTAAGCGAGAATTATATTAAAAACCCTTCTTTTGAATGAACAATATATTTTGAAGGCCAAATAAAAGTTTGAAAAGATCCAGATTATGCTACTTGATTATTAGCTATTAGTTAGAAACTCTTCTTTTGAAGGACAAATAAAAGTTTGAAACAATCCAGATTATGCTGCTTGATTATTAGCTATTGAATATCAACTGATAAACAGATTTAAGCGAGCTATGGTTTCATTGATTTATTTATACAAGGAAACAAGTTGCTTGTACTGCTAAAAAAATTCACATAAGCTCTTCTTCTGCCTTCAAATCTGCTTTCGAAACAATGTATTAACTTTAATGTTAAAATGAAATCGAAACTTTACTCTAAGTTTCATATATATATTTTTAATCAATTAAAAAATATTCCATTTTGTTAAATCTTGTAACAAAGGTTCAACAACATTTCAACAAGGTTACAGTTAGGTTTCTCTTTTTGATTTTTTAATTAATTTTATTAATAAAACTTTCAAAATTATTTTAAACAGACCCAGCCCTTTATATTTTAGCCCATTGTCAATTTTTCTTGTATAAGATCACGGAGTAAAATCATTCACAACACAAATCCATGAAGAGTTACATTATAGTTATATTTTTTAATGTTTTTGCTACCTTTCTCTAGTATATTTATTTTGTCTCTCTTTCACAAATACAGGAATAGTTGTATTTTGTAATGTTTTTGCCACCTTACCTGTAAACCTAGCTCGTATCAAATAGCTAAATACACCTAATATGCCTATAAGTTCGACACCTACAACTTATAAGATTAGATTGAATCGAACAAAAGCACAACAGGGAAATGGGGAAATCGAGAAATTGAGTACAATAAATAAATTGAAATACAGGAATAGTTGTATTTTGTAATGTTTTTGCCACCTTAACGATGTTATAGAATAAACATAGCTCGTATCAAATAGCTAAATACACTTAATATGCCTATAAGTTCGAAATTGAGGACAATAAATAAATAGATGTAGATGTAAATGCAATACAAAAGGCATTTGATGCCTTTACACATTATGAATAATAAAAACTGAATGGATAAATATAATAAGAAAGTTTAAGATTAAAAAAAAAACAAAACCAGAAAAAACCAAAGTTTAAGATAAAAAAAAGGAAAAGAAAGAAAGTGACTTTTTATAAAACACAACACTTGATAAGAGGCAATTGCAGAAAAAATCATTTTGTAATAAGTAAAAAGAAATTTGCAAATGATATTGCAATCAAACAAATCAATTTTCTCTAGCTTTTTTCTTTCAAAACAATGAAATACCAATTTCAATGAAGCAACATTTAGAAAGTGTCTATTAAAATGCTTATAGAGGTTGTAATTATTAACTATGTGTGAGACACTTATTATTGTCACTTGGTTAATTAGTGAACATAGTTGTCTTAATGTATTTATACTTTTATTTTATTAGATATATTAATCACGTATTAGAAATAACGTACTTTGCATTTGAAGTTGTTAACCTACACCTTTAATTCTATATTAACATAATTTTACATGAGACATGGGTACAATAAACCCACCCGTTAACTCTTACCATGACTTGGTTGCTAAGGAGGGGCTAGACTAGTGTGTACTTCATAAGCCTCGTAGCCTTAACCACATGTGGTGATGGACCTCGTGGAGATTGCCTTCTCATCAAACTTTACTATAAAGAAGTATTAAGCGGTGATTTTGCAGTAGTGGAGTCCACTTAGACATTCTACTCCCTTTGCAATAAACATGGCATTCGAAGTCCATCCATTCAAATCCCTTTTGTGTAGGTAGCACTCTACGTGGCGTTCAACTTAGCGGTCTCCATGTTAAACACTTGCAACACCTAGTCATTACAACCCATTTGGTAATATGCGTTAACTGTCATTCACATGGGATTCACCTTGTTGACCAATATCTTATCACGTTCATTTCTAAAAGGGTGTTTTAAGATTGTGAAAAATAAGGTCAATATATTGTAGTTATTGAGGGGTAGGAAGTAGGCTATGGGGCGTTTATAGGTATTGGGGTGGTATAAAATGCGGTATCAAGTAAAAAGAGGGAATATCCTATAAAAGTAAGGTTTTATTTTATGGAAATATGTATTATGAAGGGTGTAATATCCCGAATTTTGGACCTAATACTTATAGGCATGTGCCTATTGACTATGATGTTGATTTGATATTTTATTTTGATATATTGGGTCGAAGACCCCACTGCATATGAACATGATTATTTGTTTAATATATTGGTTGTAATCCAATTGTTGATGATATAT
>LPNX010894778.1:319394-374071 GCA_001517045.1 Pseudotsuga menziesii
ATGTTTTGTGTTGAGCAAGGAGGTCTGGAGCACATGGGTGATTAATATTTTGTGTTGAGCGAGGACCTCTGGAGCACATGGGTAGTTAATGTTGTGTTGAGCGAGGAGCTTTGGAGCACATGAGTACTTACGTTTGTGTTGAGCAAGAAGCTTTGGAACACATGAAAAGGTAATATTTGGAAGTGTTGGTGTCACGTCCCCATGCCTCCGATCGGCGAAGAGGATGCGACCCATGGCTCAAACCACCCGGGCTAAGAGCCCCATGAACATGTGAAGGCATAAAATACTGAAATTGCTGAATGCTTAAACAAAAACTTTGAACTAGAATATGCACACATGAATATTTATCATGCATAGATGCAATTATTCAACATGCACAGCTACAATTATGTATCTTGCACAGCGGAATTACCATGCATTCACTCAAGCATTCATTCAACATGTTCAACATGATCATTAACAGAAAATATAGTTGCAGAAGTATAAATGGACAAGATCACTTATCTTATGATGAACTTGTTCCGCAGCCAGCTACGTCGCTGCAACATTCCACCCAACCTTAGGCCAGTGTGCTCCTTACTCTCTCAGCAACGCTGCCACCCCCGAGCTAGGCATGATCCTCCAAGGAATAAGGGAACTAGCAGGATGACACATAGCCAAGGATACACAAAACATAGCGAAGCCAACACAGTTGGCTTTATCAGGACATCAAGGAGTTGGGAAAGGCTTAATGCTAACTTGGTGAGCTCATTACAGAGCCAAGAACACCTACACCACAACTATCCTGACCTATAAGACATCCACCCACACCCAACACAAGGAATCAGTCCCTTCTCTGCTACACAGTCCCTCAAGCCCTGCATTCCCTTCCAGTGCTATTCAGGGGTGATGGAGAAGAAGGCCAGCCCTCTATCTTTGTCTGTGTGGTTTCCAGCCACCGGGTTTATCAAGAAAACCAAGCCCCCATCCCTTCTCCCTACACAGTCTGAAGACCAACCATTGCATACATGCAATTAATCAGCTATTACAGCTTAAAACAGGAAAGACGACTCCAATCAATCCGTAGTAGCCTCAAGGTGTAATAGAAACATAGCTCACAGTAGAGGGGGTGGGAGAACAACAGTCCCAACCGTATCAGTGAACATGGGAAAACAACACCAGTTCGCCCTGGGCAAGTAAGAAAGTGGAAAAAGACTTACACTGGCCACACTGGGGAAGTAAAATACACACTCTTATCTTGTACGTATATGAGACTTGCACCAGTACCAATCACAAAGAAGACCGCAACACCAAATTTAGCCTGCGTTGTCCACAGAAACCGTAGAAGAAGAAATACGCGGGTAAACCATCCTGTGTGTGAGAATAATCAACAGGAAATGGCCCCTGCGCGAGGACGAGCAGCTCCCAGATTGTGCGTGGATGGACATAAAACTAGAGGTGCGTGAAAGGGGAGTGCGTGAGTGCTTCAGCTCATCGTGGAAAGAGTCGAATGTCCGCGGGGGAGATGGTAGCGGTTTCATTGCCATCGTGAAGCCAACAGTGGTGGAGTGTGCGTGTGGGTGAGGATTGACAGTCTTGCCACCCCACTCCCAAAACAATTAACTGCCTCAACCACCAGCAGCAATTATTCAATGGAGGTGGTTGAGTAAACAAAGAAAGGTGACACATGGATTTTTACCCCATTGGCCCATGTTTGACAAATTCCCCCCACATCCTTATCCTTGTGAAAATCATGCCCCTTTCTCATTTTAGTTACCGTGATCGTAGCTGGTCGGGTTCATTTAATTAATTATAGATGCATATTTACATGATGACAAACATAATATATGCCGCATGCCCCGATATACCATCGGTGACAAGTTAAATCCAAAACATAGCATAACCGATCAATGGTGGGGCCTTGGCCTTTAGCTCCACACCGTGATCATTTACAATATATACATCCTGTACCTTTAATGCAACGGGGTCAAAACCGGGGTGTTACAGTTGGGCATAATCCCTGGAGCCTTCTATGTTGATGTTGAGCATAAGCTCTAGAGCATCAGATCCTTGGCCATTGTATCCCTAGGCGTACCATACAAGTACATCCTAGCATTAGTGTTGAGAGAAGAGCTCTAGAACTGCACTAAGTTTGTAACTCCCTGTTAAAGCGTTGAGTATGAGATTGGTAAGAGCTAGGAGTTATTGAAAATAATTTAATAAGTTCCGAGTGAAAATGACTCGAGAAAAATATTGATCTCTTCATACTTATTTATAAGTGATTAAATGAAATTTTGAATTTTTGTATTCTCGTCAAGTAGTGAAGAGTTACCACGTTATATGAGGAAAATCCAACATGCAAGGATGTTTAGAGTTTCCTAGCCTAGCAGACCTAACCATCTACCTATTTGACCTTAATGAGGAAGTGTCATTAAGTGTGCATTAAGTCTAGGGATCATGCTATATGAAGCCCAAAGACAAATGTTAACAAGTGTTATATTATTATGTATTTTATACATGGGATGTATAAAGAATAAATATAATAATAATATTAATGATGAAAGAAAGAAAGAAAAGATCAATCCATTATTATTTATTATTTAAAGATAATAAATAGTCCAATACCTACAAAAGTCTAATTGGAAACTATTTGAAAGTTCCTAAGTTAAAATATTAAAAATTACCCAAAGTAATTAAAAAGGGTTAAATCAAGAAACCAAGGTTTCTTGATTTAACAGTCCCTTTGAGTGAAAAGTCTGTTTATAAAGACTCAAGCCAAGGAAAGGCTTGGGGTTCTGATCTATCATTTGGAGGAGTCATTTTCTGCCTGTTTTTCTCTTACGTAAATTCTTGGAGAACATTTTCTTGGAAGGAAAAAGGAGAACTGATCCAGACCTCATATACCATATAGGAAACCCTACCTTATGAGCTCTAAGCTACTTGCATGTTGGATTCCAACTCAGGGGGATCCAGATTTAAACCAGGAATGGTTCTGGGTCATGGTTGGGTGGAACGTGGTAGTTCTCAAGTGATTTGATCATCAAAACATAGGTCAGATCTTCCTTTGAATTGTTAATGCTGGTTATTTGAGTGTGCAGGTTCAACAATTAAAAGAGATTCAAGCTACACGTATGAAGCCCTAGACTTCCTATTCCATTTTTCCATAATAAATGTTGGCTATGTTAGGCAAATGATTTCCTTGCATTTCCTAACCCTATGTATTTGTTTCTCTGTTTAAAATCTGTTAGGGTTTTCATTTTTAAATACTAACCCTATGGTGTAAGTGATTTTCTATACCATATTTATCTAGGGTTTATTTATCAGTTTACTTATACAACTTTAATTCATTTATAAATTTTTACCAAGGGTTCTGCACCCTAGTTTTAAATTCCTGTATTAGTTTTACTATTGCACTTGGGTTATGCGCAAACGAGGTATTATTTCAGATCTATTACTTATCTTCTCTTTTGGTCTATATACTCTACTGACATATTCCATTTGTTAGCAAAGGCATGTCTTATATTTAAATAAACTAGTTCATAGGTAAATTACTATATATATATAAAAACTTACAACCTAGATAATCTAAGATATTATCTACAAACTGAATTACTATATAGATATAAATATATATACATCAACAAACTTAAATAGAATTATGAATCTATTCAACTAAGTACAAACTAAAAGTATTTCTAAGATAAATAAACCATTAAAGACCTTTTAAGGTCTGCATATTTAAATACACAATAAATACTAAAGCATTCCATTAAAAATAACATCATCATAAACCACGAACATAGTAAGTATCGTGACCATTCTTGGGTCCAAGAAAAAATCTCTTTCAATATTTAAAATCCACAGTCTTAACATTAGAAATCCACAAAACCAAAACACATGCCATAAAAATTGAATAATCCCATTTAAATATCGCTCACAGCCATAGTATAACAATTAACCACAATAACATCATAATCATTAAATTAACCATACATTCATTCCATATAACAATTAAAACCCTCTAATTACAATGATATACACGAATCGTTTCTTTATTTAAACCATATCAAAAATCTTTACACAGTCCAAGTAAGTATACAAGGGAGGGTAAGAATTTAATCCTGCGGGAATCTAAGCCCCAAAACATAACCCTCCATTTAATTACATACTCCTTACATCAACAACAACCAGAATTCGAAACTTGTGGAGTCATTGTTTGCAATAATCACGACCATGCTATAGACAGAGGGTATGTGGGCTTTAATAAGATAATACAATCGCTACAACAAGGTCGCAAGACCCTAGGTTCTATACCCATGCTATAAGCACGCCCATGGCCACAAATAACTAAATACATAGTCCATTAAGAGTCAAACTACAGTGACAATAGCTATTGTGGGTTTCACCCATAACTCTTGCACATTCCACATACTTATTAATAAAACAAAAATAGTAAGAATTGCAACCAACCAAGCTATCACAGCAACCATGGGAAAGGCTCATGCCACGCACAACATGGCCATCAACCCATATGCTGTCAATTTTTACACCTAAGGAATAAATACAAGAAAATATACATAGAGCATCCACATAGGCAAATGCCTCATATAACACAAGCTTATTAAACATCTATCGCAGCATAAAATATTACACACAGTCCAGTCTATTAACCTTTGCCAAGAATGTAGGAGATATATTATTTACATAGTCACCATTAAAGTCTGAAATGGAAGTTTACATAGTCTTTCCAAGGGCTATGGAACCATTGCAAGAAATGGTGCTACCGAGGCTTAAAACCCCCAAATCAAAAATATGATTTACATAAACAAACACAACTTGCTAAAAGCCCCAATTTTCCCCAATTCCCTGCTAACAACAACATCAATTTACAAACCCAAACCTTGCATACACAGGCCCGAAGGAAAATCAAAATCCCACGTAAAAACCCAAAAAACAGCATGATAACCGATTCCTACCCACAATGTCGAGAGGTGACAAGCTTATGCTTGTGTAACAGGCTTACTGTGACTATGACGACATCATCTTTGAGCTGGATGCAAGCTCCGAGCCATCGCACTCCTTGCTTACCTTGTCACCTGCGACCACCAACACGAAGAGGATGAGAAGTATAACATAAAAGGAGCCACGAAAACAAATATAAAACAAAATCATGAAACCCACGAAGCCTACATTCATAACCAGGGCATCATCTCCATTTGCAGTGCAGAGTAGATACCACAACCATCCACAAACCAAGTGAAATTAACAAGTCGTTCGTGGAGACAATCCCTAAGCTTGGGCTGCCCCAAACCCAAGAAGCATTAATGGCGCCAGCCTGGTGGCAACTACCAACCCAAAACCCACTTTTCCATAGTTTGCATTCGTTATAATATCGTGGTCTCCATTACCATGCAAGGTGTTAAACCCCATCGCATAAGAAAAAAACTTATGTTATAACTCACCACCCCATTGTACAACATAATGAATAGTGTAATGCTAAGTCCATATGTTATATACGCTAACCCAAAGTTACGTCATAGTGTACAAGGTATAGCATATGACATGTATCATTTAGACCATAGGCTTAAGCCTTATTACATTGCATATCTATGTTCTCTAAGCTTAATGCTTAGAAACCATGGCATATGAAATATGCCATGGTATCATTGCTATGAATAAAATCCAAGTTTGATCTCTAGCCAAGTTATAACCTACCAGTAAAAACAAGAGATATGTTAATGCTTATAATAAAATAAACATGAAAAATGAATATAATGAAAGAAAGGTATCACATAGATAATTAATCTAGGTTAGATAATTAATGAAAATAGGAATTACGTAGCTAACAAGCTGAGTTGGTAAAATACTGTATTCACAACTAGTAGGTGTGATAACGGTCAAAGAATTCAACACACTTTAACAAGTCTCTGTCGCTAAGTATAATCTACATACGAAATGACAGAGGTGCCTTAGTTCAAATAGAACTAAGTAAGCTTGCTAGAAAAGTGAACAATTTACCTCTCAGCTATGTCACATGGGAGAACTAGTCCCGCCACTCCACCCACTTTAGTTCCAGAAACAAAGTTAAGTTAGAACCATATAAATAACAAGTAAGACTATGCAGAAACGAACAAAGTATGAAATCAAGTAACAAAACAAACATGTATAACCATAAGAACAATGTAGTAATCAACATTACGACATCTTAATTTAAACACAACAATAAGTATAACTGAAAGTAAGATGATAGGAAGTAAGAACAACTTATGACCAAACAGTGGTAAAAATAGTGTACGTTATATTCCGCAAGTTGAATAATGTTCCGTTTAGTTAGATTTTACTAGCCTACTAAATATTTTTTTATTTTAAATTTTTGGGGACATTACAAAGGGGGCTCAACAAAATGGTTTTTGTAGGTATTTATCAATATCTAGTGAAATTAGGAGTATTCTTTAATATCACATCAACGAAGGTGCTATGGAATAGCTTGATTGAGTCAAGACCCTGTTCTATCATTATGGTATGATGATTGTACCCATCACTATACATGTCACTTAGATATATTAATGCAACATACTATATGTTAATGGCATTCGAGCAAGGTGGTATTTACTTTTATTTCCTTGGTTATTGCTTTCTTGTTCTCCATACCCTAGCCCGCATTCCTCATCGTGCTTGTTCTTCATTGTTATATGGAAACTAGGCTCGCTCCCTTCATTCTGGTCAATTATGAGATCTTGACTCTCTCTCTCTCTCTCTCTCTCTCTCTCTCTCTCTCTCTCTCTCTACAACATGTTATGTAAGTTATGTTGAGCATGTTTGTTGTTATTTATTTTCCTTACTTCATAGATCCTCTATGGTGAACTCAATGAAGGGTTTGCACATTTGACTTGTAACTGGTGGTGGACCTCCTTGATTTGTGGTGCCCACCAAAACTAGATTGCTTCCCTCATTATCTTGAAATTGCAAGGTAACCATGACTTATAGTTTTTTTTATGCTTTCTTGCAATTTAGTTGGTTTATTTGTATTCATATTGATTAATGATGTGGTGTTTTTGTATGTTGCTTATTGTCACAGTTATGAAGACCCTCTCAGTCAAGCCTTGTTCTCAACCTATACTTGGACAAGTAAGCTATCATTTACATAGTGGTTGTTCATTTTGATAATCATATTGTTATTATTGTTATCATGATATTACACCACTTTAATGTGTTGTTATTGTAGGTTAATAGTTCCAAGAACCCATCCTAGTGATAAAGAGTGAAGCCCTTAAAAAAGGTACTTCAGGTTGCTTATCTTGTTGTCTCAGTGTTTCCTTTTTGGCAAGTGTTACTTGGTTCTCTTGTTTTTTATGAAACACCCCTTACGTGTTTAGGGTTTGGCATTGATATCATCGTGGGGATATTTTCTTTGGCTTCAAGATAGGATTGCAACATGTATAATGTTATATGGTTTTCCCATGGTTATGAATAAAGGTTCTCCATTGGTATTAATATTTATACCTTTATTCTTTATGAATGCATTGTAATTGAATTTCTTATTTAGTAATCTATCAAATTTCCTAGCATTTGATCTCAATGGATATTATGCATGTACTTTCTTATTTTTCTTATTATGCTTTTATTCATGTCTATTGGGAATTCACCCATAGTTGTCTACAGTGCAAGGGTACCCATGTTAGATTTCAATTATTTACTTATGGGTTTACGTTCAACCCTTCATCTAGAGTTTAACTTGTTGTGTGTAAATTTACATAAGGCTCACCCAATTATTATTGGGGCACACTTCACGCATCGACCATGGATATGGTTACATTGTTTGGTTGTAACTTGTTTGATAAATTCTAGTCATTATTGGATCTGCTTAATATTGTTTATTTTATCACCTTTTGGACATAGAAAAATTAGAGAGGAGGAAGTGCAGAGCACAAAGGCTCGCACACAGATAGGAGGAGGGTTACACTCAACTCAAATATATTACTGTAAAATGTTTACATGTATAGGCAACTCAAAGCCAAACCTAGATCCAAGAATAATGGATCAAATCCTATAAAGAAGGAACTAACAAAGCACTCATCTTATCAATAGAAAACATCCATTAATACAATAATCATTTCTACATTATCTCTAACATCCTCCCTTAATGAAGAAATTGATCACAATACAAATAAGCTTTAACAATTTAATAATTTATGTTTCCTAGGACACCAAACCTAGTACTCTCCAATCCTCCTACTTCATCTTGACCTTTCTTGATGTGAGATGGTACTTGTTTGTATTTTTGCGTTTCTTGCTTGAGAATTTGAATTCTCCATGCCTATATGTATATTTCACTTTAATATGCATTCTGGAATGTGGTTGTACCTCTCCTATTTTGGATTTTTCTTCAACTTTTACAAATTTTGAAAAAATTTCAACTATTCCTTGTTCAATGCAATGCTACAACATTAGCTCATAGTTCAGCAGTGTCAATGTCTCTCTTTGATGCATATCATCGAATTATTCAATAGCTGCAAACATGGTGTGTTCTCCATAAAAAACATAGTTATTAGTTTCAGCTTCCTTATCTACTTGGTCTAGAATGCTAAGCGAGCTTTCTCTTCCATTAAATAAATCATTAATCATTTTAATTTCCTGCATTAATTTTGACCATTCTACACTTGCCAAAATTTCTTCATCATAATTTGTCTTGTCATCCTTATTTTCTTCCTTTGCAATCTTTATGCAATCTGCAACAATCTTTGGCTTGGCTATCCATTCCTCAATAACTTTCAGTTCTGCATCAAAACTTGTTATATTCATGGCAACAATCTCCAGCAAATAATTTCTAAAAATTTGCCTCCAAATGATCTCACGTATATATAAGATTCTCAATTGTAACTCCTTCGAGTGGCAGGTAATGATCTGAGGTAGTAGCAATATCTCGTTTACAGATTTGGTGACTCACTACTTCTCCAATGAAGAGACTTACATAGTTAGTAATAGAGAATGTAGATAATATTCCTTTGACTCTATGGATCTGGTGAGTCCTTTCTTGGCAAGGTGTCCCCTATTCACACAACAAACAACTAAATGATGATTTTTTGTTCTCCAGAACTAGCGATCAAACTGAGGTAGATGGGCTCCTCTCTGGAACCTTGGGCTTAGAAAGAACAACAACCTCCTTTTTGCAGTTGGTATGGGCGATCTCTTATTTTACGCACTTCAATGGTTGCATAAGAATTTTCTTCATGGTGGGAAACTCCACACAAGCATATCACTTCTACACATTCCAGGAAAGAAAAATAGTACTTCACAGACACAAAGTCACACACACATCGAAGTTCTTACAGAGTGCTGGTAGTGTGACAACACATGAAGCGATGGGGCGACATGCAGCTCAAAGTGCTAGATGCGGCTCCTCCTTCTTGGTAACCATGTCATATTTCCTCACAATATGGCTGAAAAATTCACAAAATGGTGGCTCCTTCCTGCAACCACCGACTCTTTTATGTATGTCATGTCCCCAAAACTTGAAAAAAAATATTGTAGGCTCGTTAATTACTACCTGTTCTACACATTAATTCATCTTTTGCGGAATATGTCGATCATGGTTTTCTATTTCATAAGTTGTCCTTACCATTGCTATGTTTTTTCCTATATAGTTACTGATGTAATAATGTACTATGTTTATTTTACTTGAACTGGTTTAAATGATTGCTCTGCTTATTGATTATTATTTATCATGCATGTGTGTATGCTTGTTAAGTTATATATTACTTCCTAGTTATAAGTTTCTTTCATTGTTTATGGAAAGTCCTGACTTATCTTTAATTGTCAAAGGGTGGAGTGGCGAGATTTGTATCCCTTATGGGACCACTTGGAGAGGTAACTGGTTCTACCTGATGTTACGGGGTTTACTTAGTTCACATTTAACTAATGCAAGCTTCTCATTTCTTGGTGCAGGTTCATTAGATGGCGGAAGCTTTCTACGACAGCTACCCTTGACATCCTATGACATGCTATCCACTCTACACTATCCTATTCCTATTGAAGACAAAAGGACTAAAGTTCTGGCCTAACTATTCCTACTGCTAATGTTTACGTTATTGTTTACGCATAGTTCGGTTTACCAGACCTACATCTATCTGGTTGACATTATTATGGTGGCTTGGGACTGTGATAACTTTTTTTCCAATTCTATGTATTTATAACATATAGTTTGGAATGTGTTATTTCCTAAGGTTATAGGCTTAAGTCATAAGACTTAACCAACATTATATTGAAGTTTGTAAATATTATGGTTTATATGGTAAGCCCTTCATGGCATATTCCATATGCCATGAAACGTGCATGAAACCATGGCTTAAATACGCCAACAAGGGTTTTGATGGGGTTTTAATACAAAATCACATTTTTGAGGTTTGGACTATATGCATGTGGGTAAACATTACATCACTGGTGGTGGATAGGGTGGCACAATTAATGCTCCTTGGTATGGGGGGAAAATGAAGCCTAATCTTGGGTCTGTCATTGTTTGGGATTCATTCGTCACTCTTGTGGGTTGGTTTTCACTGTTTGACTCTTTGGGTTCATCACGACATGGAGGAACAGGCTCACCCTATGCTTTTAAGGTATGTTCTCTACTTGGTTTTGCAGCATTATACTATGGTTTTCTTCAGGGGGAGGTTTTATCATACTCCTGATAGTTTCTGTTTCGTATTGCAGGTGACAAGGAGCTTCGATTCGTGGGTCATGGGTGTTTGCAAGACTATCCACGATACCCTTCCATGGGTAATCCCTATGATAACTTAGGCTTGTTACCTCTGCGTCCGAATATTTAGCATAGATTTGAGCTCTGTGTTTGAAAGGTTTAATGTTGTGAATATTTGGTTATGGGTTCGATTGTATGGTTCTTCTGCATTAATGGGCATCCATAGATTCGTATGTAAATATGATTTTTATGGTGGTTAAGTGTGGTTCCTTCGGGCCATGTATGTCAAGACGAGACTCAACTCTGTAATAATTTTGATGTTTGTAACTTAAATGTATGGTTTTATATGCTAATGGAAGCTCCGTGTTTTGGTTTTAAGTGATGAGCTTAAATATGGTTGTTCCATTGCTTGCAATGGCACTCTTGTCGAATCGTGACTTATGCATAGTTTACTTTTAAATGTTTATTACGATGTGATACATGGTTTATTGAACATGCCTGGGTTTATTATAGTGATGGTTGTAAGCTTCGCTTACTGTTGCGTATTAGTAAATGTCGTGGCTGTGATAGCGTGGATAGTAGGGTTTTAAATGGATTATTTTCGCATTTAAATGTTTTGGGTGTTTTTTAAATTTTGATTACATTAGCATTTAACTCTCGGCCATGCACCTTGATAATGAAACACAACGTGTAAATTCCTATTGTTTGTTTTAATGTGGAACTTTGAGAGAGTAGTGATTATGGTTTTTGAGCTGGGGTTTATTAATTGAGCTTTGATAGCTATGGATCGACCCTTTTCCAAATACACATCCTGTTTATGAATTATGGATATTACTCTCTTCATTTTAGTTCTGTTAGTGTAGTTTATGATTGGTTTATGTAGAAACTTGTATGGCTTTACAACATTGGTGTATTTACAAATAGAATCCTACAAGATGTTAGATTTTTATCATTTAAGCAATATGATCTTAGGATCTTATATGAGAGAACAGCATGCACAAAAATAATCACAAGAGACAAGAAACACAAAGATTTTCCTTGGGGAAACCATAAAGGAGAAAACCCCACAGCTTCCTTAGAGATAGAATGAGAACAAATGGCAGCAGTAAAACCCAAAGACAAAAAGGATGATCTCCAATGGCTGTTCTCTCTCTCTCTCTCACTTCAGAGAGCTTCTCCTCTCTCACTCATGTGCCTCAATGAGTGTGTGTGTGTGTTGTGTGTAGAAATGATTAGAGCCTCACTTCTATTTATATTCTTCTGTTCACTTTATGTCCACTCCAACAAATTGGCCTCACTTAACAATTACTTACCACGACCGACTTCTTTAGGAGAGTCTAATAACGCTAGTGCCCCACAACTGTGGGGAATTTTCCCTCCAATCAAGAAGGAGAGTTAACCTTGACTCAATTGTTGGGACTATTGCCACAAATTACAGTGGAGGGTTAACCTCAATGACTTTACATGACTTGTTTACATTATTGAATCTCCTGATTGGAACATCGAGGCATGACATGACTCAATTACATTGCATATACTTCCCAGAATAAACATCGGGATACAATACATAAGATATACAAGTGAATACATTCCGAAGTTACAAATACGTCAACACTCCATCTTAACTAGGAAGGTATTCTCTCAACAAAATTTATCAGGACAAGGCTTCTTCTCTGTATCATCTGGATCATCATCAAGTCATCATCATCTTCAATTCATCTTCATCGTCAAGTCATGTTCATCATCAAGTCATCTTCATCAATTCTGGATCATCACTATATCATCATTATCATCACTACTTCCGCTATCTCAATCAAATGGTGCTATCTCTTCATTCTTCTCGTCACAGGAAGTTCTACAGAGCCAGCCCTTTTTCATTCTAGTTGTAGGCCTATCCTCCATGTAGGTTTACATCTTCTTCAGCACTTAAATCTGACCCAGTTAGAAAGGACCACCCAACACTTACATATGACCATGAAAGGAACACATCCACCACCATGTCAGAAAGGCATGCCCAACACTCACATCTAACCATGGGAGGAACACATCCACCACCATGTTAAAAAGGCCCAACAATCACATCTAGTGGAATGATAGGACACACCATCTATCATCCAAGGAAAGGCTCAGCACTTACATCTACTAGCATAGCAGGACACACCATCTACTATCCAGAGAAAGGCATGACACTTACATATTTCATTCTCAAAGAATGGCTCTCAGCTCTAGGTTGAGTGTCAATCCCATACTGAAACAAATTCTTGGTAACTAACCAGGTGCCTCCATTCTCCCAGAGAATGGCCTCTCAGCACTAAGCTGAGCATGAGTCCCAGAATGAATCAATTTCTTGGTAACTGACCACATGCCTCCATTCTCCCGGAGAGTGGCTTCTTAGCACTAAGCTGAGCTTCAGTCCTAGACTAAATCAAATTTCCTGCTAACTAAATAAGTGCCTCCATTCTCCTAGAGAATGGATTCTTAGCACTATGCTGAGCTTCATGCCTAGACTGAATCAATTTCTTGGTAACTGACTAGGTGCCTCCATTCTCGTAGAGAATGGATTCTCAGCACTAAGCTAAGCTTTAGTCTCATATTGAATCAAATTTCCTGGTAACTAACCAAGTGCCTCCATTCTCCCAGAGAATGGATTCTCAACACTAATTTGTGCTTCAGTCCTATACTGAATCAATTTTCTAATAATTGACCAGGTGCAATTTTCTAATAATTGACCAGCACTAAGCTAAGCTTCATTCCCAGACTAAATCAATTTCCTGGTAAGTGACCAGGTTCCTCCATTCTCCCAGAGAATGGATTCTCGGCACTAAGATAAGCTTCAGTCCCAGACTGAATAAATTTCTCAGTAACTGACCAGGTGCCTCCATTCTCCGAGAGAATGGATTCTCAGCATTAAGTTGAGCTTCAGTCACATACTGAATCAATTTCCTGGTAACTGACCAGGTGCCTCCATTCTCCTAGAGAATGGCCTTCAACACTTATATTTACCATCATGGTAGGACACACCATCTATCATCCGAGGAAAGGGCTCTGCACTTACATTTGACCATAGGAGGTCCATCCTTCCACAATGTCAGAAAGGCTCTGCACTTATATCTAACCATGGGAGGCCCCACGTGCCACCATGTCAGAATGGCTCACGAACACATCACTTCCCTTTGGAGGGAACCTTGATCTGGAGAACACCAAGATTCTCCCTGAAGTACTCAAACTTCACTCTGGCCATTTCTAGCTAGAGAATCACATCAGGGCTGATTATGTCGAAGGAGAAACTGTGAGCTTTGCCAAGACTGATTACATCTCAGGACAACCTACATGACCGTTTACATTTAGGAAACCTACGAGCTTCTCCAGGATTTATGCTCAGACAACCTGTCTCACCAGCTATGCTAGAAATCCCTCTTTCAAGAGATCTTGATCTGGATCACAAACTGGAGCTTCACTGCTCCTCTCAGTATCATACAAAAATGCAAGTCAGATCAATCAAATCAAATAGTAGTTTTAAAAATAAACATACTACCTCCCAAATATAAAGTGGCAACATATTTTGCCTCGGATGTACTCAGTGCCACATAGGACTGCTTCCTGCTACACCAAGAAGTGCTCTTCCTATGAATGGAACTACCTTCCCAATCCAAATCCACATAACCCTCTAGGTTAATCTTCTGATTCGATTCATACTTTGGCCCACGATCAACTATACCCTTTAGGTACCTCACTGCATTCTTTGCAACCATCAGGTGAACATGTCTCAATGTATTCATAGCAAAGCAAATATTTGGTCTCATATTCATCAGGTACATCAAGGAACAAATCATCTGACGATACATCATGGCATTAACCGACTTTGATGAAGAAACACTCAAGATATTTAGGTTCGATGCCATAGGTGTGGTCATGGCCTTGTAGCCCATCATCCTGAACCTATTCAGGATCTCTACTGCATACTTCCCTTGTCCCAGGGAGATTCCATCTACATTCTGCCACACCTCCATGCCTAGAAAGTAGTGCATCATATCCAAGTCCTTCATCTTGAACTTGACAGTAAGTCTCCTTCTTGCAACTTTAATGAGTTCCTCTTTTCTATCAAGAACAAGTCATCGACATATAACTGGAGCATAACTGGTCTTTCGCCTTCAACCTTTAAGTAAAGGTTGGAATATTCTTTACTCTCAGTAAATCCTAGAGCCATCAGTAATCTTTCCATCCTGTTGTACCATGTCGAACCTCAAGATATTCTACAGTCACTCCCTATGAAGCAGAGCACCATTCTCCCTCTTCCTTTCAAACTCTATGCACTGAAAAGTTTTGTACCGGAGTGACAAGTATCTTCCTTTGCTACTAATATTCTATGTATCCATCTAGGTTTACTGGATACCAAGATCCTCTATCTTGAACTTTTTTCAAAAGTTCTTCTCCCACCCATATTTGATCTTGTCATCCTCTATAGGATTTCATCTTCAACCTTGTATAAAAGGTTAAGATCTTTATCATTCTAGGTGATCTTCAAACTCCTCATGTATGTGTTATCCCATGGCTTCCTTCTAAGCTCATATAAGGCCTTCTTTCATTTTCACACATGATTCTTCCTGTCATGTGTATTTATAGTGGCTGCAAATTTCTCTTCATAGTCTATGCCTTATTTCCATGAGAAACCTCGTGCTATGAATCTTTCCTTATATCCCACGATGTTTCCATCTACTGCATGATGGAACTACGAACTTCCCTTCAGGTCTCGATACTACATCCTAGACATCATTCTTCTTTAACTAGTATTCTCCTTCCCTTTCTTCTTGGCTACTTGTTCATAGCTAGAAGGTTCTGTATCAATGATGTCACTCAATAGTGTCACATAACTGTATTCATCATATTATTCTTCATTCTTGGATTATTTCTTGAACTGTCATCACTTGTTCTTAGGAACAAGTCTCGTCCTTCTTTTCTTGTAGGTGATTGTACGTGATCTTTCCTACAAGTCAAATGCATTTGTATGGTTAGAAACATTTCATAAGGAATATTCATAATGGCAAATTCGTATGCATAAATATATGATCATGCAACTATTTTAGCCAGTACAATATTCATCCATATCTAACGGAAACTTTCTAGATTCCTTCCATCTCTACTAGGACAACATTGAGATTATGCACTAATCCAATATGTCAGCAAAGAGCTTTCATTCCAGATAAGTAGCAATGGAGAGTTGTATAGTACCATGAAATACTTACCCATCACATGCGTATTAGTAGTATACTGTCATTAATACAAACATTCTATCATGCATAATACATCAACTGAATATAAACAAATGCATAACAAAAAAAGATCATGAAATGACAATTAAATACTTATCTTTATTTGTTTCATGGGTAGACTCCTTCTTGAGCCTTTAGCTTCATCATCTTCCTCATTCATAATAGGATTGTTTCTTATCCAAATGCTAAGATGGATAAGAGGTTCTTCAAGAGTTGATTTCTTCATATTCCTCATCGCTTTAGGGATCTTCTTTGAATCGTGAGCGCTTGATCTTCAGTTGTTCCCATCTTCTCTTCTCTTATTATGGGTAGAGCTTCATCTTGTGTGTGCTCTTCCCAGAGTCTGATGAAAGTAATCACTTCCTTTTGGAACACATTACTTGAATGAATGAATCCCATGATCTTGGGAGGCCATTTAAGGTGGTTATCAGAACTTCTACATTCTCTACTTCTTCATCCACTGCTTCAAGTTGTTCTTTGATTTGAGAGACCCTTGTAAAGTATGACTATATGGTCTCTGCATTCTGGATCTTCACATTCTTCAACTAGTTTCTTAAAGTTATATTTCGATTTATGTTCTTCCCTTAAAATAACTTGGTCAAGGAATCAAACATCTCTTTAGGTGTCTTTAGGGAAGACACTTGATTGAATAAGCAATGATCTTCTTGGCCTTGACCAAGTTCTTCTTGTGTAAGGCTTTAGCCTTATCTCCCTCTGGAACTGGAACCTCTTTACTTATGTAGGTGTCCAATTCAATTCCTTCAAGAACTAGTGAGATCCTATACTTCCATGCTTGAAAGTTGTCAGCCTCACCAAGATTTTCATCAATATGGTGTGATTATTCATTTTGAAATGAGAACCTCAAATGTAAATATCAACAGATTAGATCTTACTGATTTGAGATGTCAGTCTTGGTTCCGGATCTGGATGACCTAGGGTTTGTCAAAGAAGCACTAATTTTAAAACCTTGGAATATTTAAAATATGATTGGATAGAAAGATACACATCTTCAAGGTGAGCTATCCGATGTACTCCTTTTCTGAAAACAATGGATGGAAGCTCTCGGAACAGGAAACCCTAGTTTTCCAATTTCTTCTATAGAAATTCCTGATACCGTTTCTACAGTATCTCCAAAATTACTTCCCATGTGTGTCTAAAATTTCATATTAAGGTAACCTCATATTCTCTTGTTACAAAACCATAGGTTTCATTAGAATTGGTTACACGAATTGGGACTTATGAGAGTTTTCCCAAGGTGACCTGTTTCAGGACTGTTCAGAAGAGCAATATTGTACAGACTACCACGTGTCACTAGTTCATCTTCAGGGTCTAGAAACTTTACCATGGAAATAAAAGTCTGTTCCCTTTCTCTAACATCTTGAGAAATTTGATTTGGACCTTATTATCCTGAGATATAGCAATTATCCTCAAGTGTCCTCTTTACGGATGAATCCTAGGAGAGGCTGGAACCCTAACATGGAGGAACCATATCTCCTAGAATATAGTGAATTTGAGTCTAAAAGTTGGATACCGTGTACATAAGGAATTTATCTTCCACCTATGAATGTTTTGGCACCAGGGCCTTCTCCAATCGCAAGATATAACAAATATACCAAAACTATCAGTTTCAGTATTTTAGGTTTTTTCACACTCGGGGTCAAACTAGGGTTTGACTTTCCTGGAGTTTCACCCAACCAAAAATATTGACCCAGGTCTATAAAATTCGATTTTGATGAGGATATTAATCCTATGCTAGGCTCACTCAAAAATTCCTCTTCTGTAAAAAGCCCTAATTTCCCACAGCAAAAACTGAAAATGCCCGGAATCAAATTTTGCTTCGACATAAAGATGTTCCCTTCAATGGAGAGTCAGCCTAGCCTTCTTTTGCTGATGGATTGTAGAGAGAGACCCAAAAAGTAAGAATCCCCGGCTTCTTCTACTGCACATTTCATTCTTCTTAGGTTAGCTCTGATACCATGTTATATTTTTATCATTTCAGCAATATGATCTTAGGATCTTATCTAAGAGAACAACATGCACAATAATAATCACAAGAGACAAGAAACACAAATATTTTCCTCAGGGAAACCATCAAGGAGAAAACCCCGCAACTTCCTTAGAGATAGAATGAGCACCAATGGCAGCAGTAAAACCCAAAGACAGAAAAGATGATCTCTAATGGTTTCTCTCTCTCTCTCTCTCTCTCTCTCTCACTTGAGAGAGCTTCTCCTCTCTCACTCATGCACCCCAGTGAGTGAGTGAGTGTGTTGTGTGTAGAAATTAGGAGATCTTCACTTCTATTTATATTCTTCCGTTCACTTTATGTCCACTCCAACAATTCAACCTCAATTAACTAATACTTACCAAGGCCAACTTCTTTAGGAGAGTCTAATAACCTTAGTGCCCCATCACTGTGGGGACTTTGCCCTCCGATCAACAAGGAGGGTTAACCTTGACTCAATTGTTGAGACTATTTCCCCTACTTACAATGGAGGGTTAACCTCAATGACTTTACATGACTTGTTTACATTATTGAATATCTCGATTGGAACATTGGGGCATGACATGACTCAATTACATTACAGATACTTCCTGAAATAAACATCGGGATACAATACATAAGATATACAAGTGAATACATTCCAAAGTTACAAATACATCAACAGAGATTCCGAAATTATAGAAGTGAATACAGTCCGAGGTTACATAATATATTTAGCAGAGATTTGAGCTCTGTGTTTGAAAGGTCTAATGTTATAAAGATTTGGTTATGGGTTCGATTGTATGGTTCTTCTGCATTAATGGGCATCCATAAATTCATATGTAAATATGATTTTGATGGTGGTTAAGTGTGGTGCCTTCGGGCCATGTCTTTTCAGATGAGACTCAGCTTTGTAATCATTTTGATATTTGTAACTTAAATGTATGGTTTGATACGTTAATGGAAGCTCCGCGTTTTGGTTTTAAATGATGAGTTTAAAATATGGTTGTGCCATTTCTTGCAATGGCACTCTTGTCGAATCACGACTTGAGTATAGTTTACTTTTAAATGTTTATTACGATGTGATACATGGTTTATTGAACATGCCTGGGTTTATTATTGTGATGGTTGTAAGCTTGTGTTATTGTAGATACTATTTAACCTTCCATAATTTAATCTCCTCATTAAATAAGAAAACCTGTGTACATATAGGGTAAATCAAGAAACCTCATACCTGTAAGTTGAAGCTATTTTAATGGACGAAAACTCTACACACTTAAACACACAACATTAACAATTTCATAGACATTTCTAACCTCCGTTTAGGTAACCGAATAACTTGGGAACTATGATGTTCCACCCAACCATGAACTAGAACTGTTCTTGGTTTCAATCCAGATCCCCCCGAGATGGTTTCGACATGTAAGTAGCTTAGAGCTCCTAAGGTAAGGCTTCCCTATCTGGGATAATAGGTTCTGTGTCAATTTCCTTTTCCTCTTAGGAAAAAAAAGGTCTCCAAGAACTCTCTTGAGAATATTTAGGTAGAAATTATGGAATAATCCAAAGATCCCCAAAACTCTCTTTGGATTGGGTTTTTATAGACAAAATTTTTAGGAAAAGGGGCAGTTAAATAAAGAATCATTTGTTTTCTTGAAATAACCCTTTTTATTTAATTTAGGTAATTTTAATATTTATTTAAATTTAACTTAGGAACTTTTGACTAATTCCTACTCTATCTCTTGTAGGTATTTAATATTTAATTATCATTAGCAATAATAATAATATGTAGATCCTTTCATTATCATTCATAGTTACTAGTATTATTACTGTGCTTACTCTTTTATACATATCATGTATAAACTCTCTCTCTCTCTCTCTCTCTCTCTCTCTCTCTCTCTCTCTATATATATATATATACCATTTGTTAACATTTTAACTTTAGGTATCATATAACATGATCCCTAATCATATGCCACATTTCTTTTAACTTAGTCACTTTCTTTAATAAGGCTTTCAGGTAGGGGTTAGGCGAACCAGGTTAGGAAACTATAAACTTCTTTGCATGTTGGATTCCCTCAGATAACATGTTAGTTCTTCAGTACTTGATGAGATAGAGAAATTTGAAATTTCATTTAATCACTTGTAAATAATTCAGATGAGATCAATATTTTACTTGATTCATTTTCACTCGACATCATTAATTCTTTTCAGTAACTCCTAGCGCTTATCAGATCCCATACTGAACACTAAGAAACATGGGGTTACAGAATTAGTGGAATTCTAGAGCTCCTCGATCAACACTAATGCTAGGATGTATTTTTAGGATACACCTAGGGATATAATGTCCAAGGATCTGATGTTCCAGAGCTTATGCTCAAGATCAATTTGGAATGCTTCAGGGATTATTCCCAACACTTCTAATTCTAATCTTTTCATGTGCTTCAAAGCTTCCTGCTCAAAACAAAGGTTTCATAACTCATGTGCTCCAAAGCCTCTCCCTCAACACAAACATTTAAAATACTCATGCACTCCAGAGCCTCTCGCTCAACACAAACATTAAATACTCATGTGTTCTAGAGCTTCTCGCTCAACAAAAATCATCAAATACTCATGTCCCTCACAACTTGCACTCAACACAAACATCTCATCAATTATGTGCTTCAGGGTCCACATGTAAAACATGAAATCATATACATAAAACATATGCATTTGGCTTATAGCCAATATATCAAACAAATCATCATTCTCAGGTGGAGTGGGGTCTTATGCCCAACATACAAAATAAAACATCAAAACAACATCAAAAGAAATGAGGCTTATTCCCATAAGTGTTAGGTCAAAAATTTGGGATATTACATCCCTTCCTACTTAGAACAACACCATCCCTAGTGTTCCAGGGACTCAGAATGAAATGATGAAACAAGGCGGGGTAAGCCTCTCTCGTGGTGGATTCATTCCCCCAAGTAGCCTCATCAGCCTCAAAGTGGTTACATTGCACTTTTAACTGGACTATAGTGCACTTCCTGAGCGACACCTCTCTCTTGTCCAGTATATGAAGGGGTTCATGTACAAACTCCCCTTCAGGTTCCACCTGTAACAACGACCAATCAATCACATGTTTAGTATCATAAACATATTTATTTAATAAGGATGCATAGAAAACATTATGAACTCTTATGTGAGAAAGTAAAGCTAGTTCATATGCCACTGACCCTCTCTTGGCCAGTATCTCAAAGGGTCCACAAAATCTTGGTGCTAACTTACAACACTTTCCCAAGCTCAATGAGCTTCTTTTTTCTTTTACTTTCAAGTAAACATGGTCACCTATCTGATAATAGTTATCTTTTCGTTTCTTATATGTGTAACTCTTCTGGCGGTCTTGTGCTTCTTTAAGGTTCAGCTAGACCTTGGTAACCAATTGTTACAATTCCTTTAGTAAGTCAGGCCCTAACATTAGTCAATCCACCAGGGAATCCCAACTAACCAGTGTTGTACACTTCCGTCCATAGAGTACCTCGAAGGGACTCATCTTGGTAGAGTTCTGGTATTCGTTGTTATATTCAAACTTTGCAAGATGCAGGTAATCTTCAAACTTAGTGGGTTGTTCATGACATACATCCTAAGCATTTCCTCTAGAATCTGGTTTACCCATTCTGTCCTCCTGTTATTCTGCGGGTGGTAAGCAGTACTAAAGTTCAACTGTGTATCTAATCCAAAGAATAAGGATCTCCCAAAATTCTTGGTAAACTTTGTATCTCGATTCGATATGATTTCCTTGGGTATCCTGTGCAATCTAAATATATCCTTTAAGAAGATGTCGGCAATCTGTATTGCCTTGTAGGTCGACTTCATTGGAATGAAGTGTGCTTCTTTTGGAAACTTTTCAACTACTACAAAGATAAAATCCTTTTTCTTCTTACTCTCTAGTAGACCCTTGATAAAATACATGCTAATGACCTCCCACTTCCATTCTGGAATGGTTAACAACTGCAGCAACCCTTAAGGATGCTGGTTCTCAGCTTTGACCAATTGACATTTTGCGATAAACAACGCTATGTCAGCCTTTAACTTAGGTAAGAAAAAGTGTTTCTTTACATCGGATATCATCTTTTGATATCCCAAATTCCCCGAGTAGGGTGTTCAATAAAATTATGTGGTGATACTCGACCTGATGCCCCCTCCTTTTGGAATGTACAATCTTTCTTTGGACCACAATAGTCCCATTTCGTCTACCTTGTACTCTTTTTGTTGCTGAAATAGCCTTTCCTCTTGGACCTTCTTAAGGATTTCAACATAGAAAGGGTCAACTCTATTGGCCATTCTAATCCTCTTGTGTAAATTCAAATCGGTTTGACTTAAAGTCATCTCATATATCATAGGAGCTTGTCGGCTTAAAGCATCAACAATTTTCTTCTCCTTTCCCTTTATATTCTTTAGCTTGAAATGATACTCACTAAGGAAATCCAACCATTTGGCCTGCTTGGAATTCCGATCTAGTTGCTCAAATAAATACTTCAAAATCATATTGTCTATTTTTAGAAGAAATTTCTTTGCCATGAAGTGGTGCCTCCAGATCTTCAAGGCATGGATGATGGCTGCTAACTCAATATCATGGGTGGGGTAGTTTTGTTCGTGTTCTTTTAACTTTCATGATTCATAAGAGATTGCGCAATCATTCTGCAAGAGGACTACTTTGAGCCCTTCCTTGCTTGCATCCGTGCAAATAATGAAATCCCCATCGGTATCCACAATTCATAGTATTCGTGCAGTTGTCAAGAGTTGTTTATGCTTCTGAAAAATTTCCTTGCACTTGGTCATCCATAAGAACTTGTTCGCCTTCTTTTGCAAAGAAGTCATGGGACATGCTATCCTCTAAAATTTCTCACTGAACTTTTGGTAGTAACCAAATAATCCCAAAAATGATCTAATGTCGATGACACTAGTAGGGGTAGTCCAATCCTCTATGGATTTAATCTTCTCCGGGTCCACAACTATCCCCTTCTCAGAGATGATGTGACCCAAGTACTGTATCTGTGGTTTGTAAAAATCACATTTACTAAACTTGGCATAGAGATGGTGTTTTGTTATACCAAATATCATCACCCTCATGTTATGAGATAGGTATTCCCTTGTATTCTTCAATCCCCCAAATTTTTCCCTACAGAAATGAAGTTTCAAATTATCCCCTTGCACTTTTTCCCTGTGTTGATCTAGTAACGCTCCTCTCCCATTGAAAAAAAGTGTTACCCAAGTCAGCACCACTCCTGATACATGAGAAAAGAGAGGTGCCACCGCTCATATCCTTACTCCTAGAAGTGGTTCCCCCTTATCACTGCCTGTTTTCTTCATTGGAGGAGCGGTGCTCGAATTTTCAAGGAAAAAAAGAGAAGCTTCGAGAGGCTTCTCGGAGTTAACCTCCGTGGAACCTCATCCCTATGGTTTAAGACCAAATGGAGCCCGATATCCTCCCTTTTAGGATCTTATCTCCACCTCACCCATGAGATCCTCAAACACACCTATCTTCCCATTCCTTTAAATACTGGCTGACCCCCCATGGGAAAAAGGATTTATAATTGTGTTTCATACGCAAAATCTGTCAAAATAATTCTTGAGTATTTGGAGGCAAGGTGAAGTTAGAGGCAAAGAGCCATTGGAAGGAACTCTTAACACTAAGGAATGAAGGTTGTAGTCTCTCGAATCATTTCTAATAAAAAATTCATTTTTTTCCCCATATTTACTGTTTCATATGTTTATATTTTTTTGATTCCTTGGTCATAGGCATAGATCTAGTTGATTATATTGTATGTTATCATGTTTCTCTTGTTGTTTTCCATTATTTATAGGTTCTTCTACGGGGATAGAGATGACAACTTTTGAGAGAAGTATCATGGCTTTCCATTCAAGTGATTAACCAGATCTAGGGGAAGTTTAAAATTTGGTGTTTTTGTTTTGTTCTAGATTTGAACCATTCAGATCTAGGGAACTAGTTCTTGTCCACAGGAAGTGTGTATTTTCGGATAACAAAAGTGATCACCTTCTGAAATATTTTCATGGTCTGGCCCTAGTTCTAGAAGAGTGGTCTAAGGTTTCCCGACAACCGATGTCATCAGCCTTTGGTTATCATACTGATGATCCCCCCTTATCCAGTGACTCTGTGGTTAAGAGTCAAAAGGGTAAAGTCATAAATGCTTTCTTTCTATGTAAGGACATGCACTTTAATTACCTTTTTCCTTTCATGGATGAAGCTTCTAAGTTGTTGGAAGATATTACTGTTTATCGTCAACGGCTTCCAACAGGTTATCATAATTTTTCACTTGACATCCCATTGGTTGATAAAGTGGTCGATCTATTTCTATCCTTGATCGATCCCACTCCTCATTTGAAGAGTGAAGTTGAAGTGGTAAATCCAATTCCATCCTTGGTTGATCCTACTCTTCCTTTGGAGAGTGAAGTTAAAGTGGTTGAATCGATGGCATCTCCACCCGATCCCGCTCTTTCGTTAGAGAGTGTTGAGACTGAAGTAGTCCCTTCAACACAGTATTCATCTTGTCCCTCTCTTCTAATTGAGAGTGAAAACCAACCTGCTGAAGTTTTTATGTTTTGTTCTGATTGTTCTCCACAAGAGGAAATTTTGTCTCTTTCGACAGAACCCTCTCCAAGTACTGAGGTTATTTCCTTTGACTGGAGTAACCTAACAGAGTCGTGTCTTCATTCAAGTGTTCCTTTCTAGATAGTTGTGCGAGTTACCACTATGAGTATACTCGGCACTATTGTTGACAAAGGGGCTTATATTAGTATTCTATCCTCTACTGCTTGGAAATCCATAGGTTCTCCTCCGCTTGTTTTAGCTATCGATGAGATACTGGCTTTTAATCGATGACCTACAATACCTTTAGGGATCCTTCTTCAGTTAGCTATCACTTTGGAAGGAAAAAATGTCTGTATCGATGTTATGGTAGTCCAAGGTCCTTTAGATTTCAGTCTTCTCCTTGGGCGTGATTATGTTTATGTAATGAAAGCTGTAGTGTCCACACTCTTTTGAGTGATGTATTTTCCCCATTATGGGAATATTGTGACGTTGATCAAATTTCCTTTGTTAAACTCGATCATCGTATGACTCCTAGTCATCAGACTTCCCTGAATGTTATGCATGTTCTTGTGGATCTTTCCCCTTCTAGTTAGCTTCTTCCCATCATAGGTAAAATGGGAGGGCATGGCTCCAGCCTCTAGATATCATACTAGAGTTAAGATGCTAGCTTTTATGTAATGGGGGAAACCTACCAAACTCTAGATATCATGTTGGGTAGGAGCAGGTTCCTGAGCATAGTTCATTTTCTATTTCAATATCATTAAAAAATGAAGTAGGTTTCCTTAAGCATAGTTTACCTTTTGGTTTCAAGATTTCATAAAAATGAAACCATGTTTTAAGCATAGTTATTTTCTCTTTCAAGCTTGTTTAAAAATGAAATAGGTCATTTTGAGCATACTTTATTTTAGTTTCAAGCTCGTTAAACCCTGAAACAACCCTTTGAGCGTAGTTCTTTTTCTATGTCAAGATCGTTAAAAAATGAATCAGATACCCTGAGCATTCTTTCAACTGATCTTCAAGCTCATTAAAAACAATAAGATGGTGTTGACCTTACTTTTCATTTTTCATGCTTTGGTTAAAACATGAAAACTGGTTTGAGTATAGTTCTTTTTCTGTGCCAAGCTCATTAAAAAATGAATCAGATACCCTGAGCATTCTTTCAACTGATATTCGAGCTCATTAAAAACAATAAGATGGTGTTGAGCTTACTTTTCATTTTCCGTGCTCTAGTTAAAACTTGGAAACTGGTTTGAGCTTAGTTTATTAATTTTTCGTGCTTTGGATTCAAACATGAAAAAGGTTAATAGAGTCTTATTTAAGCTCTTTTTGGACTCTTAAAATGTGAAAAGATTGTCGAGTGAGCTTTTCTTCTTCATCCTTGTAAAAGTACTTGAAGAGTCGTCTTCCTAGTGATAGTTTACCCCTTTTTCGGACTAGGGGGCACTACTTACAAAAAAGGTACACTCCAACCAATCATGACTGGAAGAGTTCTCTTGGGTATTATTTTACACTTTTTCGGGCCCTAGAGACTAAATCATATGAAAAAGGACCCTTTCAAATTTTCTTTAGTTTGTTAAGACTCTCTAAACATGAACTACACAGAGTTTTCTTTCATTGGACTCATTAAATTAAACATTGAAAGACCCTTTTTGGGAACGAATTCCTCCTTTCTTAGGTTCATAAAACATATGATTTTGGACTCATCTGAAGGATGAGCTATATCGAGTGTTTGTTACCCTCTTTGAACTCGTAAAAATGAAATTAGAACTCATTAATCATGATGGGGAAATTAAGGGAAATGGAAATAAATTTCATTTGCAATTAGTGGCAGTTATTAGTCACCTTTGAACATGGCACTTGTCTGCATTTCATTCAGTCAATTGGGTATTCAACTTTTTTCGAGTCAATCCAGTTTCATGAGTAATGCCACTCCTTTGAGTCTCTCAAAGAATGCATTGTCCATTGTCGCATTGTGTTATGCCTTGTCAAGTCAATGCTGCCAAGTCTTCGATCATGCCGCCTTATGTTCAAAAGGGAAAATATTTTGAGAGTTTACACCTGCAGTCAAAACAAAGTTTTTGAGTCAGTTAATTTTGATTCAGTCCTATGGTTACATCATACTCAAAATTCTAGAACTTTGTTCCAATTTTTGTGTCGTCGATGTGGGATTCATTATGGCCCTCCTTCGATGAGACTATTCCTCTCGACAACAGCTCATCATCTAGGAATTAGTATTAGAAACAAAAAGATAGTACCTTGAGGTCTGTATGCCTTAATGACAGATTCTATCGCTCTCAACATAGGTTCACATCATTGACCTTTGATCGGAATATTCAATTGAGTGTTCGACATTAGATCATCTATTCACACTCACGAGATTGTAGTAGGGTACCTTGGGAATCATTGACATCAATGGCGATCTCCCTCACACTTGTTAACGGTTCTCATTATTGACCGGTAATCAAGTGTTTTCTACCATGTTCGACATTAGAACATTGTAATCACATGGATAGAATCGTACTTTGTGGAAGACGAGACGAAGACCTTGGGTAATTGTTAAGCACTCATTGCTTTCCCCAGGTTGCAATGGAGTATTTGTATGAGTCCCAGCATGGATCCACATTTGTATGTTTGTGGGTGTGCTCAAATTTGCATCTGTATGACATAGATCTATATTGTATGTCTGGTACCTATGTCCAAATTCAAGTCTTCTTCGCATGGATCTATGTTGTATTTTAGTAGCCATGAATTTTTTGTATCTCACATGGATCTGCATTGTATTGGTCAGAAGTCATGTTGTGAGTCATTTGGGAGATGTATCAAAATGTGCTGCAAAACGTTTGTGATGTTTGAGAAGTTCTAACCATTGGACCTTTTCCTCGGGACTATACCTTGTTCTTTCAAAGTATATTTCCTATCATTTCCCTCTAGCCATTATGCTTTGGGGGACATTCTGTTATACTAAAATCTCGTCACCCTCATGTTATGAGATAGGTATTCCCTTGTCTACTTCAATCCCTCAAAGTTTTCCCTAGAGAAATGAAGTTTCAAATTATCCCCTTGCAATTTTTCCTTGTGTTGAGCTGGTAACGCTCCTCTCCCATTGACAAAAAGTGTTACCCAAGTAAGCACCGCTCCTGATACATGATCAAGGAGAGGTGCCACCACTCCCGTCCTTACTGCAAGAAGAGGTTCCCTCTTATAACTATCTGTTTGCTTCATTGGAGGAGTGGTGCTCGAGTTTTCAAGGCAAAAAAGAGAAGCTTCAAGAGGCTTCTCGAAGCTGACCTCCATAGAGCCTCATCCCTATGGTTTAGGACCAACTGGAGCTCAAGATCCTCCCTTTTAGGATCTTATATTCACTTCTCCCATTAGATCCTCAACCACACCTATCCTCACATGCCTTTAAATACTGGCTCACTCCTCATGGGAAAAAGGAGAAAGAATTGTGTTTCATACCCAAACTCTGTCAAAATCATTCTTGAGTCTTTGGAGGCAAGGTGAAGTTAGAGGCAAGGAGCCATTGGAAGGAACTCTCAATACCAAGGCATGAAGGTTGTAGTCTCTCCAATATTTTCTAATGAAAATTCCTTTTCTTTCCCATATTTACTATTTCATATGTTTATATTGCTTGATTCCTTGGTCACAAGCATAGATCTAGTTGACTATATTGTATGCTATCATGTTTCCCTTGTTGTTTTCCGTGTTTTATAGGTTCTTCTGTGAGGATAGCGAGGACAAAATTTGAGAGAAGTATCATGAAATTCCATTCAAGTGATTAACCAGATCTAGGGGAAGTTTAACATTTGTTCTTTTTGTTTTGTTCTAGATCTGAACCATTCAGATCTAGGGAACCAGCTCTTGTCAGCAGGAGGTGTGTATTTCTAGTTAACATGTTCCCATAATGCCTGTAGGACAATGTGAAGATTCTCCTCATGTTTCGATGTACTCTTAGAGTAAACTAGGATGTTGTCTATAAAGACCAAAACAAAATTATCAAGGAATCTACAAAAGATATTGTTCATCAAAAACCTCCTTTCATATGAGGTACGACCACTACAAGTTTGTACTAGTTCCATTTAGGTTGACCAATGCACCCGTGAATTGATTACCACCAACTTAATAAGATGACCATCAAGAACTGATACCCACTCCCTAGGATCAATGACTTGTTTGATTCACATCTCCATCGTATCGTATTTTTTCTTTATGAAAAGTATCGGTGCTCCCCAAGGGGATACACTCAGTGCTCCACCAACTCTGGTGTGCTCATGTGGTAAGGGGATACATCATCATCATGTTTTTTTAGGAAATTCTTATTTTTGGGGTAGAGGGGTCTGTCAAAAGTATGCTGACAATGAGCTCTCCCGATTGAAATTGGATTAAAAGCACAGGGAGATATGTCAAAAATACAAACAAAAAAGTAAATTTTTTTATGATACCAATCCCCAAATTTATATTAAAAAAGTGTTTAAGATCTATATGGTATTTAAAATTTTAAGCAATTCATTGGCTAACACATGATGACATGGAATTTTAATGAGGGTTAAAAGGCCCATTTTGAGTTGAAATTTCCTCTAATGCATAATAGTCTTCCAAATTCAGTTAAGAGAGTTGTTCTAGTAGGAAGATCAAATACGAGGAAATGCTCAATTGATTGAAGAAGGGAAAGAACAAGAATGAAGAACATTCCCTCCAAGAATAGAAGGACATATCACGGCTCAATAGTTTAGTTGTGATGTGAAAGGTTACTTTGCAAAAGAATGTCCCAAGAAGGAAGAACGAAAGCATGATATGTTCTAGAAGTACCAGTCAATCATACAAAATGATGTTTGGATATGAGATCAAGACATGAAGGGAAGTTTTATGAATTCTTCCAAGAAGATATACAAGATCAAGTATGTTGTCGATCAAATTATCAAAAGATACAAAGTAAGTATCATGGTTTCTATCAACAGAGAGAGTCGATTATCGAAAGATGCCGATCTAGGAACTAGACATGCCTCTTTAGTAGTGGATATTACACTAGACAATTGGTGTAATCAAAGTAGAATAACAAATCAAACAACCTATATGGTTTAAGACTCTCTATAGAGAGCCACCTATGCACAGAAGTATTTTTACAAGCTCAATAGGCACCCATAGGATAGCACATGCAGTCATATGAGAATCTTTAGGATCAACTAGAGTGTTGGAGATCCAAACCTTTACTACAAGGTTGAACATAGAATCCTATAAAGGACAACACAAAAATTGCAACAAAGTTCGAGATGAAGGATCCTGATATTTAGCATCCTTGATAAGTGACATAGATGTATACAAAGAAGACTAACAACAGAGGAGTCTACCTGTCACCCTAGTGTCCTAATACAGATGCAAAGGGAGGATGGTGCTCCAGCTAAGAGGGAGTGACTATGGTAGATCTCAAAGTTTGAGAATCTTGACGTGATTCTTTAGTTTATAAGCATGATGAAATCCAGAAGATATTTTACTTATCCAAGTAAAAGATGTCGAGAAAATGGTGTGGTACCTAAAGGGCACTACAAAGGTATGATGAATTTGATTGAGTTGGTATTACTATGTACTCCAACATATTGTAGAAAGCATAATGTTTGTCTCAATGCAACTGAGGATGAATATATTACAGTTAAGAAGAAAGTAAGTAAATATTCCTCAAGTAATGAGCAATATAATCCAGAAGAATTATACCGATGAAGATGAAGATTATACTCTTATCCATTCCATCATTGGATAAGAAGGGGCACACTGGTAGGACACATAGACACAGTTCTATGTGATCTGTGGTGTAAGAAGACTTGTTTAGTATTTTTGATCATGAGAAAGATAGGGACAAGTCCTCAGAATCAGACGATGAAGTTGAACACATTTGGCAAAGACTCCAGTAGTTCAACAAGACAAAGATCAAGATGGAGTGTACCAAAGAAACAAACATAAGTATTTGAATTGTCATTTCCTAACTAGTTGTTCATGTGTACATAGATATGTTTCTAGATTCAGGAAATGTACTATGCATATTAGAATATTTGTATTATACTACTAATATGCAGGTGATGGGTAAGTGGCTTATGTTGTTGCACAACATTCGATTTCTACTTATGAAATAATGTCTTGGAAAGATGGAATACATATAGAAATCTACTGTATATAGATGTTTGTTGCATTAACATAAATAGTTGCATGACTATATGACATATATCTTTATGTATGTCACATGTTATGAAATGTTTCTAATCATACAATTGTATTTGATTTGTAGGAAGGATTGTATGAAATCACCCACAAAAGAAGAATGAGGCAAGTTGTGAATGTACGATACCATATCAGATGTACAAGAGAAGAATGATGCAATTATAGATGCACAAAAGAAGAATGATGCAAGTTGTGAATGTACGATACCATTGTGGATGTACAAGAGAAGAACGATGCTGTTGCAAATGTACACAAAGAGAATGTTTAAAGAACAAGTTGCAGAAAGGAGTTGTAAAGCTCAAATATGTTCCTACAAAGGAACAAGTGGTAGATGTGTTGACTAAGCCTCTGGTTCGTGTAAAGTTTGAATACTTTCGAGACATGCTTGGTGTAATTTGAAAGGACGTCTCTCAAAAGAGGGAGTGATGGTAGATGGAAGATGGATGCACTAGTGAGTAGCTCAGTCTAGAGTAGGGTAAGTCTGGCTGGGATAGTTTGGCCCGAAAGGGTTAGTTAGACAAGGCATTTTGATCTTAGGGGGATTAGTATGTATGGTTAGATCAGTTTAACCCAAGTGGTTTTGTAAGCCAGGAAAAGGCTTATTGGTCCCCAGGAAGATCCATCTATCCGACTAGGCTTGTTGGATCAAAAGGGTTGGTAAGTTAGACAAAATTCCCAGGTGGATCTACTAGAGAACTCACTGTGATGCTCCTATGAGACACTTAGAGGGCAGGATGGTTGTTACACTATTTCTATACTATTGAGATGTGTAGTTCAGTATTATTATACTGATGACTGTTTAGCTCAGTATTTTTATACTGATGGTTGTTTAGCTCAGTATTTTTATACTAATGTTTGTTTAGCTCAGTATTATTATACTGATGGCTATTGAGATGATTGATTCAGCATTGATATGTTGATTGTTGAGATGTGTAGTTCAGTATTATTATACTGATGACTATTTAGCTCAATATTGTTATACTGATGGATGTTGAGATGATTGGTTCAACATTGATATGCTGAGATGTGTAGTTCAATATTATTATACTGATGGTTGCTGAGATGATTGGTTCAACATTGATATGCTGATTGTTGAGATGGTTGATTTAGTATTGTTATACTGATGACTGATTGAGATGTATGCTTCAGTATTTTTTATACTGATGATAGTTTTAGTATTGTTATACTGATGATTGATGAGATGTATGCTTTAGTATTGTTATACTAATAGTTGAGATGATAGTTTCAGTGTTGTTACACTGATGACTAATGATTATTGAGATGTTTGATTGAGATAGTTTCAGTATCGCTACACTGATGATTGATGATTTTTTAGATGATTGTTTCAGTGTTATCACACCAATGATGGTTGATTGTTGAGATGTTTGATTGAGATAGTTTCAATGTTGCTACACTAAGGATTGGTGATTGTTGACATGTTTTCATTGTTATGACATTGATGTTTGTTGATATAGTTTCAATATTCCTATAACGATGTAGAAAGTTTAGTGTTCTCGATTGTTGATTGAATGATAGTTTCAGTATTCTTATACTGATGTAATAGGTTCAGTATTCTCATACTCATGATTGTTGATTGATGAGATGATTGATAGTTTCAGTATTCCTCTACTGATGTAGCAAGCTCGATGTTTTTATATTGATGTTGATATGGTAGATTCAATATTTCTATACTGATGACGATGAGGTAGTTCCAGTATTTCTATGCTGATGTTGATAAGATAATTTCAGTATTTCTATACTAATATTGATGATGATGTTTCTTCAACATTTGTATGTTGATGCTGATGATGTGGTTATGGTCCCAACACCTTGTGTTGATGATGCAATTGTGGTCCCAACACCTTGTGTTAATGATGATGATATGATTATGGTCCTAGCACCCTGTGTTGATAATGATGTGGTTGAAGTCACATTAGAGGAAATTTCAACTCAAAATGGGCCTCCTAAAATGAATTAATAAAATAATAGTTAAAATAATAAAATAATATTTATTAATTTTGGAGGAAGAAAAGAAAAAAACTACTTTTTTGTTTGTATTTTCGACATATCTCCCTGTGTTTTCACTCAAATTTCGATTGAGAGAGCTCATTGGATGCAAAATTAAATTCTTCATCCAACGAGTACCCACTCGGCATACTTTTTATGGACCTCGCTACCCAAAAAACAAGAAATACCTGAAAAAATGTGATGATGATGTCATCATCACATTTTTTCAGGTATTTCTTGTTTTTTGGGTAGCGAGGTCCATCAAAAGTATGCCGAGTGGGTACTCGTTGGATGCGGAATTTAATTCCACATCCAACGAGCTTTCTCGATCAAAATTTGAGTAAAAACACGGGGAGATATGTCAAAAATACAAACAAAAAAACTAGTTTTTTTTATGATACCTATCCCCAAATTTATATTAAAAAAATGTTTAAGACCTATATGGTATTTCAAATTTAAAGCAATTTCATTGGCTAACACATGATGACATGGAATTTGAATCAAAGTTAAAACGCCCATTTTGAGTTGAAATTTCCTCTAATGAAACACTGTGTGATGATGATGATGAGGTTGTTTCAACATTTTTTATGTTTATGGTGATGATGTTGTCCCAACATCTCTATGCTAGTAATGTAGATGATGATCTAGCACTACAGATGGTTTGGTTTTTAGCACTAATATGTTGTTGATTGTTTCAGTATTCATATATTGTTGATGTAGATGATGATGTTGCGGTATTTCTATACTGAAGATACAGATGATGATGTTTCAGTATTCCCATACTGAAGATACAGATGATGATTTTTCAATATTCCCATAATGAAGACACACATGATAATACTTATGATGCATATGATCATGCTTTCAGTATTCACATACTGGAGATATAGATGATGATAGTTTGGTATTTGCATACCGAATATGTAGACGATGATGGTTTAGATGATGATAATTCAGTATTCACATACTGAAGATGCAGATGATGATGGTTCAGATGATGATGATTCAGTGATTACACACTAATGTTGACAAGTAGATGATTCAGAATATGTTGTTTTTATAGATGATGATTCATTATTTACAGACTGATGTTGGAAAGTAGATGATTCAGAAGAAGATTTAGTATTCACACACTGATGTGGTAGAAAATGATTCAGTATTCACATACTAATGTTATAGAATAAGGTTTAGTATTCAGAAGATGATTCGGTATTCATATACTGACATGACACAAGATGATTCAATATTTACATATTGATTCTATAGAAGATGATTCAGATGATTCAATATCCACATACTGATACTATAGAAGATGACCTAGAAGATGATTCAGCATGTACAGAAAATGATTCAGTGTTTACACACTAAGATTGCAGAATATGATCCAGCTGAGATTGATGATGAAGATGTTCCAAAAATTCCTATGACATATAGAGTCTCACAAGTCAGTTGTACAGTTGTAATAGTAGCGGTTCCTACTATAGTTGAATACCTTCCTAGTTAAGAGGGAGTGTTAAAATAATGTAACTTCAGAAGATATTCTAGTTGTATTGTATTCCTTCTATTGGATATGAGTTTGGTCTTGTTAGAGTCATTGAAGGATGCAATGTAAACCTCCTATTGTAAGTCAGGTCATTAGTACCCAACTGTCAATATAATAAATACTATTTTAATGTCCAGTTGGACAAGTCGGCCTTGACATCTAGTGAAGTTGGCCCCACCAAGTTAGAGGTCAAGTCAACATAAGAATATAAATAGGGAAGCGCTCCCCTTCATTTGGGCTCACTCACTCAAGCAGTTTTGCAAGAGAGAAAAGAACTAGTGCGCTAAAAAGGAGTAAGAAGTAGTTGTCTGGGTTTTACACTATCTTGATCGAATTCTATACTGAGGAAGTTTTGCGGGGTTTTCTCCCTTGTGATTTCCCCGAGGAAAATCTTTGTGTTCTCTTATATTCTCTTGGGTTGATGCATTTGTCTTTCTTTTAGTGATGCTTTTCTTATGGTTATGATGTTATTATGCTAAATGTTTTTAGATTTGGTAAAACCATTAAAAATCTAACACAAATATTTAAGTGAAACAAGTCATGCCAAGCCCACAATGATGGCTATGCTCATTCTCAAAACATGTTAGGATTTTGACTTATCTATATCATAGGCTTATATGTTTTTATACAAGATCACAATGACTTATTTGTGTGCATGATCTACACTAGTTATTTATTGTAAATTTATACTTATAGTGATTACTGATTTGAATAAGGTTATGGAAAGACCATGATCCAAGCTTTGTTCACTTTACTTGATTTATAAGTATATGCAGCTATTTTTATTGAAACTTATGATATTTGTGTAATTTGCACTCGTTTAAACATGTGGTTTTAATAATTGTGAAGGAATCCTTTTACTTTAGTTTTGGGCATGGTTGATATTGAATGGAATGCTTGGTTAGTATTGTTTATTTGGATAGTGTTTATTTGCACCACTAGATTGTGGATGCATAGTGTGTGTATTTCATGTATTTGATATAAAAAGATATGATGTTTACATATTAATCATGTGGTTATTACTATTGTCACCAATTGATATTTCTCTATGTAAACAATAGATAGACTGTAAACCCCCCCTTTCGTATAATTATAAAATAAATAAAAATATGGAGATAGTAACTTAAGCTGGGGCTAGTTATGTGCTATGACACTCAAAAATTGATAGCATATGTTAGGGACTTTCTTATGCACATTGTATCTACTTAACTCATAAAATATGACATCTGAACAAAATTATTCCGTCCAGGTCTTTAAGAGCCATATACTTGAAACATTAACCAAACAGATTGATAAGATAAACTCAGTCGTAAATACATTCATAATGAAAAACTTATCTAGGTTTGAACAATGATCTGGGATTAGTAAATAAAAAAATATATTTAAGTGAACTATCAATAAGATGTAACATACAAAATTATACAATAGATTAGAAAACAAATTTGAATAAAGGTGAGTTCCTAAAATTGGTAGACCTTTTAGATGCAACTAGATTTTAGAAAACTAATCATGTTTATGCAATAATTTTTTCTTTTCTCAACTATTTTGTAAAAACAATTGTCGCACTACTAGACAGTGACCTCTACATGCTATAAAAAATTCATTCCATCAACATTTAATTAAGACCTTGAAAAGATGAACTAACACTTGGAGTACTAATTTTGAGGTTTGTGTACTTAGATAATTTTTAAAAATATATAAAAGTACTAATTTTATTTTATAAAAATAGTGTTGTACTAGTACTATTTGTTATCTACATATTTTCCAATTTTCATATATTGATTTGATCATTTAGGCATTCAAAGACTACACTAACATGGACATATACCTTATTATTTACAGAAGAAAAACAAATTTCAATGTTAGAAAAAATAAAAATTGATTTTGTTGTGAACATTATCAATAAATAAAATTATATATTTAAAAAGGTTATTCAATTTCCTACATTTCATATTTTTTAACAAAAGCAATATTCATTTTTTGGGTATGCCAAAATACCCATGCACGATTAAGGATACATGTCTATTTTTCAACTCTATTGCATCTAATGTGCTAAAAGAGACCATCATTAGCTTGCACCCACACTAAACACATTAGAAACATATTTGAACCTATTATGCATGTAAAAGAAAATGGAATTGGATGTTCAATCATGTTCCACCCAACCATATACTACCAAAAAACAAATCTAATTTCTTATCAATCACTCACCCTTCTCTCATTGAAATAGAACTCATTCACCCAAAAAGAACTCTATTCTCCACTCTAGGAACCCAACTCATCTCTCACAACAAATCTCTCAACTTGTAACAAATGTGTAACACCTTAAAGTGCACACAAAACAAGTTCCCATGCATGCTAGGGAGTCTCCTACCTTCACACATATGCATATAAATAAGATTTTCCTAGGTCTTACACAAGGTTGAACTTTCCCTCTCTTGAAATTGGTTGGCCTTGAATTCCACCCAATATATTAGGAGGGCGGTCCATCAAAGTTCAACATTATGACATTTGTCTTTTTCCTCTCTTAAGCAACGAGCCTAAATTCTCCTCATATGGGGTCATGTATTAGTAAATTCCAACAAGGTTTTTCCAAATTGTACATATATTTAATATGAGTTTTTTTTACTGTCTTTTGCAACACCCTTCATAAGAGGCCAAATGGGAAGATGTTAACTTGTTGAAATTACAAAATTAGAATAATGTGTTTTTCTCACTTAGTCACAAACTTGAATTTTTCAACCTTATTGAAAAATAATTATTAAATCTTAAACATGGGGGACATTCTATACTCCCCCCGTTAAAGCTTAAGATCATATTTGGTGTTCGAAACTAGATATGATCACAAAGATACAAACAAAGATGAATATGCGTTCCTGAAGGTGTCCTCTATGTCCCATGTTGCATATTCAAGGCTACAGTATTCCCACTACACTTTTATTTGAGTGATAGCTTGATTCAGGAGAAATATCTCTCTCCTATCGAGAAGGAAAGTTGGTTCGTCTTGGAACTCTCCCTTCATTTCTACCTATACCATATTCCAATCAATAATGTAAGAAAAATCATGAGTATATTTATTTAAAAAAGACACATGAAAAACATCATCATAATTTTAAGTCGAGTGGGAATGCAAGTAGATAGGCCACCATCCCAATACTTGCATCTATGTAATGTCCCTAAATTCCGCAATTTTTTTTGTGGGGTCAATAAAATTACTAAGATCAAAGGGACATCTAACTTATCTTCAGCATTGTAAAAAATTAATAGGAATAATACTTGTGTTCATGATTTGGTTTTCTCTTGTAGGTTAATACTTGGTATTCTAATTATGATTATGTTTATTGCTGTTCATTTGTATACTGAGGTTCTTGTATATTTTTGTATTTTATTTAATTTAATGATGTTTCTGATACTGCTTGTTTATATTGGATGCTTATTATGCAACCTAGTCTTATTTACTAAAAATTACATGTCTAACTTACCTATGATTCTAAAGGGGAAGAGTGGATGGATTTACCTAACAAATCAATCAGAAATGTAAGGAACACTCCTACGACTTGGGATTACTTAGTTCTTATGAACTAATGCATGATGCATCCATGGTTTTGCAGGTTTTATGTCACTGAGCCTATGCTGCGAATGTGTGCTAAAGAAGGGACAAGACCTAGCACACAAAAGGTTCTAAACCATAAACACTAAAGTTAAAGTGCTTGGTTTTAAAACCTAACCAATAATCAAAGGGGAAAGAGACTAGGGAAACAATAAAAATCTAAAACTTAGTGGGAGTTTGATTGTTTCATTTATTAGGGCCATGTGATGGCATCGTGGTTGTGCCCGTCACACTCGCGCAGTCTTAAAACCATTTTTAGGGTTTCAAAACCCTCGTTTGCATGTTTAGAACAAGTGGGGGAGAGAGCTCCCTAGTTGGGGTTTCACTGGCAGAGTGTGGAATTAGAGGGTTGTCTAAAATATTGCCAAGGTATGCGTTGTTCCTCCTGCAGCTTACAATATTTACATGTATATTTTTTTTCTTCTGAGACAACTCTAACATTTGAATGGTTTTTGTGGAAAGTTCAGTGTCGGAGAAGCTTGTGACTGTGGGAAAGGATAGACCATCAAGCCACCATTTGGTAATACCATGTGAAAGGGCCCTTAGCTTCTGATTGGTCGTTATGTAGTTTGAAAGGTTATGGGGATTCTCTGTTTGTTATTTTTAATGGCTTCCCATTCAAAGATTCCAGGGTTTGCGAATGAGGCAAAGATCATACTATTCGTGGGGTTTGGGTTTTTCATGTGATTATGGCTTGTTCATGCGTTTGTAATGTGATAACGACTCTGGGTGAAATGCTACCTAAAATACATCATTAAATCTAGAATTTCAATAGTTGTATCGTTACTCTGTTTATGCACTCTATATTTTATTTAAGAAATTAAATCATCATCTTGTTAAATCCTGAGCAAGATTTTAATGGTGAGAATGGCATTCTGTTTTGATGGAGGCATTAAACGTTTAGTTGTGCCATTGCCAACAATGGAATGATGGTAATTGTTTTACTGTTTCTTCTAGTTGGGTGAAAGAGGATATAATTGTGGGTTTGACATCTCTGCCTTTTCTATTTGAGTGATGAAATTCAATCTGTATAATTCTATAGTTAGCACTATCGAGGATAATGTTTTGGGTCTACGCTCACTCAGTAGGTTTTATGTAATGTTAATGTGATTTGGTTTTACAAATGTAGAATCCTGAGTGTTAATTTATATTTGTTGTTTTCAAAATTTTTGTTTCGTTTCTGTATATAAGCAAAGGGAAAAACCCTAGATCTGTTCTTTATTTAATTCTTAATGTATCTTAATACAATTATAATGCCAACACTAGAAGCGAGCCCTTCCTTCTACAGGGTGGCTAAAGAATATGACCCTATGGGTTTCGATGTTGGGTTGAAGGGTGTCGTTATACCATGACTGAGTTTAATTTAATGGTTTATGTTACAGTCTAAAAATATTTAGATTTTTATATAGGTTTGTAACCCACGCCTATGAAATTCAATGGTTTAGTGGTTTATCGTTATTTTATGTATGGATCACACACACTCCATCCAACACTTAAGTGATTCGATGGTTGGCTGGTATTGTGGGGCGTTGGTTCAATTATTTGGATGATCGTACATTTGTGTTTAAGTAATTTATTTTTTTATGCATGACTTCAGCCAATGTTATGCATTTTGTATCAAGTTAAAATAGTAGGTAGCATTGATTTAAGTGGACTCGGACTTCAAGGGATTCAATCCCTAGTTCACGACTCTTTTTTATAGTTGGCCTATCAATTCATTATTTAATTTGATAGTTTATTTATTTGGTTATGTTGGTGAATATCTGTGTCTCTTTTAAATGTTTAATCGTGACTCCCAGCTAGTGTTGTGCGTAGTGTTTTAAGAAACATTTTAGAATTCTAGATACGCAGGTAGCAATGATTTGGAAACCCCAATGGGTTTGGTTATGTCTATGGTTATTTACTTGTGTTCTATCGTTTGACATGCAGATGTTTAATTTTAAAGGTTAGTTTATAAATTGTCTGTCTTCATAGCTCTTCATGGATGCTCTGTAACAAAATGTTAAGGATTTTATTTCTAGGTTTAAACCCTGTGTGTTGATTTGTTTAAGTTTTGTATTTATAAAATTAGGTTTTAAATATAATAAATCCAAGACTATATTTTCTTGTCTTGAACGAATACTTCCTTGGGAAAAATAACTGTCCTATCTTGATAAAATACTTAAATAGTTATTTGATATTGTTGTTATGTTTTAGGGTTCTATGGGTGGATAGTATGTTGTTTACTATGTTTTGGAAAATGGTTGATCATATTCTTTATGAGGTCTAAATGTTAAAATCTAGTCTAAACCCTACCATTATAGAATCTTTGAAACTAATTTAACACAATCCTTATAAGAAGTTTAACTTAGATTCTGTCTTAAACTAATAAACCATAAAAAAATCATTTATTCATAATGATGGGTGGTGATGTACAACTTCCAATAAATAACTTAATGGTTGTAATCTCAACTTGTAACATAATTAAAACGAGAGATAAAAGCTGGATTATAAGAAATCTCTTACCTGTAGTTACGTAGCTTGAAATGGCTTTATCACCCTGCACACTTCAACACACAAAATTAATAAAACACACATTATTTTTTACCTTAGGAATGATAATCGGATGACCTTAGAACTGCCACCTTCCTCCCAACCATGACCAGGAACCGTTCCTGGTTCTAAATCGGATACCCCAGAGCTGGCTCCAACATGCAAGAGATCTAGAACTCCTAAGGATGAGACTGTTGGTGTTTGGAAGTTAGGATCTGTATTATTTAAGTGTTGGTTTGGAAATTCTCTCCAATCCCATCCAGGAATAATACTCAGATCCCCGAAGCCTTCTCTTTCATTTTTATTTATAGATAATATTTGGAAAAATGGCAATTGGTTTAACTTCAGTTGAATCAATATTTTACTATTTTCTTGAAAATAATCTTTAGTTTGATTTTTATGTAATATATATTAATTTTTGTTAACTAGGAACTTTTACTAGTTCCTACTTGAGTTTTAGAATAGAATTTTAATTTACTAATAATTAGAATATAATATAATATATACATAGAATTTTACTTATTACTTTTGTTATATTTATTTATTTTCACATATATATATTTAGTATTCGCATAAGTGGATGTATACTTTACTTAAATATCTTACCTATATTTATTAAAAATAACTTGGTATATATATATATATACTTATTCAGTTTAATCATCTATTATTATCCATGCATTCAAATAACATAATTTGTCTATTTGATGCTTATTTAGTTTAATTTAATTCTTTTCTCAAGAATCAGGTAGGGTTTGGTGAGTCAAGTAGGATAGGTAGCTCTAGACTTCCTTGCATGTTGGATTACCTCGTATTTGTGGCATTATTTTGCAATCCTTGATGAGAAGTATATGGAAATTTCAATTAATCAACCTAAAAAAGTATGATGAAGGTTGGTGCTATTCATAGTCTTTCCAACTCAGCACACTTAATACAATAAACCCTAGTGCTATTCATAGCTTATGATCAACACTATCAAACAAGAGTTACACTAGTGCAATTCCAGAGCCTTTCACTCAACACTAATACTAGGATGCATTTGTACAATACACCTAGGGATACAATGGCCAAAGATCCAATTCTCTAGAGAGTATGCTCAACATCATGCTTGAGTTCTCCAGGGCTTATCCCCAACACTTCCATTCTTTACTTGTTGGGGTTACCTATGTGCTCCAGAGCTTACGCTCAACACATAGTCTCAATACCCATGTGCTCTAGAGCTTACGCTCAACACATAATATTATAACCCATGCGCTCCATAGCTTATGCTCAACAAAAAATCTCATTACCAATGTGCTCCAGGGCTTATTCCCAACACATCATAGAAACCACCTATGAAATCAATCTTTTGCACAATACATCACAAAATTGATCTTCTCAGTATATTAGGGCTTGTGCTTGATCACATAATAATAATTCAAGTACATGAGGGCCTATGCCTAGTACAACAAGAATATTCCTTGTCCAACAGGGCCTATGACCAACATACATAATCATATAACAAGACAATAAAACATGTACATTGGGGATCACGCCTACTAAGTATATCTATCTAATCAACATAGCTCATGTGCAGTGGGGCATACACCTAATATATAGAAATAAACATAACATCAAATTAAATAATGTCCAGTGGGGCTCATGCCCAAAATAGTCAAGGTCAAAATTCAAGATATTACATCCCTCCACACCTAGAAAAACCTCATCCCGGTGTTCTAGGGACTAGAAATGAAATCATGAAACAAGGTGGGGTAAGCCTATTTCATGTCAGCTTCATTCTCCCATGTGACCTCACCAGACCAAAATTGCTTCCATTACACTTTTAGCTGGACAATAGTTCACTTCACGAGCTGTACTTCCCTTTTGTCAGAAATGTGAAGGGGCTCTGGCATAAACTCCCCTTTAGGTTCCACCTGTAGCAAGGAACAATCAATCACATGTTTAGTATCATAGACATATTTCTTCAATAAATATACGTGAAAACAATTATGAACCCTTACGTGAGAAAGTGAAGCTAATTCATATGCCAATGGCCCCTTCTTGGCTAGTATCTCAAAGGGTCCACAAAAGCTTGGTACCAACTTTCCTCACCTTCCCATGCTCAATGAGCTTCTTTTTTCTTTTAATTGTAAATAAACATGTTTTCCAGCTTGGAAATATTTATCCTTTCTCTTCTTATCCGCATAAATCTTCTAGCAGTGTTGTGCTTCCTTTAGATTTTGTTTGACTTTGGTGACTAACTGTTCTAGGTATTTTAGTAAATATGGTGCTAACATGAGCCTATCCATCGGGCTATCCCAAGTCACCGATGTTCTACACTTTCTGCCATAGAGTACCTCAAATGGACTTATTTTGGCAAAGGTATGGTACCTGTTGTTATATGAAAACTCTACGAGGTGTAGATAATATTCCCGCTTTGTGGGATTGTTCATCACATACATTCTAAGCATATCCTCCAAAATCTGATTTACTTGTTCTCTCTGTCCGTCTGTTTGCGGGTGGTAGGTGGTACTAAAATTTAACTGTGTCTCTAAGATGGAGAATAAAGATATCCATAAGTTACTGATAAACTTTGTATCTCGATTCGAGATGACTACCTTGCATATCCCATGAAATTGAAATATCTCTTTTAGGAATATGTCAACAATTTGAACTATTTTATATGTTGACTTAACTAGAATAAAGTGTGTCGCTTTGGACAAATTATAGACCACTAAAAAAGTGGAATCATTCTTCTTCTTGCTATTTGGTAAACTAGTAATGAAATCCATACTGATAACCTCCCATTTCCATTCCGAATGGCTAGTGGTTGTAGAAACCTTGAAGGATGTTAGTGCTCTACATTGACTAGTTGACACTCTCGGAATTTTGTGATGAATAGTGCTATGTCGGACTTTAAGTTAGGCCAGAGAAAGTGTTTCTTTACTTCGGATATCATATTTTGATATCTCAAGTGCCTCGAGTAGGGATTTCGATGGAACTCTGTTAGAATGTTGGACCTGATGTCTCCTCCCTTCGAGACATATAATCTCTCTTTGGACCACAATAGTCTTGTCTCGTCTACCTTATATTCCTTCTGTTGTTGGAATAAACTATCTTCCTAAATATTTTTAAGGACCTCAACATAGAAACGATCAACTCTTCTTTTCATTATAATCCTATCATGGAAGTCCGAATCGGTTTGGATCAAAGTTACCTCATATAACATATGAGCTCGTCGACTTAAAGAATCGACGATTTTTTTTTCCTTTCCCTTTATGTTCTTTAATTAGAAGTGGTACTTTCTAAGGAAGGTCGACCATGTGGCATTCCTGGCATTTACATCTGGCTGGTTGAATAAATACTTTAGACTCATGTTATTTGTCTTTAGGAGAAACTTCTTCCCCATGAGGTAGTGCCTCCACATCTTTAAGGCGTGGATAATGGCCGCTAGCTAAAGATCGTTTGTGGGATAGTTTTGTTTGTGTTCTTCGAATTTCCATGAATTGTAACATATTGTGTAATCATTTTTCATGAGGAATCCATGAAGTCCTTCCTTTCTCACATCTGTGCCAACAACAAAATCCCCATCGAAATCTGCAATTCATAGTACAGGTGCAGTAGTCAAGAGTTGTTTATTCCTTTGGAAGATTTATTCGCACTTGGTAGTCCATAGGAATTTTTTTTCCTTCTTCTGTAATGCAGTCATGGGAGAATAAATCCTTGAAAAGTTCTCATTGAACTTCTGATAATAACCTGCTAGTCCAAAAGATGACCTAATGTTCGTGACACAAGTAGGGGTCGGCCATTCCTCGATGACTTTAATATTTTTTGGGTTGACGATATCCGTTTCTTGGAAATCATGTGGCCTAGGTATTGTATCTGTGGTTTGTAAAAAGCACACTTGCTAAACTTAGCATAAAGTTGGCATTCCCATTGTTATCGCCATGTTTGTGCTAAATGCTTGGAAAGGGGTCAGAGTGGAGTAAATGTAGGGTGAGGTCTAAAAATCCATATCTTATGGCATAGAGGTGCATAGAAAGGGTTTGAATATTGTTCAGAAGAATTATTACTAAGTCTAAAATGAAAGAATTGTAGAAAAATCCTTAAACGCGGCCTTGGAAATAATCCTTATATGAAAAATTTGCTTCAGTGGTAACTTTCGGTAAGAATAGATGGAGTGAATATACCATAGAGGAGATCGAGGTCCATAGAACAGTCCAAAAGGGTAATCATGCACAAGAAAATAAAATTTAGAAATCAACGGAATTGGGTTGAGCTATCAGTTTTCAACGGTAGAGATATGAGCTGCAAAGGATAAAACACTGTAACAGAATCTCGTAGGAGAAAGGTACGAGGAAGATAACGGATCAGAAAAAATAAGATGAACTTCGTGTTTTATCTCGGATTGATGGCTAGGGATGAACCCACAAAGAAATCAACATCCCAGAAAAAGGCCGAAGCAAAAGGGAGGAAGTCTAGATGTGAAAATTGCCAAACCCGCACCTTGCAATCCACAATTTTGCATAAAGAAGTTTGTGGAAAGGAGTTTGAGGAAGGAAAAAAGGTAGAAGGAAATTCACAAGAGAGAAAAGGTGGAAGTTGAACTTCATGAAAATTTGGATCCGTGATCCAAAACCCACAATTTTGCAGAAGGAAAAAGGAGGAAATTAGTTTGCAAAAAGGAGTTTGCGGAAGGAAAAAGGAAGAAGGAAATTTGCGGGAGAGAAAAGGTGGATGTTGAACTTCGAGAAAAATAGTATCCACAATCTAAAACCCACAATTTTGCGGAAGGAAAAATGCAAAAGGAAAAAGGAGGAAGTTGAACTGCAGAGGTTTGAAGGTGAAAGTTGCAAAACCCACAATCCACAACCAATAAAATGGTGGAAAGGACTTATGGAGCGAATCCTATGGAACCCAATCCAGTTGTGTAGTTATAGTTGATACCATCATATAGCTTAGTATTATCATCAGTAGTGTTTATCACTTAATAATTTTCTTGTCCATGATGTGTTCCTACAAATTTATGGAAGTTTCACTTATGCTGAGTCAATAGAAGCTCGTTCCAAGAGGCTTTGAACAATAATTTTCATCAAGCGAGTCTGAGACCCTATATGTCAAGTTTTTCCATTTTGGTCACTCATGCACACCCCAGTGTGATTTCTCCATTTTTTTTATGATCAGGATGAGTATGCCACCTCAAAATTTGTTATGATTTTATATGATCGGGTTTGATTCCCATGAGGTAACTAATTTTTGCGCTATGTTTCGAGATCTGTCTCGGGAGCAAATTGTACTATAAATATAACCTCAATAGAGGATAAAGGGGTTCGACATTCATTTTTTACTTTGTGCTTGGTTTTGTATCTATGAACTTTTCTTGGAAGTAATTAATGCAAAAGTATGTTTTGAGTGTCTGAGATTCATCACAGTGTTCAATATTCAGTCCATGTTTTCTTGTATGCCCCATTTCCATGTATGTGTGAAGTTCTGCTAATACGTTTCTAGTTGTATGTAAGGGATTCATTCTCTCTTAAGAGCTCCTTTAATCATAAAACATATTTGTATGTGTTTATGATGAATATCATGGAATTCAACCTCTGATAGGTGCTTTGTTTCATTTATTAGCCTTTATTATCACTTTTGCTAAAGATGTTTCAGGAGATTCATCCACAGATAAGTGCCTCTTGTTTCACTGGGATTCTTCTCATTTCCCCTGCCATCTCTTATTAAAATTATTTGACTGAATGCCAATGCTCATGTCACCTCATATTGCAAAGGATAATCACCTATCATTATGATTGTAATCCCTTGAATGTTTCAGGAGTCGACTCCATTTTCCAATGGTGTTTTCTGTTTGTCTGGCTTACACCCTTTGAATTAAAAACTATTTGTTCCCATCAGAAATATAGCCTTTTGAATGTTTGTTGCGAGACATAGGTGTATGTGAATGGTCCTTGTTCCCCTTAGAGAGCCCTATCTGCTTGTATAGGATAGAATGGAGCCTAAAGACTAGTTTGAAGTGGTTACCCAAGTTATTTGATACTGACAACTATTGGAAAATTACCGGGTGATAACATCTTGGCGCTATTGCAGGGGAAGTAATTGCTATTATCTCCTCTGAAGAACGACATTGTCCTAGTTATACAACCTGGTTGAGTAGTCAGTAATAGACACATATTGGTCATATATACTCTAGAGACTGCACTCAAATCCTTTGGAAGGTGAATCCACTAGGAATACTGGCAGCCAAAAGGACCAATACAAGGAGCAATCTCAATGTTGAACCTTTTCAATAAATTTTTGATCTAGAGAGACTGATTCAAAAGGACAAGACACTTCAAAGGTCAGTTATACCTCAGTTAGACATAACTCTTTCTTTACCTACTAAGGGTGCTTCTTCTATTAATGGTATATTTGAGCATTGTGATGTAGAATTTGAGCTAGTTTTCCCTAGGGCTAAGTTTGAATCCAACCTCTCTGAAGCAGTTTTGGACTCCTCTACATTCGAGTTCTCCTGTACTTCCTGGTCACCTGAGATATCAAAGTCTCTAGGTAGGGATATTCAACCCTTGTTGGACCAAGAGCGCCCCCTATATTCCTCTAAATTAGCCTCATTAAAATCCACTTCCATAGAGTAGTCTTTTTCCATACTCTTATTTCACACCACTAAAAATCTTAAGAAACCTTCATCATCCAGTTTCACAACCCCCCATATCTCTCTAGTTCCTTACAAAATATTGATTGTGTCTACCACAACAGCTTCAATTCCTGTTGGAAACCCTGCTATAACCCAAGGAATGGCTAACAGCTTTTCCCCTATATTTCTCCCCACTTCTCTTCATGAACTCCCCTAGGGATGCTCCGAAAGAATGAAACAATTTAATGGGGAGAGGGGGTATTCAGTTGAGGAGCACTTGGGATGGTTTTCATACTGGGTAGATTTAGAGGAAGTAGATGATGATGATGTTAAAATCAGACTGTTTTCCCAAAGTCTTCATGGAGAAGCAAGAAAATGGTTCAAAAATATTCTAGACAAATCCATAATGAAATATCAAGCTTTTGAATATTCTTTCAAGGACAATTGGGAAGAAAAGAAAAACCCTAAGCAGTATGATTTGGTGGATTATTCATCTTCAAAAATTACACTTATCCAATATGGTACAATAGCTATTAATCTATGGTTCAAAGAACGTAACATATGATAAACATAGTGCGCAACTAGCCTTAAGGACCGCGCGGTCCGACATAACATCGCGCAGCTTGTATGGGCCGCACAGTTTGCATGGGTCGCGCAGCTTGCACAGTGATAGTATAGCTTGCGCAGTTGTAACATGTTCACGTAGTTAGTTGGCAATGTTTTGGCAGTCTTGCGCACCATCAAGTGGAGCATCGAATGGTTTGTGAATAGCCGTGCGGCTAAGTGAATACCCTCTACCGGTCTTGTGCGCGGTTAAATGGCACTATTTTGGCGGTTATATGAGGGTGCGCGGTCACATATGCTGCGATGCTGTGACATTGGTTACATGCTGAGTGGCTGCGATGTAGATATCATGTTTGCTGCGACCCATATATATCAGTTGCTGCGAAGTTGGTGGTGACATCAAACGGTTACGTTACATGTGGCATAGCCCAGTTGCAGGTTATTGCAACGTGTTGTGAGTCAACACATGTGTGTAGAGTTAGTTGCAACATTTTAGGGATATGGAACGTCGTGGTAACATAACGCTCGTGCAACGATTTGGTGGGATTGCATGGTTCAGTTTAGCATATGGTTGTAACGAAAATAAAGAAGATAATAGCTGCGATGATAAAACAAGTCGAACCATTACTTATCCGGGGGGATTGAACGCTTTTATAAAGGCGACTCTGGCCACATTGAGGGGCAGAGGGTCTAAAGCACAGAGCATCGTGTTCCTATTCTGAGGGAAGACTCAAATTGTGTTAGAGCACAGAGCTTCACTTTTCTGTTATGAGAAACTTGGGGAGTTGCTGTGAAGTGCCCAGATGTTGTTCCTTTTGAAGTCAACATTCTCTGTTATAATTTAGCTTTCTTTACCTTTCGAAGGATAATTGTAATTTCCAGAAGAGAGGTCTTAAATACTTTGTACAACATTCTATTACAGTTGTTGAAGTTGATTCCTAATCCATTTTTGTACCATCTTAAAGAGATTAATTGGATCGGTACCCATTGGAGAGGGACCCGGAGACGTAGCCCAATGGAGGGGATGAACTCTGTTATCAACTTCTGTTTGTGACTCTCTGTTTCAGTGTTTCTCATTTCTGTTTCATTTCTTGTTTAGTTTGTTGTTATATCAGATTTTGGAATTTAATTAACTATTAAAGCTATTTGATGAATCCAACAAACTGATTAACGCATTCTTTAAATAAACTTTTAATGCACTCAAGTTGAGGTCCGACGGATCATGTTATGGTATCAAAGCAGGTTAACTGCTTGTGCAAGTTTGTGAATGCTTACCAGGTCCAGGTTAAAGCTTGGTGAAGGAAAATTAATTGAAATAGATCCTGAGATTGGCTCAAGGAGAACATTCTCAAGAACCATGTCTTCTCCACGAGGGGAAGAAGAAGGACATACCGAACGGGAAAAACCTGTTATTTCTAAAACTGTGTTTTTGGAGGCTTTTATGAGCATGAAATCCATGATGGAAATTCTACTCGATGAGCGAGTAGAAAGGAAGAAGAAAGAAGAAGGATCTTCATCCAAAGATGCAGAAGTGAAGAAGGAAGAAAAGGGTAAAGGAGTAGGAGGTGATGGTGATCCTCTTGAAACTAATCAAATTTTCTCTTCTTCTCACACTTCTCATTCAAATAATGCAAGTCCTAACATGCCTTATTTCAAATTGGATGTGAAATTTGAATTGCCAATTTATAATAGAGATTTAGATGCTGAAAAGTTAGACAATTGGATCAAGCAGCTTGAAGTATATTGCAGGGTGCAGGGCATTAATGATGACCCTTCCAGGACTCAATTGGCCAATTTGAGGATGAGTGGTATGGCTCTTACCTGGTGGGAGAGCAAGATTCAGTAAGATCTTCGAAAGAATGGTAAAATTATTTCAGTTTGGAATGAATTCATTGAAGTATTAAGGAAGAAATTTTATCCTTTAGGACATATTCAACAATTAACCATGAGTTGGATAATGTTTAGACAAGCTAAAGGACAAAATATTCAAGACTATACTCATGAATTCAAAAAGAGGGCTATTGCATTGAATGTTTCATTAGATACACAGGAAACTCTTCTAAAGTACATTGGTGGCATGCATTCTTATTTGAGAGATACTTTGTTGATGTTTAACCCTAGTAATTTGGATGATGTATGTGTTCAAGCTACACATTTAGAAGCTAGGGGTAAGCATGCTAATGATACTTTTGTGAAGAAATCATTTAAATTTGATAGCAAATCAAAAGGTAAAGATAAGGGGAAAAAGAAGATGGTTACTATTAAGAAAGAGGGTAAATCCTACATGTTCGCATTGTTAGAAGGGACATGATGTCTTTAAGTGTTGGAAACTTCATTCGAAGTTAAGGCCAAAGAAGTATGGAGGAAACAAAGATAAAGGCAAAGCAAAAGCTACTGTAATAGTTATTCAGGACTTGGGATCCGACTCAGGTGATGAAACAAAGGTTATAGCTGTCGGAATCCAGCGTAAGAATAAAAGCATCTCACTTCCCATTGATGCAAAATCAAGTTCTAGTGCAAGTACAAATCTGCCATCTACTTCTAAGCAAAATGATAAAAATAGAAGTGCACTGTTTCATGTTCATGTCATTACAAATCACACAAAGATAGATACATTGTTTGATAGTGGTTCACAAGTAAATATGATATCAGAAGAAGTGGTTTAGAAATTGCATTTAGTTACTATGCCTCATGAAAAACCCTATCCTCTTGGTTGGGTTACTAATGATACACAATTGCAAGTTACAAAGAAATGTGTATTGAAGTTTTCCATTACTCAAAAGTTTATGGATGAGGTAGAACTAGATGTAGTACCACTTGACATTTGTGGAATTGTACTTGGGAGTCCATATTTGTATGACCGGAAAGCAGTCTTTTATAGAGAGCAGAATAAGTATCATCTTTTTAAAGATGGTGTGGAATATATTGTACGAGCACATAAGACCAAAACAAATCTAGCAATCATTTCCACAGGACAAATGAAGAGGCTGGTAAATGCTAGTAAGAATTTTGTGTTAATGGTGGTTAAGTTGAAAAATGATGAGATCTCTGAATCTTTTGAAGTATGTGACCCTAAGCATAAATCTGAACTGATTGAAATCATTTCTAAGTATGATGATTTGTTTCAAGATCCAAAGGGGTTACCACCAAAGAGAGAGATTCAGCATGAGATACATTTGCAGCAAGATGTGCCACTCCCGAACATAGCTATGTACCGGATGTCTGTAATGCAGAATGAGGAAATCAAGAAGCAGGTTCAAGAGCTGATTGAGAAGGGGGTCATCCGGCCAAGCTCTTCTCCTTGTGGCTCTCCTATAGTCTTGGTTCCGAAGAAGGATGGGTCTTGGAGGATGTGCATCGACTATACGGCCCTTAACAAAATCACCATTAAAAATAGGTATCCTCTTCCTCGCAATGATGATTTGCTTGATCAGTTGAAACATGCAACTTACTTTACAAAATTAGATCTGCGTAGTGGGTATCATCAAATTGGGGTTGCTGAAAATGATGCCTGGAAAACAACGTTTAAAACCAAACAGGGTTTGTATGAATGGCTTGTGATGTCTTTCGGGCCCTGTAATGCACCTGCTACTTTCATGCGGGACATGAATGATTTCTTTCATCCATTCATTGATGATTTTGTAATTGTATATCTGGATGATATCCTAGTGTTTAGTAAAACCTGGAAGGAACACATGGTACATGTGAAAAACATTTTAGATGTATTGAGGAAGGAGAAGCTTTATGTAAAAATGTCCAAATGTGAATTTGCTAAAACTTCTTTAGTATATCTGGGCCATATTATTGGTGGAGGCCACCTGAACATGGACCTAGCCAATGTTGCTGTCATTAAAAACTGGCCACAACCTAACACCATTACTGAAATCAGAAGTTTTCTAGGTGCGGTTTAGTACTGGAGGAAATTCATTTCTAGATTTTCTTCCATTGTTTCTCCATTACATGCTTTGACAAGCGTCAAAGATATTTTCCAGTGGGGAGGCAAGCATCAGAAATCCTTCGACACTTTGAAGGAAAGGATTATCACAGCACCAGTTCTGACGTTTCTAGATTTGCAGCAGCCGTTTGAGATCGAGACCGATGCCAGCAGGTTTGCCATGGGAGCCGTTTTGATGCAAGGGAGGAAACCAGTCTGTTACCATTCAGAAACATTCTCTACTATAGTAAGTCACTATCTGACTTATGAAAAAGAATTATATGTTTTAGTACAGAGTGTGAAGAAGTGGAAACATTATATAATGGGAAAAGAAATAGGCATACATACTGATCATCAGCCACTTCAATATCTGCAATCTCAAACTAAAGTACAGCAAAGTAGGCATTTAAGATGGATGGGATTCTTACAACAGTTTCATCTTGTAATTAAATACAAAAAGGGAATTCATAATAAGGTAGTAGACATGTTATCAAGGCCTCCTACAAATGCTTCAATCATTCTTCAAAACAGTTCATTAACACATGAAAGTTATATTGAACGGTATGCAGAAGATAAAGATTTTAAGAAAGTTTATGCATCACTAATACATGGTAAATAGGAAGAGAACTATTATGTGCATAATCAACTCTTGTACCATCTCGGTAAACTCTGTATTCCAGAGAAAGAGAGACTGCATGTGAATCGAGAAGCACATAGTTCATTGATTGCAGGACATTTTGGAGTAAGTAAAACACTATCATTATTGCAGAATCATTGTTATTGGCCTCAGATGCAAGAAACTGTAGCTAAATATATACGAGGATGTGTTATGTGTGCAACAAGTAAGCCTAGCAATAGGAAATTGGGTTTGTACACACCTCTTCCAGTTTCTTCTCGTCCCTGGGAAAGCATTTCTATGGACTTTGTAGGAGGACTACCTATGTCTAGAAAAGGTCATGATTACCTATATGTTGTTGTGGACAGATTCAGTAAAATGTGTATCTTAATGCCATGTAACAAACATATCACTATTGACCAAACAACTCATATATTCTTTCAGAATGTTTGGGTACACTTTGGGCTACCCATGTCTATTGTATCTGATCGGGATTCCTGGTTCTTGGGAGAATTCTGGTCAACTTTATGGGAGCTTATGGATACTAAACTTAAGAAAAGTACAACTTTTCATCCACAGATCGATGGGCAAAAAGAGGTAGTAAACAGAACAGTGGTTCAGCTGCTCAGAGGATATTGTAGTAAACATCCTAAACTTTGGGATGAGCAGTTGCAGTATATATAGCATGCTTACAATAATGTAGTTCATTCTTCCATGAAAAGATCTCCTTTTGAAACTTGTTTTGGTTATCTACCAAAAACACCAATGGACTTCTCTTTTGGCAAAGATACAATGGATGGACATCATGATGCAGATAAAGCTCTAAGATTCATTCAGAGAATCCAAGCGGTGCAGCAAGCAGTTCAGGAGCAGTTGAAGAAGAGCCAGGCAAAGTACCATGGTTAATTTTAGGGGCGAATATTCGCAAAAGGGCGAAATTAGGGGCACTTAGAAAATTTGGAGGGCGAATTTTTATAAAGAAAGTTTTTTCAAAATTTTAAATAATTCGCTCAAAATTTAAATAAAAAATAATAATAATTAGGGTAATAGCCCGCTTCATTTCGGGAGGGAGAGGCCAAAAAAATTATTTCGCCTCCCCGATTCCTGTAAAATTTGTTCCCATCGCCCATAGAAATCACTCACATCTGTTAAAAATACCTTATTCGCCTGGGATTTATGGCAATGAAGATTTTTATTGGCAGTTTCGCCTTCGATTTTGGTTGTAAATCCAAAACAAGGGTATTTTCGCCCATCGATTTCCCCTTTCGAGAATATATTTGCAGAAAATCGTCCCTAAATCGTGGAAATGGAGTGTATTGGGAAGAATTTCTCCCTATATAATCACGTAATCTAGTTTCGGAGGTGAATACTGTTCAATTTGGAACTTTGGGTTATTTGGGAGTTGCAGGTTAAGATTATTCCGAGCTTACTGGTTCATTTTGGAACTTCGGGTTATTTGGGAGTTGCAGGCTAAGATTGTTTCAAGTTTATTCATCTTTCCAGTTCAGGGGTTTCCAGTTCATAGAGAGATCAGGTAATCTTTGTTTAAATCCGGCTCACAATATGATCACAATGAAGTGCACAGCTTTCTGTGAATCGTGATTTTCAGTTTCTCTGCATATTTGTCTGAATTTTTTGTTGGGTGTCATAGATTATGCTTTTTTGTTATTTGGGGCGTTAATGAAGTGCAGCTTTATGTGAATCGTGATTTTCAGTTTCTCTGCGTATTTGTCCGAATTTTTTGTTGGGTGTCATAGATTATGCTTTTTTGTTATTTGGGGCATTGGAAATCGTTGTAATCAATGGGATCATTCGATTTGTCTGAATTTTTTGTTGGGTGTCATAGATTATGCGTTTTTGTTATTTGGGGCATTGGAAATCGTTGTAATCAATGGGATCATGCGATATTTGAAGCTTTCTTCAAAGCCAATGAATGATTTGGTTGAAGAAGGAACATGAAAATAAGTATGAAAGTTAGGTCTTAGTTTCTCTAATGGGTGAAATCTAAATGGCCATTAGTCTGCCTCTACCTGTTTTAAAGGAAGGGCAAGCTTAACCAATACAGGTGTTGACTTTGAAGCTTCGTTTCTTTGAGATTTAGATCAATTATTTTGATGCTCTGCTAGCAACAGCTACTAGTTTTTATCCCTTATTGCTTCTACCATTGGAAAAATCTAATGTTGAAATAGGATGCGTTAAGAAGTTATGTCTATCAGGGTACTAGTTCCATTTTGATGAACTTACAATTAGAGGTGGCTTCACCAGATGACCTTATTTGTGTGCCCAAAAGAGAAGGCACACACAAACTTTACCAGTGTTGGTTGTAAAAATTTCAGTATTCAAGATTTTGAACCAGTTTCCTGTTGATTCAGTGAGCTCACTGCTAATTGCTCCCTAACAAATATCCAGGGATGAGATCTAAAGTGACTACATCATGTACAAAAACATCAAGATCTTAATCTTTATACTGTAGATAGAAACTGCCAATATACGACCACATGCAAAAATATCAAGATCCTGATATTTGTCA